>CM030877.1:404170-727953 GCA_018132145.1 Boehmeria nivea var. tenacissima
CTATTTCATGTGAAATCCCAAAAACAGTGGATGTAGGTTATTACTCCATAGGAGGGCCAAACCACTTTAAAATTCTCATGCCATTTTAATTTTCTCTTAATCTATTCATTTTCATTGCCGCATCACATTCTAGAGGTGCGGATCTCGTCGTTGGTTCAAATTCCATACCAACAAGCGCGAATCGAGTTTTTAAGGAATATTGGAGCTCCAACTGAGTCCCTAAGACTTATTATATTATATTATATGTTAGAATACACAGTTGGGATGAAAACAACTTTGCTAGAGTCACTTCAACTTGTCAAAATGACTTAGTTTTTCCGCGTAGCGACTTTTTAGGGCTTTTTGGAGCTCAAAACGTGTCCCTAAGACTTACTATAATACAATTGATGTTCAAATACTCAAATAGAATCAAAACGACTTTGCAGGAGTCACTTTAGAGCCAGAAAAGCCCTTTAAAGGCTCGATTTAGGTAAAACTTATTGTAAGCACTTAGATTTAGTGCGAAGTGAGTTTTTAAGGTTTTTTGCATCTCCAAATGAGTTCCTAAGATATATTATAATATATTATATGTTTCAATACTCATTTTAGATCACAACAACTTTGCTAGAGCTACTTCGGAGCCAAAAAAGCTTTTTAATGGTTTAATTTCGGCAAAACTAGCTATAATGACTTTGTTTTATCGCGAAATAGGTTTTAACACTTCTTGGAGCTCCAAATGAGTTCCTAAGACTTATTACAATACATTATACATTCAAATACTCATTTAGGATCAAAACAACATCGCTAGACATACTTCGGAGCCAAAGAAGCCCTTGAAAGGCTCGATTTTGGTAAAACTGGTTATAAACACTTAGTTTTAGCGCGAAGTGAGTTTTAAGGCTAGTTGGAGCTCCAAATAAGTCCCTAAGACTTATTATAATAAATTATATGTTTAAATACACATTTAGGATAAAAAAAACTTTGCTTGAGTCAATTCGGAACAAAAAAAGCCCTTCAAGGGCTCGATTTCGGCAAAACTACTTACAATGACTTTGTTTCAGCACGAAACGAGTTTTTAAGGAATATTGGACCTCCAAATGAGTCCCTAAGACTTATTATATTATATTATATGTTAAAATACACAGTTGGGATGAAAACAACTTTGCTAGAGTCACTTCGGAACCAAAAGACCCCTTTAAAGGCTCGATTTAGACACAACTTGTCAAAAGGATTTAGTTTTTCCGTGTAGCAACTTTTTAAGGCTATTTGGAGCTCAAAATGAGTCCCTAAGACTTATTATAATACAATTGATGTTCAAATACTCATATAGAATGAAAACGACTTTGCTGGAGTCACTTCGGAGCCAAAAAAGCCTTTTAATAGTTTAATTTCGGCAAAACTAGTTATAACGACTTTGTTTTATCGCGAAATAGGTTTTAACACTTCTTGGAGCTCCAAATGAGTTCCTAAGACTTATTACAGTACATTATACATTCAAATACTCATTTAGGATCAGAACAACATTGCTAGACACACTTCGGAGCCAAAGAAGCCCTTGAAAGGCTCGATTTTCGTAAAACTGGTTATAAACACTTAGTTTTGGCGCAAAGTGAGTTTTTAAAGATAGTTGGAGCTCCAAATGAGTCCCTAAGACTTATTATATTATATTATATGTTAAAATACACAGTTGCGATGAAAACAACTTTGCTAGAGTCACTTCAGAACCAAAAAACCCCTATAAAGGGTCGATTTAGGCACAATTTGTCAAAAGGACTTAGTTTTTGCGCGAAGCGACTTTTGAAGGCTTTTTGGAGCTCAAAATGAGTCCCTCAGACTTATTATAGTACAATTGATGTTCAAATACTCATATAGAATGAAAATGACTTTGCTGGAGCCGTTTTCGAGCCACAAAAGCCCTTTAAAGGCTCGATTTAAACTTATTGTAAGCACTTAGATTTAGTGCGAAGTGAGTTTTTAAGGTTTGTTGCATCTCCAAATGAGTCCCTTAGATATATTATAATATATTATATGTTTAATTACACATTTTGGATCACAACAACTTTGCTAGAGTCACTTTGGAGCCAAAAAAACCTTTTAATGGTTCAATTTCGGCAAAACTAGTTATAATGACTTTGTTTTAGCGCGAAATGGTTTTTAACACTTCTTGGAGCTGCAAACGAGTTCCTAAGACTTATTATAATACATTATAATTTCAAATGCTCATTTAGGATCAAAACAACGTTGCTAGACACACTTCGGAGCCAAAGAAGCCTTTTAAAGGCTCGATTTTGGTAAAACTGGTTACAAGCACTTAGTTTTAGCGCGAAGTGAGTTTTTAGAGCTTTTTTGAGCTCCAAATGAGTCCATAAGACTTATTATAATAAATTATACGTTTAAATCCACATTTGGGATAAAAAAAACTTTGCTTGAGGCACTTCGGAACCCAAAAAGCTTTTTAAAGGCTCGATTTAGGCAAAACTACTTATATTAACTTTGTTTTAGCGCGAAGCGAGTTTTTAAGGCATATTAGAGCTCTAAATGAGTCCCTAAGACTTATTATACTATATTATATGTTAAAATAAACATTTGGGACGAAAACAACTTTGCTGGAGTCACTTCGAAACCAAAAAAAACACTTTAAAGGCTCGATTTAGGCACAACTTGTCAAAAGGACTTAGTTTTTGCGCGTAGTGACTTTTTAAGGCTTTTTGGAGCTCAAAACGAGTCCCTAAGACTTATTATAATAAAATTTATATTCAAATCCTCATGTAGAATCAAAACAAATTTGCTGGAGTCACTTCGGAGCCACAAAAGCCCTTTAAAGGCTCGATTTAGGTAAAACTTATTGTAAGCACTTAGATTTAGTGCGAAGTGAGTTTTTAAGGTTTGTTCCCTCTCTAAATGAGTCCCTAAGATATATTATAATATATTATTTGTTTAAATACACATTTTAGATCACAACAACTTTGCTAGAGTCACTTTAGAGCCAAAAAAGCCTTTTAAAGGTTCAATTTCGGCAAAACTAGTTATAATGACTTTGTTTTATCGCGAAATGGGTTTTAACACTTCTTGGAGCTCCAAATGAGTTCCTAAGACTTCTTATAATACATTATACATTAAAATACTCATTTAGGATCAAAACAACGATGCTAGACACACTTCGGAGCCAAAGAAGCCCTTAATAGGCTCGATTTTGGTAAAACTGGTTTTAAACACCTCGTTTTAGCGCGAAGTGAGTATTTAAAGCTTGTTGGAGCTCCAAATGAGTTCCTAAGACATATTATAATAAATTATATGTTTAAATACACCTTTAGGATAAAAAAAACTTTGCATCAGTCACTTCGGAACTGAAAAAGCCTTTTAAAGGCTCGAATTCGGCAAAACTCTTTATATTGACTTTGTTTTAGCGCGAAGCGAGTTTTTAAGGCATATTGGAGCTCTAAATAAGTCCTTAAGACTTATTATACTATATCATATGTTAAAATACACATTTAGGATGAAAACAACTTTGCTGGAGTCAGTTCGCAACCAAAAAAACCCTTTAAAGGCTCGATTTATGCGTAATTTGTCAAAGAGGACTTAGTTTTTGCGCGTAGTGACTTTTAAGGCTTTTTGGAGCTCAAAACGAGTCCCTAAGACTTATTATAATAAAATTTATAATCAAATACTCATGTAGAATCAAAACAAATTTGCTGGAGTCACTTCGGAGCCACAAAAGCCATTTAAAGGCTCGATTTAGGTAAAACTTATTGTAAGCACTTAGATTTAGTGCGAAGTGAGTTTTTAAGGTTTGTTGCGTCTCCAAATTAGTCCCTAAGATATATTATATGTTTAAATACACATTTTGGATCACAAAAACTTTGCTAGAGTCACTTCGGATCCAAAAAAGCCTTTTAAAGGCTCAATTTCGGCAAAACTAGTTAATGACTTTGTTTTATCGCGAAATGGGTTTTAACACTTCTTGGAGCTCCAAATGAGTTCCTAAGACTTATTATAATACATTATACATTCAAATACTCATTTAGGATCAAAACAACGTTGCTGGAGTCACTTCGGAGCCAAAGAATCCCTTAAAAGGCTCGATTTTGGTAAAACTAGTTTTAAACACCTAGTTTTAGCGCGAAGTGAGTTTTTAAAGCTTTTTGGAGCTCCAAATGAGTCCCTAACACTTATTATAATAAATCTTATGTTTAAATACACATTTAGGATCAAAAAAACTTTGCATGACTCACTTTGGAACTGAAAAAGCCCTTTATAGTCTCTATTTCAGCAAAACTACTTATATTGACTTTGTTCTAGCGTGAAGTGAGTTTTTAAGGCATATTGGATCCCCAAACGAGTCCCTAAGACTTATTATATTATATTATATGTTAAAATATACATTTGGGAGCAAAACAACTTTGCTAGAGTCACTTCGGAACTAAAAAAAACCCTTTCAAGGCTCGATTTAGGCACAACTTGTCAAAAGGACTTAGTTTTTGCGCGTAGTGACTTTTTAAGCCTTTTGGCTCTCAAAACTTATTATAATAAAATTTTTGTTCAAATACTCGTATAGAATCAAAACAACTTTGCTCGAGCCACTTTAGAGCCACAAAAGCCCTTTAAAGGCTCGATTTAGGAAAAACTTATTGTAAGCACTTAGATTTAGTGCGAAGTGAGTTTTTAAGGTTTTTGTATCTCCAAATGAGTCCCTGAGATATATTACAATATATTATATGTTTAATAACACATTTTGCATCACAACAACTTTGCTAGAGTCACTTCGGAGCCAAAAAAGCCTTTTAATGGTTCAATTTCGGCAAAACGAGTTATAATGACTTTTTTTTATCGCGAAATGTGTTTAACACTTCTTGGAGCTCCAAATGAGTTTCAAAGACTTATTATAATACATTAGACATTCAAATACTCTTTTAGGATCAAAACGACGTTGCTAGACACACTTCGGAGCCGAAGAAGCCCTTAAAAGGCTGGATTTTGGTAAAACTGGTTTTTAAACACCTAGTTTTAGCGCGAAGTGAGTTTTTAAAGCTTGTTGGAGCTCCAAATGAGTCCCTAAGACTTATTATAATAAATTATATGTTTAAAAAAAATTTGGATCAAAAAAACTTTGCATGAGTCACTTCGGAACCGGAAAAGCCCTTTAAAGGCTCGATTTCGGCAAAACTACTTATATTGACTTTGTTTTAGCGCGAAGCGAGTTTTTAAGGCATATTGCCGCTCCAAATGAGTCTCTAAGACTTATTATATTATATTATATGTTAAAATACACATTTGGGATCAAAACAACTTTGCTAGAGTCACTTCGGAACTAAAAAAATCCTTTAAAGGCTCGATTTAGGCACAACTTGTCAAAAGGACTTAGTTTTTGCGCTTTGTGACTTTTTATGGCTTTTTGGAGCTCAAAATGAGTCCCTAAGACTTATTATAATACAATTGATGTTCAAATACTCATGTAGAATCAAAACAACTTTGCTGGAGTCACTTCGGAACCATAAAAGCTGTTTAAAGGCTCGATTTAGGTAAAACTTATTGTAAGCACTTAGATTTAGTGCGAAGTGAGTTTTTAAAATTTGTTGCAGCTCCAAATGAGTCTCTAAGATATATTATAGTATATTATATGTTTAAATACACATTTTGGATCACAACAACTTTGCTAGAGTCACTTCGGAGCGAAAAAAGCCTTTTAATGGTTCAAGTTCGGCAAAACTAGTTATAATGACTTTGTTTTGTCGCGAAATGGATTTTAACACTTCTTGGAGCTCCAAATGAGTTCCTAAGACTTATTATAATACATTATACATTAAAATACTCATTTAGGATCAAAACAACGTTGCTAGACGCACTTCGGAGCCAAAGAAGCCCTTAAAAGGCTCGATTTTAGTAAAACTGGTTTTAAACACCTAGTTTTAGCGCGAAGTGAGTTTTTAAAGCTTGTTGGAGCTCCTAATGAGTCCCTAAGAATTATTATAATAAATTATATATTTAAATACACATTTAGGATCAAAAAAACTTTGCATGACTCACTTCGGAACCGAGAAAGCTCTCTAAAGGCTTGATTCTGGCAAAACTACTTATATTGACTTTGTTTTAGCGTGAAGCGAGTTTTTAAGGTATATTGGAGCTCCAAACCAGTCCGTAAGACTTATTATATTATATTATATGTTAAAATACACATTTTGGATCAAAACAACTTTGCTAGGGTCACTTCGGATACAAAAAAACCCTTTAAAGGCTCGATTGAGGCGTAACTTGTCAAAATGACAGTTTTTGCGCGTAGTGACTTTTTAAGGGTATTATAATAAAATTTTTGTTCAAATACTCATGTAGAATCAAAACAAATTTGCTGGAGTCACTTCGGAGCTACAAAAGCCCTTTAAAGGCTCGATATAGGTAAAACTTATTGTAAGCACTTAGAATTAGTGCGAAGTCACTTTTTAAGGTTTGTTGCATCTCCAAATTAGTCCCCAAGATATATTATATATTTAAATACACATTTTGGATCACAACAACTTTGCTAGAGTCACTTTGGAGCCAAAAAAACCTTTTAATGGTTCAATTTCGGCAAAACTAGTTATAATGACTTTGTTTTATCGCGAAATGGTTTTTAACACTTCTTGTAGCTCCAAATGCGTTCCTAAGACTTATTATAATAAATTATACATTCAAATACTCATTTAGGATCAAAACAACATTGCTAGACACACTTCGGAGCCAAAGAAGCCCTTGAAAGGCTCGATTTTGGTAAAACTGGTTTTAAACACCTAGTTTTAGCGCGAATGATGAGCGAGCAAAATACTCACTCATATATCACAAATTCAGGCTTGAATTGTTGTTAAATTCCTCAAGTTTATGTTATTTAATGAGTTTTATGAGTGTACAGGTGATTTAAGCACATACGGGAATCGAGATGAAAAAGTACACAAAACGAAATATTTTGGAGCAAAGGAAAACAGGAAGAGAAAGATAGAGCCATCGCCGATCGATCGCGGCATAGCAGCCGATCGATCGGCAGGAGTTTAAAAGAATACAAGCGAAAAGCCCGAGAGCTTGCCAATCGATCGCGTCAAACCAGCCGATCGATCGGCCAAACTACGCGAGTCAAACAAAAAGAACGTCGATCGATCGTGGCATGCGAGGCGATCGATCGGGAGCTCAATGAAGCCGAGACCGCATCAGCGCCGATCGATCGCGGGTTATCAGCCGATCGATCGGCCAAAGCTCGTCACGCAGTATGACGTCGTTTTCCAAGCGTTTCAGGTTCCAAATTTCCTCCAAAATTAGGTCAAACCTTGTGCTCTATAAATAGAACACAGTTTGGACGAAAAGAGAAGACTTTTGACACAGAGAAAACTCAAGAGAACACCGAAGAAGAAGATTGAGCATTCATCGGAGCTGAAGGATTCGCGAACATCATCGATTTTCAGAGTTTTTCTTCACCCTTATTTCTTCAAATCTTTCCTATTTGATTCTATGTTTATCATGAACTCTAGAATTTATTATTCGTTGTATATGATTATGAGAAGCTAATTCTCTCTTTCTAGGAGTGATTGGCTGAACTCGATGTTGATTCTTTTCAAGTATAAGTAATAAACTTCTGCAATATTCAGTTTTTATGCTTGTGATTCTTGCTGGTTTATTTTATCTTCCGTTGCAATTGAGAGATCGAATAGAAGAATCTAGGTTTAATTTAATTAAACTTGAGAGAGGAAATTGGATTGAATTGGTTATAGTAAGAACCACAACTTAGACATCATAGGGACTGAGAGGTGATTGATTGTCTAGGTAGTCTAGTTATAAATCGTAAGGACCGAGAGGTGATCGATTTAGAACTATAAGAGTTGAGCTTTAAATGTATTTAATTCTAGCAAGCGGATGCGTGAGTTAGGATGAAACACATAATTAGGTCAATAAGCGAGAGCGGCGACGTAATTTATAATCTCTTAGACTAGCATAAAAGTGAAAATTGTGGTGAGGAGTTAGTAATTGATTGAATTGAGGAAGCATCGAGGGAAGCCAATTGATCCTAGTCTTCAGTTAATTGAGTAAATCCATGAATTTTGGTTATTTGTCATTTTAATTTAATTGTTTTGTTTATTTTAATTTACAACATTCATTTGAATTTGATTTCTAAACAAAGTGATTCTTAATTAATCGTAGTAATTAGATATAGGCATTTGTTCTCCATGGGACGATATTCGGACTCACAATCCACTTTATTACTTGAATGACCCGTGCACTTGCGGTTATAATTCACGTGTGTTTTCGAGCGAACAAGTTTTTGACGCCGTTGCCGGGGTACAAAGCGTCTAATTTTGTTTAATACTACAATAAACGAGAATTATTTTGATTTAGAGCTTTATTTTTACTTAACTAACGTTTGCCAGTCTCTTTTGTGCTTTTGCTTCATAGGTGTATGCCAAGGTCGAGTGGTCAAGGCATATTACCACTCGATCCAGAGATTGAATGAACACTCCGGTCATTTAGAACGATCAACAGGAACTTGTCATCTGAGTTCATAATGGTTGACGACCTACCGGCTGTGCAACAAGCACGGAATGCTACCGTTCTACAGGCTCAACAGGGGCAGCAACCTCAGAATGAAGCCCGTACGCTTCGTGACTATTTGAGGCCTATAGTCAATGTGAATTATTCGGGGATTCGGCGACAGACCATCAATGCCAATAACTTTGAGTTGAAGCCCCGGATTGATTGCCATGGTGCAGCAGCAATAGTTTGGGGGTTTGCCATCTGAAGATCCTCATAACTACTTATCGTCATTCTTGGAGCTGTGCGACACCGTAAAGTATAATGGTGTGCCCCAAGACATAATCAAGCTACAGTTGTTCCCATTTTCTCTCCGGGACAAGGCTCGCACATGGTTCCATGCTCTACTAAAGAGGTCTATCAAAACTTTGGACGTGATGGTGCAAAAGTTTCTCACGAAGTTTCTCTCTCCACAGATGACTTCGCAACTGAGAGTTGAAATAAGCCAATTCCGACAAGGGGAGAGCAAATCACTGTATAATGCTTGGGACAGGTTTAAGGACCTATTAAGGAGGTGTCCACAACACGAGTTCGAGCTATGGTTTCAAGCTCAAACTTTCTATAATGGTTTGAATTATGCCATTAGAAGTATGGTGGATGCTGCAGCAGGTGGTTCTGTAATAAACAAAACGGCTGAAGAAGCTTGTGATTTGTATGAAGAGATGGCCACGAGTCATTATCAGGCACCTTTAGACAGAAATATTGGTAGACGAGTTGTAGGAGTTTTAGAAGTCGATCAGTTGTCTGCAATTCAAGCACAAATTACGTCCCTGACCAATCAACTTGCTAACCAGAAGAGGCCAACCATAGGACAAGTAGCCATGATGCAGAGCCAGCCAGAACAGGTATCACAACAAGAAGAGCAGTTTGGGGTAGAAGATGTTCAGTTTGTGGGGAACAGGAATTATCAATTTCGGCCAAACAACAATCTGCCCGCTCACTACCATCTAGGGTTAAGGAATCACGAGAACTTCTCTTACAGCAACCCAAGAAATGCTCTCAATGCACCACCTCCTGGTTTCCAAGGGCAATCTTCCTCAGATTACACCACGCCTGTGGAAAAGAGGGCATCAACTCTGGAGGACAACCTCAACGCCTTCGTGAACGAATCAAGGAAGAGAATGGAGGCTTATGATAAGCGCTTCAACAGTTTGGAGATTCACTGCACGAACATGGGAGCCTCTATCAAAACTCTTGAAACTCAAATTGGACAATTGGCCATGGCAGTTAAGGAGCAAGCAACCCGATCTCTCTCAAATGTTGCAGAGAACAATGTAAGGGAATGCAAGGCAATCATGGTAAAGAGTGGCCCAGAAGTAAAAGCTACAATGGAGAGCAATTGTGAGGTTACGGCTCTGACGAAAGCCAAGAAGGAGACACTCGCAGAGAGAGTTGAGAAGGAGCCATTTACGCCAGGAAGAATAATGTTCCCGGACAATCCTCCGACGATTACCACGCCACTCCCGTATCCTCAGCACTTCAAGAAGAAAACCCTCGATGAACAATTCTCTAAGTTCCTTGAGGTATTAAAAAAATTGCACATAAACATTCCATTTGCAGACGCTTTGGAACACATGCCAAATTATGTAAAGTTCTTGAAGAAGATGATGGCAAGGAAGCACAAAATGGAAGAGTTCAAGATGGTAAGTTTAACTGAGGAATGCAGCGCAATAGTCTAATGAATAGTCATCGTCGCGTCTAAAGAAACTCTCAGAATTTTTCCGAGGGTAGCACAGCCTTAGATTAATAAATATATATTATTAGATTAATTAGATAGTGACGGAGATATAATCTGTCAAATTTTTAGACTGGAACCGTCCCACACAGTATTGGAAAATACTGAAAATACGACGGTTCGTATTTTGGTGATTAGCAATGTCGGAACAATATTATTAGTGGAAAAATTTGACCATGGTGCAGCAATATTAGCTAAATAAGCTGAATTAAAGTGGACCAACCAGGTGAGAGATTAGTGCCAAGAGTGAGACAAAAGAATAAGACAAAAATGTGGAGTGAAGAGGCATAGTGTAATGATAATGCTCTTCCTTACTTTGAGCCATTGGATGAGCTAAATTTTGAACTAATGGCCGAGATTGGTGCAGCCAATTAATTAAAAAAATTAGTAAATAAGAAAATATGAACAGAAATTGAGAAGGAGAGAGAGAGAGGGTCGGATTTTAGAGAGAGAGAGAGAGAGAGAAAGTGCAAATTTAGAGCTTGTTAACCAAGCTTCCCTTTTGCCTATAAATAGAACCCATACACTTCTTGTTCTCATTTTACACTCTCATTTCTGAAAAATAGAGAGAGAGGCCGAGCAAGAGAGAGAGAGAGGAGGGAAAGGAAAGAGTTTTGGAGTTAGAGAGAGAGAGGTGGTCGGTTTTTGCAAGGAAGAGCTTGTAAAGCTTTCAAGCTTCATAGTCACACTAAGGTAAAACACTACTTTGCATGTACTCTAAATTCGGTTTTTCCTTCTTGAATACCCTCCTAAAATAAGTTTTCTCCTCTGTCCTAGACCACCCAAAAGTTCACGAGGTTTGATCTTGGAAGATCAACCCTTAGAGAAGCTCGGCCATATAGGAAAATAAGAGACAAAGTCGAAGATTTGTGCTTGAGAACTTAGGTAAGCTTTTCAAGAATGACATGCATGGTTGTTTTGATGAGTTCCTCTTACCTCTAACCCTCATCCTCACTGTCTCTCCTCTGCCCTAGACCATCATAGCATCAAGCTTTGATCTTGAGGTGGAGAAAATAGGAGCAAGCCGAGCACAACACATAGAACACCACCAAACTCTCAACCTTATTATTTCAGTTAGTTTGAGCTTGGTTTCAGTTATGTTAAGCCTCTGGATGTATTTGGTGAGAAATGTTGTAATAGCTTAGTTGCATGTTAGCATGCTTGGTGGTAGATCCGAGCTAAGCTAGAATCCCTAGCTTTCGAAGCTCGTGTGTGTATGTGCATGTAGTTTTGTGGTGTTGTGTGTGTCTCGGCCATGCATGTTTACTTTGGGCCATTTTTATCTTTTACATGCTTTAATATCTGCCCTTGCATGCTTTGATAAAGTGATGAATGTATTTTTAAAAGGATTTAAGGTACGACGATTTCCAACGGATCGTCGTACCGAAACCGTGAGAACCGTGGAAAACATGAACTAGGATTTTTGAATGATTTCGAACGTAAACTCTTTGAGAAATTTAAAATGGACTATGAACCCCATCTTCATCTTCTTATTCTCTGCCCGTAATGTATTTAAGAGTTAGAAAAATAGATTTTTCAAAATAAAGATGCTACGTGATCGGTTCGGTGAAACCGTGAGAAATTCAGAAAATGCACCGCTTTAAAAGTTAGTATGGTGATTAATATTGTAACGCTTCGATGATGGTGAATATAAGGATGATAAATACCCTTAAATACCTAGAAGCTACTGTCCATTTAATGTAATTAGCATGGGTAAAAAGAACGCCAAAGGTCTTGACCTAAAATGGCGAGTTCTAAACCCTAACGCTAGTGTAGTAACAAAACGACCTTAATATAACTAACTCTATCAACGTGGAGTTTTTACGCTTCGATGACGGTGAATATAAGGATGATAAATACCCTTGAATACCTAGAAGCTACTGCCATGGTAAAGGAAGATTTCAAAACCTAAAATGTTGCGTTCTAGTGAAACCAAGGCTCGGTCCGGACTCGTAGTCCGTGAAAGTTCTATCCCGAGCCTAAGTCAACCGTATGTTTTGATTAGGAAACTCTCGAGAAGAGTTACTAAGACTATATATATAGAAGAGTCCGGAGCAATACTGTGTCTAATTTAGAAAATTAGTTTCGCTCTCAGTCAATGAAATAAGCGAACTAACGAGAGTAGTTCCTTTTTATTTAAAGGACTAAAGAAGAACAAGTGGTCGGAGCTCGCAAGTGACACTCGAAGAAATTCGAGAGATTCAACGCTTACACAAGGTAAGTGGCAATGCACCTACAGCACCAAGTTGTGTGTGAATGTGCTTGTATGTTAGGCTGTTACTTACACATCTCGAAACGCTTAACTATATGCATGCTTTGTTTAAAAGAAGTAAAGAAGCCGAAGTGAAACCCTAGAATGAGAAACAAAAGTGAAAGAGAAAATACGAACATAAAAGGACATACAATCTACTGTCATGTCTTGTTATTTGATAATACTAGAATAAGACAAGAATAAAATGTTAATACTGCCGGACCTTGAACCGTGCGTGTAAATGATGCTGGGTTCTAACCCGAGTAAGATTAAGACTAAAACACAACCGAGCCTTGTTTTTGTTAGTTATTGAAATCCCGAAATAGTTCGTGCGGGTCATAGTACCCCGAGATAATAGGCTAAAACTACAAGGACTCTTGAGCAGTCCAAATGTTGTGTTTTATGTTATCGTTAGAAAACTCCAACGCCTCTTATCTAGTTCCTGATCCTCCAAGAGAGAGAGATCATGATGGAACGTAAAAGTATAGAAAACGAAATTAACGTCGATGGTACTGCCAGGCTCCTAGTGAGAGCCGTCCTCCGGGACAATGTCATTGTTGAATATATGGGAGACTTGGCCCTCTCCCCGTGGTGCGCACAATTAGAAAGAAGCAGTTACCATCAGTGGATCCCAAACATCAATCACGTAAGCGCAACAACTACTGTAACGACAGTAAAAGTATAATGCTAGAAAGAAAGAAAGAAGAGTAGCCTCTAGAAGTGGCAACTCGCAGAAAGAATGGTAACAGTAGAGTTTGATCGTCTCGAGACGATCAGACTCTTTTCATTATTGCATTTTGGTTTGAATGGATTGTATCGTTGTTGCATTGCATTGCATATTTAAGATAGTATAGTTTGCCCTTACTGAGTTTATCAACTCATTAGTTTCCTTGGTGTTGTAGGTAAGGGAAAACCTAAAGCTGAACAGTGACAGGACTACAAGCTGGCGACGGGCGGTGTGTGTGGTATTTTAGAAGAAGAAATGAATCCCTGTGGCATAGTATATGTTTTAATTCCGCATTATATTTTGAGAACATTGTTGTAATATTGAAACCAGGACTGAATCCCGAGGCCCCGAACTTGAGAGAAAACGGTGGCTCTTTTTCCTGAACTCAAGAGAAGTCAGGTAGATGTGTTTTGACTAAGAAAAGAGATTTAAACTTCCGCATTACAAAAAAAAAAAAAAAAACACGAGCTCGTTATGTTATAAAATAATTTATGTTTTACGTATTTAAGTAAGATTATAGTAGCTAATAGAAAGAAAACCCCTCTGTCGCGGCCTACGGCCTAGCGCTGGGTCGTGACAGAATTTTTGGTATCAGAGCCCGGGTTTAGCCGATTCTGAAGACTCGCCACACACGCCTCCTCGTCAGCAAGTAGAAATGCACCAAGAGTAGTTTCTTTCTATTAGTTAGGGTTCTAGAGTGTGTTTTCCCGTATGCGTGTAGATATATATATAACTTTTCTGACAAACGACGATGCAGGATGTCTGAGGTGAATCAACCGTCAAACACGCCATCGGCAGACTCGGGCCAGTATAGCGCAGCTGGACCCGTCCCAGTTCTCCAGGCCCTGGCCGAGTACATGGGTCTTGTTCCGCCCCATGCGACCACGTACTCCGGAGAGGAGAACACTACGCCTTTCAGAGATTGGGAGATGCAGACTCTTAGCTGGATGAGGTCATTCAGGATTCCAGAAGAATACCGAGTCGACATCGCCCAGACTCTACTCCGAGGACCCGCCCTCCAACACTGGCACGAGAGGGAGGCTCAGATGGGACATGAGAACGATTGGGTTATTTTCTCCATAAGTATGTCCACCGCTTTTCATGAGATCGACGACATGACCGAGTGGACTCGCCGAGCCGATCGTTTCTACCAGCGTGGTGGAGAGACCATCCGGGCGTATAGTGACCGCTTTATCGACGAGATGGTGAACACCTACCCCGAACACGGCATCAGAGGCCTACTTTGTATGCAGGTCTTCTCGAGAGGTATTCACCCATATTTTCAACCTCCTCGCCCGCATCCACCTTTTCGGACCTTTGAGTCCATGAGGAGAGCCTACATTGAGTACGCTGACCAAATCTACCCTCCAATACCTCGGCCGGAGAACCGTCGTCCTCGTTTTGCACGTAACCTGCATATACCACCTCAGTTAGCAACCGTAAATCACGACATGCCAGGACCTTCTGCTCCTGCTCAGCCCGATCAATTGGCCCCCGCACCAAACGTGGAACCCCCACAGGTCGCAGCACAACACAAAGACGATAGCTCTGAAGAAGAAGAAGACCCCTCCGAGCACGACACCGATATGGAACTCGATGATGATGCTGATCCGGCGCCACACCAGGACGATTAGATGACTTTAGGCTTTATTACCTAGATAGGATTTGTACGCTCGATGAAGCGCATTTTGTTATGACCTTGACTTTTGCTCCAGGAGAAGCAACCCTATTACTGTTACTATTCGGCTATTATAACTCTATTTCCTTTTGCAGTACGATATGTAATTGAGTAAATTTTAAATGGAAGGCCTCGTAGCCTAGACTTACATATTCCCAATTTAATACAAAGAATCAGAAATTTATAAGTATTGTGATCCAATTATCACTATGATCAATTACCATCGAAATATATATATATATTTGTACAAACGAATGTTGGTCTATCTTTGATACTTTGTTATAAGCCAGAAATAGCCACCCTTATATAAAATATATATATATATATATATATATTTCCATTCAATCTTGGTTGCTTGCTTGTTCAAAAAATAATAAGTAATTTAAGGAAGTTGACAAAGTCAAGGGACTAACAAAATGCGTGCCTGTAGGTTACCACCGAAAATCCGTGAATTATGCCGCCCAGAGCAATTCCAGCGGCTGTTCGCCGTGAACTGGACGAAGTCCGCCGGATGCTACAAGAGCAACATGACACTGCACAGCAAAGAGACAAGTTGATTCGTATGCAAACCACGACCCTCGAACAACTCCTCACCCGCCTCAACGACTTGACTAGGCAACCTCCTGTGCCCCCGGCACCGGCAGCCCAAGACCTACCAGTACCTAATCAACCGGCCCACCAAGCCGAAAACCAAGGGGAGCCTGAAGCCCCTAGAGGAGTCAACCAAGTT
This sequence comes from Boehmeria nivea var. tenacissima, assembly GCA_018132145.1. Taxonomy (NCBI): domain Eukaryota; kingdom Viridiplantae; phylum Streptophyta; class Magnoliopsida; order Rosales; family Urticaceae; genus Boehmeria; species Boehmeria nivea. Next base: position 419,815 of record CM030877.1, read on the forward strand.
GGAGAACCGACATACGAAAGGTTTAGGCGCCAAAAGCCACCTCGATTCGACGGGACCCCCGATCCCGCGACCGCTGAAGAATGGATCAAGCGCCTTCAGCATATTTTCACATATATGGGACTTACCGATGCTGAGAAAGTAGCTTGCGCCATTAACTAATTGGATAAAGAGGCAATGTGTTGGTGGGAAGTGGTTGCACAAACTGAGGATGTTAACGTCGTGACTTGGGAACGCTTTGCGAGGCTTTTTCGTGACAAGTACCTTGGTGAAGCCCGTCTGGCTAGCAAGGTTAGAGAATTCGTGGACCTCCGACAAGGAGCAATGTCTGTGGCAGAATACACTGCCAAATTCGACGAACTAGCACGGTTTGCACCAACCATAGTTCCCACAGATGACGCAAGAAAGATGAAGTACATGCTCGGACTGCGAACCGAGATAGTCAAACAAGTGGATAGCGGTAGGGAAGGACCTGATTCCTACGCTGATGCAGTACAGAGAGCCCTTCGCAACGACGGATGGGACAAGCCAGGAACCAAGGAAGGGACGAACAAGACGGACCGCCCGATCAGTGGATATACTAGGAACAATAAGTATGAGAAGAAAGGACATTTTCAGTCCCGTTCGGGAAGTTTTCGCAGGGATAAGCAGTACAACTTTCGGAAGCAAAACTTCAACAGAGAAGAACCCAGCCAAAGGACTGAGAATCGAGGAAGAAGTAGAAACCCCAAGAGGGGACAGAACATAACAGACAATAGGAGTGTGAAAGGGCGTTGGACGCCGCGAGAAGAGAATGAAGGAGAAAAGACAGTCGTAGTCCCACATTGCCCGAAATGCCATAAAGCCCACTCCGGAGAGTGTCGTTACGGAACGACCCGTGGCTGCTACAACTGTGGCCAAGAGGGTCATATTGCCCGTAACTGCAAGAAGCCACCTGCCAAGGCACCAGAATCAACACCTCGCGGTCGGCCAAATGCGAGAGTTTATAGCTTGAATGAGGGAGATATCGAAGATGGCCCTTCCACGTCCGTTGCAGGTCAGCTACTAGTCTCAAACCTTGTACTTTATACGCTCATCGACTCAGGAGCGACACACTCATATATTGCCAAACACCTTAGCAATAAACTAGAGGGTTGTAGAAAGACCCTAAGTACTCCTTTTGTCACGGTCACCCCCGCAGGGGATGTTTATAACTCCACAGCCTGGTTTAAGGATGTACCCATTAGAGTCGAAAATTCCACTTTTTATGCAAATTTAATTGAGATCGAAATGCGTGATTTCGATGTCATACTGGGCATGGATTGGCTTACCACCCATTATGCAATGATCGATTGTCGAAAGAAGCTTGTACACTTCAACCCGCCAAACACGAAACCGTTTGAGTTTCGGGGGACTCAGCGCAGTCGGCTAGCACCGACGATATCTGCGCTTCAAGCAAGAAGGTTGCTCGACCGCGGATGTCAAGGGTACTTGGCCAACATTGTTGATCGAACGAAAGAACGAGAGACAGTGCTGGAAGACATACCAGTGGTTCGGGAGTACTTGTCAGTATTTCCGAACAACCTTCCAGGGTTGCCACCTGATCGAGAGATCGAATTTTGTATTGAATTGATTCCCGGAACCGCACCTATCTCTCGAGCCCCATATCGACTAGCCCCGACTGAACTGAAAGAATTAAAGGCTCAACTTGAAGAGTTGAATGAGAAAGCCCTTATCCGACCGAGTTACTCCCCGTGGGGAGCACCGGTCTTATTTGTCAAGAAGAAAGATGGCTCGTTGAGACTATGTATAGATTACCGGGAGATCAACAAGGCAACCATAAAGAACAAGTACCCATTGCCGCGAATCGACGACCTATTCGATCAATTAGCCAGATCCGCTGTATTTTCCAAAATCGACCTGAGGTCCGGCTATCATCAATTGAAGATCCGAGAAGAAGATGTGCCAAAGACCGCTTTCCGTACCAGATACGGACATCATGAGTTCCTAGTGATGCCATTCGGCCTCACCAATGCTCCCGCAGCGTTTATGGACTTAATGAACCGAGTTTTTGAAGATTACTTGGATAAGTTCGTCATCGTCTTTATTGACGACATTTTAATTTATTCTAGGAGTAGAGAAGAACACGCTCAACACCTTCGGTCAGTGCTGCAATGGCTCCAATCTAAAAAGCTCTATGCCAAGTTCAATAAGTGTGAATTTTGGCTCGACAAAGTCGTCTTTCTGGGACACGTCGTTTCCAAAGAAGGAATTACAGTAGACCCTACCAAGATTGAAGCCGTTACGAATTGGCAGCGACCGAAGAACGTAACAGAAGTAAGGAGCTTCTTGGGACTAGCCGGATACTATCGTAGATTTGTCGAAGGGTTCGCAAAGATAGCTAACCCACTGACAGCCTTAACCCGCAAGGAGCATAAATATGCTTGGACAGAGCCATGCGAAGGAAGCTTCCAGGAGCTGAAGAAACGTTTAACCACCGCACCCGTCCTGACGATACCGCAAGGAGTTACCGGATTCGCCATTTACTGCGATGCTTCAAAGTCAGGATTAGGAGCCGTACTGATGCAACACGGCAAGGTGATCGCTTACGCCTCGCGTCAACTGAAGGATTACGAGACTTGATACCCCACGCATGATATGGAATTAGCCGCTGTGGTATTCGCATTGAAGACGTGGCGACACCACCTATATGGGGTACACTGCGACATTTACACTGACCACAAAACCTTGAAATATCTTTTCACACAAAAGCAACTAAATGTACGCCAAGGACGATGGTTGGAAATCCTTACCGACTACGATTTCACTATCCATTACCATCCAGGCAAAGCAAATAAGGTTGCGGATGCATTAAGTCGAAAGCCCACTGGAACCCTAGCACTGTTGCATAGACTCCCGAAGGAGCTATTCAAGGAAATAGTGGACTTTGACTTATTGATAGTGTGTGGAAAATTAGCTAGTCTCCAAATACGACCAATAATATTAAATGAAATACAAGAGGCACAACTCCTGGATGAATTCTTGAAAGACGTCCGAAAAAGGATGAAGAACAAGCCCCATTTTTCCGAAAGTCAAAGCGGGACGTTGACATTTAAGGGACGAGTCTACGTTCCGAATGTCCCCGATATTAGAGGGAGACTCCTTCAAGAAGCTCACCAAACGCCTTATTCAGTATACCCAGGAGTCACAAAGATGTATCAAGACCTGAAACGGCGATATTGGTGGCCAGGCATGAAAAGGAATGTGGTGGAATTTGTAGAAAAATGCCTTACCTGCCAACAAGTCAAGGCAGAACACCAAAGACCGGCAGGGACATTACAGCCACTAGAGATCCCCGAGTGGAAGTGGGACCAAATAATGATAGACTTCGTCTCCGGCTTACCCAAAACCCGACAAAATCATGACTCCGTCTGGGTCATTGTTGATCGTCTCACCAAGAGTGCTCACTTCCTTCCGGTCAACACTACCTACACGATGGATAAACTAGCAGAACTGTATGTTCAAAACATCGTTAGGCTCCACGGAGTGCCAAAGTCAATAGTCTCAGATCGAGATAGCCGCTTCACATCCAAGTTTTGGAGAAGCCTACAGAACGCGCTTGGAACCAAGCTCAAGTTTAGCACCGCATACCACCCTCAGACGGATGGACAGTCTGAACGAACAATACAAATACTAGAAGACTTGCTTAGAGCATGCGCAGTAGACTTCCAAGGGACCTGGGAGAAGTTTCTTCCGTTGGCTGAATTTGCGTATAACAACAGTTATCAAGCCACAATCGAGATGGCACCATACGAGGTCCTGTACGGAAGAAAGTGTCGTTCCCCAGTACATTGGGACGAAGCAGGAGAGAGAAAATACTTAGGCCCCGAGCTAGTGGAACAGGCCACCGAGGCAATCAAGAATATTCGTGAGCGGATGAAGACAGCTCAGAGCAGACAGAAGAGCTATGCTGACAGGAGAAGGCGCCCTCTGGAGTTTGAAGTCGGAGACAAGGTATTTTTGAAAATATCTCCAGCAAGAGGAATTACGAGGTTTCGTAAGAAAGGAAAGTTAAACCCGCGGTATATCGGGCCCTTCGAGGTCTTAGAAAGAGTAGGCAAGGTAGCATATCGACTAACATTACCACCTACTATGGCTTCAATCCATGATGTGTTCCACGTATCTATGCTGCTTAAGTACATAGCAGACCCTGCGCATATTTTAAAGTACCCTGAAGTTGAGATCACGAGGGATCTCAAACACGAAGTGCAACCTGAAAAGATTCTAGACCGCATAGAGAAGCAGCTAAGGAATAAGACGATCCCCATAGTCAAGATACAGTGGAAAGGCCACACAGTTGAAGAAGCGACATGGGAGTTAGAGAGTGAGATTCGAGGACGATACCCGGCTTTGTTCTGAGTTTCGAGGACGAAACTTTTTATATTAGTTAGGGATTCTAAACCCCATCCCGGGGGTTATCCTACTCACTCAAAGCCGGGGTGTAAACATTATAAAGGATTATAATATAGCCTTTTGTTTTAACTTTTTCAATCTTATCTCGAATCATAAATAAAGAATGAAAATCTGATTTCTTGTTGATTGCATACATTAGAAAAATATACTTTACAAAACAGTGGGTTTAAAAATAAGGTTCGGCTTAGTTTGGACTTAATTGCACAAAAGCCCTGAACTTTCAAAAAATTACGTTTTTGCCCCAAATTATGTAAAAACGAAAATGTATGGATGAATTCACTTTCTAAGACTAGGAAATGACTCAAAGTCACATGATTAGTCGTCGTTTGAAATTTGAAGTTATTTTGAGCTATAACGAATCCGAAACGAGAAGATTTCGGTAAAGTCGTGAAATTACCGTAAACAACGGAAAATTCACAGAGAGCGAGCTGAAACGACCACTAGAATTTTGAAATAAGAATTATATTCCTATGAAAGGAATACATTAAAGCAATCATAGCCTCGTTAAAGTCTCGGCAACATAGAAATGCAGAAAGGTAGAAAGTTGAGAAACACAGCAAAAATAAAAAGAGGACGGTATAGTCATCGTCGCGTCTAAAGCAACTCTCGGAATTTTTCCGAGGGTAGCACAGCCTTAGATTAATAAATATATGTTATTAGATTAATTATACAGTGACGGAGATATAATCTGTCAAATTTTTAGACTGGAACCGTCCCACACAGTATTGGAAAATACTGAAAATACGAGGGTTCGTATTTTGGTGATTAGCAATGTCGGAACAATATTATTAGTGGAAAAATTCGACCATGGTGCAGCAATATTAGCTAAATAAGCTGAATTAAAGTGGACCAACCAGGTGAGAGATTAGTGCCAAGAGTGAGACAAAAGAATAAGACAAAAATGTGGAGTGAAGAGGCATAGTGTAATGATAATGCTCTTCCTTACTTTGAGCCATTGGATGAGCTAAATTTTGAACTAATAGCCGAGATTGGTGCAGCCAATTAATTAAACAAATTAGTAAATAAGAAAATATGAACAGAAATTGAGAAGGAGAGAGAGAGAGGGTCGGATTTTAGAGAGAGAGAGAGAGAGAGAGAAAGTGCAAATTTAGAGCTTGTTAACCAAGCTTCCCTTTTGCCTATAAATAGAACCCATACACTTCTTGTTCTCATTTTACACTCTCATTTCTGAAAAATAGAGAGAGAGGCCGAGCAAGAGAGAGAGAGAGGAGGGAAAGGAAAGAGTTTTGGAGTTAGAGAGAGAGAGGTGGTCGGTTTTTGCAAGGAAGAGAAGAAGAGTAAAGCTTTCAAGCTTCATAGTCACACTAAGGTAAAACACTACTTTGCATGTACTCTAAATTCGGTTTTTCCTTCTTGAATACCCTCCTAAAATAAGTTTTCTCCTCTGTCCTAGACCACCCAAAAGTTCACGAGGTTTGATCTTGGAAGATCAACCCTTAGAGAAGCTCGGCCATATAGGAAAATAAGAGAGAAAGTTGAAGATTTGTGCTTGAGAACTTAGGTAAGCTTTTCAAGAATGACATGCATGGTTGTTTTGATGAGTTCCTCTTACCTCTAACCCTCATCCTCACTGTCTCTCCTCTGCCCTAGACCATCATAGCATCAAGTTTTGATCTTGAGGTGGAGAAAATAGGAGCAAGCCGAGCACAACACATAGAACACCACCAAACTCTCAACCGAGAAAAGCTAGGTATAAGAACTTCTAAACCTTATTATTTCAGTTAGCTTGAGCTTGGTTTTCATTTATGTTAAGCCTCTGGATGTATTTGGTGAGAAATGTTGTAATAGCTTAGTTGCATGGTAGCATGCTTGGTGGTAGATCCGAGCTAAGCTAGAATCCCTAGCTTTCGAAGCTCGTGTGTGTATGTGCATGTCGTTTTGTGGTGTTGTGTGTGTCTCGGCCATGCATGTTTACTTTGGGCCATTTTTATCTTTTACATGCTTTAATATATGCCCTTGCATGCTTTGATAAAGTGATGAATGTATTTTTAAAAGGATTTAAGGTACGACGATTTCCAACGGATCGTCGTACCGAAACCGTGAGAACCGTGGAAAACATGAACTAGGATTTTTGAATGATTTCGAACGTAAACTCTTTGAGAAATTTAAAATGGACTATGAACCCCATCTTCATCTTCTTATTCTCTGCCCTTAATGTATTTAAGAGTTAGAAAAATAGATTTTTCAAAATAAAGATGCTACGTGATCGGTTCGGTGAAACCGTGAGAAATTTAGAAAATGCACCGCTTTAAAAGTTAGTATGGTGATTAATATTGTAACGCTTCGATGATGGTGAATATAAGGATGATAAATACCCTTAAATACCTAGAAGCTACTGTCCATTTAATGTAATTAGCATGGGTAAAAAGAACGCCAAAAGTCTTGACCTAAAATGGCGAGTTCTAAACCCTAACGCTAGTGTAGTAACAAAACGACCTTAATATAACTAACTCTATCAACGTGGAGTTTTTTACGCTTCGATGACGGTGAATATAAGGATGATAAATACCCTTGAATACCTAGAAGCTACTACCATGGTAAAGGAAGATTTCAAAACCTAAAATGTTGCGTTCTAGTGAAACTAAATATCGAGCTAAACGAACGCTTTGAAATCTTAAGAATTATAGTAAAATTTGTAAATTCTTATACTGTGAATAAATGATTTTAAAGAGAGATGAAGGAGAAAAAAATTGGTCAAGTGGACCAAGGCTCGGTCCGGACTCGTAGTCCGTGAAAGTTCTATCCCGAGCCTAAGTCAACCGTATGTTTTGATTAGGAAACTCTAGAGAAGAGTTACTAAGACTATATATATAGAAGAGTCCGGAGCAATACTGTGTCTAATTTAGAAAATTAGTTTCGCTCTCAGTCAATGAAATAAGCGAACTAACGAGAGTAGTTCCTTTTTATTTAAAGGACTAAAGAAGAACAAGTGGTCGGAGCTCGCAAGTGACACTCGAAGAAATTCGAGAGATTCAACGCTTACACAAGGTAAGTGGCAATGCACCTCCAGCACCAAGTTGTGTGTGAATGTTCTTGTATGTTAGGCTGTTACTTACACATCTCGAAACGCTTAACTATATGCATGCTTTGTTTAAAAGAAGTAAAGAAGCCGAAGTGAAACCCTAGAATGAGAAACAAAAGTGAAAGAGAAAATACGAACATAAAAGAGCATACAATGTACTGTCATGTCTTGTTATTTGATAATACTAGAATAAGACAAGAATAAAATGTTAATACAGCCGGACCTTGAACCGTGCGTGTAAATGATGCCGGGTTCTAACCCGAGTAAGATTAAGACTAAAACACAACCGAGCCTTGTTGTTGTTAGTTATTGAAATCCCGAAATAGTTCGTGCGGGTCATAGTACCCCGAGATAAGAGGCTAAAACTACAAGGACTCTTGAGCAGTCCAAATGTTGTGTTTTATGTTATCGTTAGAAAACTCCAATGCCTCTTATCTAGTTCCTGATCCTCCAAGAGAGAGAGATCATGATGGAACGTAAAAGTATAGAAAACGAAATTAACGTCGATGGTACTGCCAGGCTCCTAGTGAGAGCCGTCCTCCGGGACAATGTCATTGTTGAATATATGGGAGACTTGGCCCTCTCCCCGTGGTGCGCACAATTAGAAAGAAGCAGTTACCATCAGTGGATCCCAGACATCAATCACGTAAGCGCAACAACTACTGTAACGACAGTAAAAGTATAATGCTAGAAAGAAAGAAAGAAGAGTAGCCTCTAGAAGTGGCAACTCGCAGAAAGAATGGTAACAGTAGAGTTTGATCGTCTCGAGACAATAAGACTCTTTTCATTATTGCATTTTGGTTTGAATGGATTGTATCGTTGTTGCATTGCATTGCATATTTAAGATAGTATAGTTTGCCCTTACTGAGTTTATCAACTCATTAGTTTCCTTGGTGTTGTAGGTAAGGGAGAAGCTAAAGCTTAACAGTGACAGGACTACGAGCTGGCGACGGGCGGTGTGTATGGTATTTTAGAAGAAGAAATGAATCCCCGTGGCATAGTATATGTTTTAATTCCGCATTATATTTTGAGAACATTGTTGTAATATTGAAACCGGGACTGAATCCCGAGGCCCCGAACTTGAGAGAAAACGGTGGCTCTTTTTCCTGAACTCAAGAGAAGTCAGGTAGATGTGTTTTGACTAAGAAAAGAGATTTAAACTTCCGCATTACAAAAAAAAAAAAAACACGAGCTCCTTATGTTATAAAGTAATTTATGTTTTACGTATTTAAGTAAGATTATAGTAGCTAATAGAAAGAAAACCCCTCTGTCGCGGCCTACGGCCTAGCGCTGGGTCGTGACACATACCTTGCACGATCGGCGACACCATACTTACCAATGTGCTGTGTGATTTGGGCGCAAGCATTAATTTAATGCCGCTAGCAATCTTTAGGAAGCTTGGACTCCAAGAAGCAAAACCAACAACCATCGCACTTCAAATGGCCGACCGGTCCATAGCCAAACCATGGGGAGTGATTGAAGATGTGCTCGCAAAAGTCGACAAGTTTATCTACCCAGTAGACTTTGTTGTATTAGATATGGGAGATGATAATGAGGTCCCACTAATCCTGGGACGACCATTCTTAGCAACGGGCAGAGCGTTAATCGACGTCGAAGTAGGTTGTCTTACGCTTCGAGTGGACAATGACCACGTCCACTTTCACAAGTCTAACTCAGCCAAACCATATGAAATAAAGCCCATGAGAACACGAGGTGAGGAAGATGCCACATTCGAGAAAGCGGTAAAAATATCTGAATCTGAAGGCAGGACCCTACAGAAAGAGCCAACCAAACCAGGTTCGATGACAAGACGTCTACGGTTATGCCTTAAACGTCTGAAAAGGTGTGGCAAGACCCCAAATACCAAAGTCGTGCCAACAGCCATTCCAGCCGCAGATGAAATTCAAAAGAGGAAGCAACAATTCGCCGTAGAATTACTTGAGCAACAAAGAGAGCAGAATAACGAATAAAGATGCAGCGTCAAGATGGACGTTAAACGGATCGGCTTCTCGGGAGGCAACCCGAGTGTTATTTTATGTTTTCATGTTTCAGCTTAGTTTTTTTTAATTTTTTTTAAATTTTTTTTTATTTATTTGTTTATTGTTATTTTGATTTTCTAGTTCAAAATTTGATATGATTACTAATGTTTTTGTTTTTCGTTTTCAGATGAAAAAAAAACAGAGGTATCGCCGATCGATCGTGGCTTATAACCACAGGCCAATACCATCAAAGCCGAGCCATAGCCGATCAGTCGGGCGAATACTGCCGATCGATCGCGAGCAGACACCGCTGACAATCAACACGCAGCCGATCGATCGCGGAATCCCGTGCGATCGATCTCGAGAGACTACAGAGGGCACCTAATCGCAAGCTGATCGATCGCGAATCTTAGGTCGATCGATCGGCGAGGCTCGCACAAGTCTAAAACGGTGCGTTCAACTTCTCTTCAAGAGATTTTAACTTCAAAACAATCCCTACTTCGCCCAGACAACCTCTCTCTCCCTCTCTCTCTTTCACCCAGCCGATCGTCCACCCCTTCTCTCTCTCCGTCTTCCATTACCACACCATATTATCTTGCACTCCTTCTCACCCATCCACACAAAATCCCTCTCACTCGCCACCTGACATCCTCCCACCCAGCCACCCTCGCCCCCCCCCCCCCCCCCCCCCTTGCACTGCACTCGTCGCAAGCACCGTGCTCTCTCGTGCCGCGCGTCGCTCGAGCCCCTCCCTTGCACTCCAACACGATCACCCATCCCGTCCTCGGCCGCGCCACTCTGCACCATCAACCCGAGTGCCGTTCACGCTCACTCGTCCGAGCTCCTGCCCTCCGACATGCTCACGCCTTCTGAAAGCCGCTTTCACACAGCCCACGCCACGCACATCTCAGATACGCCGGCTATCTCTCGCTCGTCCGAGGTTTGCCATTTTACTTCTCAGTGGCCTCTTGGTTATCGGCACATTTTGTTGTGTCGTGGTTATTTGTTTTGGAATTATTGCTGCAACATTTGTTCTGAGGGGTTGGAAGTCGTGATTCTCGTGCATTATTATGTGATCTTGTTTCGTTAGTGGTCATATTTTTGGGTTCATTTTGTTGCTGCGGGTTTGCTTCGTGTGCGGTTATTTGTTGTGGATTTTGAGATCGATTATCGACTTCTCCGTCATGGCTAAGCGAAAGACTCGAGTGCCGTCCGAGATGGTGTGTCGACCCGCAGTGGCATTTTCACAGGTGTTTGTCAATTCCGATGCCGAACGACTTTATAAGCACTTTGTGCAGTCCGGCCAACCAACGCACGTGGAGTGTGACTTCGCTCCCGAGCCCAGTGATGGTCATTCGCAGGCTCAGATATGCTGGCTCGACTAGCAACGGTTGTGTGATCAACCTTGTGCGGCCAATATGGTAGTGGTCCGGGAGTTCTACGCCAACGCTCACTTTAACAGATCGGGCAATGTCGTGTTGGTTCGCGGCAAGGACGTTCCCTTCAGCTCGGTAACCCTACGGAACGTTCTCAATCTCCCTACTGCGGCGGATGACGATTTTCATCGCCTCTTACATGACGGTGCCGACTATGAGGCTCTCTTGCAGGAGATGGGTTTTCCAGGCTCCCATTGGTCTTATTCGGCCTCCAACCCGACCAAGCCACTGCATGTCCGCGATGGGCTTTGTGCCTTTCCCTAATCAACCTCCGCCACCGCCACCACCCGCAGCCCCACCGCGCATTCGGCATATGAACATGATTCCGACTCAGAATATCGACGCTGGTGTTGATGAGGAACGGGAGCGCCGCCAAGCAGCGCGCCGATCGTGTCGCCAATCCCAGCCAGGCGAGGGCTCCTCCTCCAGTGCCCAACCATCAGAGAACCATTCACTCGATGCCATCGCCGCGTTGATGACTCAGGGTTTCGAGACCTTGCATTTGGGTTAGGAAAATTTGCAGTTGGGTCAGGACCGCCTCCTTCGCCGTGTTTTCGACATGCAGCAACACCAGTACCACTTTGCTCAGCCCTGCATAACCTTGAAGTAGATCTGCAGCATCAACCGCGGGAGCCATTGCCCGAGTACCTATTGCAACCGTATCACAGCCCGTCTCCGGAACGACCCGACGATGGGTGGGATTCTTGGCCCGAATAGGCCCCCCTTTCCACCGCTTTATTTGAGACAGTATGGACACTGTCTATTCCAAGTTTGGGGGGTGCTTTCCATTGCACGGCAAGACCACAGCGACCAGAGCAAGAGGAGTCACCATTCTATCCTTACTTCTATTAGTTGTATTTCAGTTATTGTTGAACTATTTCATTTTCGTTTACTTTATTTTAGGTTTTTAGGTTTATTTTGAGTTAGCTTGTTTTCATTATGCATATTTAAAAACTTTGCTATTGTATGAATTCTAACAAAGCGTTTAGTGTTTCTTTTATTTGTGCAATGGCGTGATTTGATGATGAGGACTAGCACGAAGTCGAGTCCTGCGTTGTGTCGTAAGTTTCTCCCCTTCTTTGAGTATAACATTGATAGTAAACTTAGGATTTGGCTATTTCACCTTCTATGCACGTAATATCTTCTCTTGAAATTCGACTGATGAATGTATGCAATAGAAGTTCTTCCTGATAAACCTTGCTTGAGATATCTAGAACCTGACCTTCGTAGCTTTTCGAGGCGAAATTCTAGTGACAAGAACTTGAGGAAATGATTAAGGCCATCTTTTGGACCGTTTGAGCCTAAATAGCACACCTTTGACAATATATCTTTGCACCCATAGTTTTGAGCCTATAATCACCATTTCATTTCAGATTTTACCAACCTGTGACATTTACACACTCACTAGCCTTACACTATCCATAATCACCCTTGTTCACCTAGACTACAGTGCTTAATTTCATATAACGGAGAGTGAATATGGTAACAATGTAAAGCCTTAAACCCAATTCGTTACCTGTATCCACAATAAAAATATTGGATCACTTAAAAAAAAGAAAAAAAAAAGGTTGAAAATAAGTGCATCCAGTATTCTAATTCAAAAGGGTAGTCAAAACGAAGTTTGGGGGAAGGGTGGTTTTGGTGTTTTGGTAATCGGTTGGAGAAATTGAAAGGAAAAGGAGGTGTGAAAAGGTTCAGTGGTGTTGCCATAAAGTCATGGGTCTAGGTGAACTTTTAGCTTAAAAATAACCTTCGACCTACCCTATCCGAGGCCGCAATATTACAAGCCGAAAAGTCCTTTTGATCCTCAGTTACTTGTGTTCTATATTAATGGAGATTAGCAAAGGGGTCGGGCTTATGGTGATCCTCTTCGGTATAAACAATTAAGTCTTCTTGAGTATGCAGTAGTCGGTTGGATGAAAAAGAAGCCGCACACACACACTTGAAAGGCCATTTCCGAGGTAAGCTTGATTTGTTAAAACTCTAGTTGGATGAGGACTTCGATACTACAAGGGAATCGGTGAAATGTCCCTGAGATCTATCCATGCCATGCACGACAAAGAATCCAGAAGTTCAAGTTAGAATCATACGTTGCTTTATTTTCATTTAGGATTAATCATTCATTTATTCAATTAGTCATTCATTCATTAATGTTTAAGATAGGAGTCATGCATCATAGAATTAAAATTTGTGCTTCATTGTTGCTTGAGGACAAGCAATGATTCAAGTTTAAGGGTGTGATGAGCGAGCAATATACTCACTCATATATCGCAAATTCAGGCTTGAATTGTTGTTAAATTCCTCAAGTTTATGTTATTTGATGAGTTTTATGAGTGTACAGGTGATTTAAGCACATATACGGGAATCGAGATGAAAAAGTACACAAAACGGAATATTTTGGAGCAAAGGAAAACAGGAAGAGAAAGACAGAGACATCACCGATCGATCGTGGCATAGTAGCCAATCGATCGGCAGGAGTTTCAAAGAATACAAGCGAAAAGCCCGAGAGCTTGCCGATCGATCACGTCAAACTAGCCGATCGATCGACCCAACTACGCGAGTCAAACAGAAGGAATGCCGATCGATCGTGGCGTGCGAGCCGATCGATCGGGAGCAAAATAAAGCCGAGACCGCATCAGCGCCGATCGATCGCGGGTTATCGGCCGATCGATCGGCCAAAGCTCGTCACGCAGTACGACGTCGTTTTCCAAGCGTTTCAGGTTCCGAATTTCCTCCAAAATTAGGTCAAACCTTATGCTCTATACTCATAAGGTTAGTTTGCTGGAGTCACTTCGGAGCCACAAAAGCCCTTTAAAGGATCGACTTCGGCAAAACTTATTGTAAACACATAGATTTAGTGCGAAGTGAGTTTTTAAGGTTTGTTGCATCTCCAGATGAGTCCCTAAGATATATTATAACATATTATATTTTAAATAAATATTTTGGATCACAACAACTTTGCTAGAGTCACTTCGGAGCCCAAAAAAGCCTTTAATGATTCAATTTCGGCAAAACTAGTTATAATGACTTTTTTTGGTCGCCAAATGGGTTTTAACACTTCTTCAAACTCCAAATGAGTTCCTAAGACTTATTATAATAAATTATACATCAAATACTCGTTTAGGATCAAAACAACATTGCTAGACACACTTCGGAGCAAAAAAAGCCCTTGAAAGGCTCGATTTTGGTAAAACTGGTTATAAGCACTTAGTTTTACCGCGAAGTGAGTTTTTAGAGCTTGTTGGAGCTCCAAATGAGTCCCTAAGACTTATTATAATAAATTATATGTTTAAATACACATTTGGGATAAAAAAAAAAACTTTGCTTGAGGCACTTCGAAACTAAAAAAGCCCTTTAGAGGCTCGATTTCGGCAAACCTACTTATAATGACTTTATTTTAGCGCGAAGCGAGTTTTTAAGGCATATTGGAGCTCCAAATGAGTCCCTAAGACTTATTAGATTATATTATATGTTAAAATACACATTTGAGATCAAAACTACTTTGCTAGAGTAACATCGGAACAAAAAACACCCTTTAAAGGCTCGATTTAGGCACAACTTGTCAAAAGGACTTAGTTTTTGCGCGTAGGGAATTTTTAAGGCTTTTTGGAGCTCAAAACGAGTCCCTAAGACTTATTATAATACAATTTGTGTTCAAATACTCATGTAGAATCAAAACAACTTTGCTGGAGTAACTTCGGAGCCACAAAATCCCTTTAAAGCCTCTACTTAGGTAAAACTTATTGTAAACACATAGATTTAGTGCGAAGTGAGTTTTTAAGGTTTGTGACATCTCCAAATGAGTCCCTAAGATATAATATAATATATTATATGTTTAAATACACATTTTGGATCACAACAACTATGCTAGAGTCACTTTGGAGACCAAAAAAGCCTTTTAAGGGTTCAATTTCTACAAAACTAGTTATAATGAATTTGTTTTATTGCGAAATGGGTCTTTGTTCGCTCGAAAACACACGCGAATTGTAACCGCAAGTGCACGGGTCATTCAAGTAATAAAGTGGATTGTGAGTCCGAATATCGTCCCACGGAGAACATATGCCTATATCTAATTACTACGATTAATAAAGAATTATTTTGTCTAGAAATCGAATTTAGATGAATGTTGTAATTTAAAATAAACAAAACAATGAAATTAAAATGATAAAGAACTAAAATTGCACGGATTAACTCAATTAACTAATTACTAGGTTCGATTGGCCTCCCTCGATGCTTCCTCAATTCAATCAATTACTAACTCCTCGCCACAATTTTCAATTTTATACTTGTCTAAGAGATTATTAATTTACGTCGCAGCTTTCGCTTATTGACCTAATTATGTGTTTAATCCTAACTTACGCGTCCGTTTGCTAGAATTAACTACAATTAAGTTCAGCTCTTATAGTTCTAAATCGATCACCTCTCGGTCCCTACGATTTAGAGCTAGACTACCTAGACTATCAATCACCTCTCGGTCCTCATGATGTCTAAGTTGTGGTTCTTACTATTCCCAATTCAACTCAATTCCTCTCTCGAGTTTAATTAAATTAAACCTAAATTCTTCTATTCAATCTTTCAATTGCAACAGAGAATAAAATAAACCAGCAAGAATCACAAGTATATAAACTGAATATTGCAGAAATTTATTACTTATAATTGAAAAGAGTCTACATCGAGTTCAGCCAATCTCTCATAGAAAGAGAGATTTAGCCTCTCATAATTATATACAGCAGATAATGAATTCTAGAGTTCATGATAAACATAGAATTAGATGAGAAGAAGATACAAAGACAATAAGAGTAAGAAAAACTCTGAAAATCGATAATCTTCGCGAATTCTTCAGCTCCGATGAATGCTCAATCTTCTTCTTCTTGTTCTCTTGAGTTTCTCCGTGTCAAAGTCTTTCTTCGTCCTTCCAAGTCCCTCCTCTTCGTCCAAACTGTGTTCTATTTATAGAGCACGAGGTTTGACCTAATTTTGGAGGAATTTCGGAACCTTTTACGCTTGGAAAACGACGTCGTTCTGCTTCAGGAGGTCTGGCCGATCAATCAGCTGATAACTTGCGATCGATCGGCACTTATGCGTTCTCAGGAATCGTGGCTCCCGATCGATCGGCTTGAATGCCACGATCGATCGGCGTTGCTTTTGTCTGACTCGCGTAGCTAAGCCGATCGATCGGCTAGTTTAGCGCGATCGATCGACATTCCTTCTGGCTTTTCGTTGCGTTCTTTGAAACTTCGGCTGATCGATCGTCTAATGAGCCGCGATCGATTGGCAAGTCCTCTGCCTTTTTGTTCTCGTCTTTACAACTCCTGCCGATCGATCGGCTGCTATGCCGCGATCGATCGGCGATGGCTCTGTCTTTGTCTTCCTATTTTCCTTTGCTCCAAAATGTTCCGTTTTGTGTACTTTTTCACCTCGGTTTCCGTACTTGTGCTTAAATCACCTGTACACTCACAAAACTCATTAAATAACATAAACTTGAGGAATTAAACAACAATTCAAGCCTGAATTTGCGATATATAAGTGAGTATTTTGCTCGCTTATCAGTCTTAACACTTCTAAGAGATCCAAATGAGTTCCTAAGACTTAGTATAATACATTGTACATTCAAATACTCATTTGGGATAAAGACAACGTTGCTGGACACACTTCGGAGCCAAAGAAGCCCTTGAGAAGCACGAATTTGGTAAAACTGCTTATAAACATTTAATTATAGCGCGAAGTGAGTTTTTAAATCTTGTTGGAACTCCAAATGACTCCCTAAGACTTATTATAATAAATTATATGTTTAAATATACATTTAGCAGAAAAAAAAACTTTGCTTGAGTCAGTTCGGAACCAAAAAAGCCCTTCAAAGGCTCGATTTCGGCAAAACTACTTATAATGACTTTGTCTTAGCACGAAGCGAGTTTTTAAGGCATATTGGAGATCGAAATAAGTCCCTAAGACTTATTATAATAAATTATATGTTTAAATACACATTTGGGATCAAAAAAACTTTGCTTGAGTCACTTCGGAACCAAAAAAGCCCTTTCAAGGATTGATTTCGAAGAAAACTACTTATAATGACTTTATTTTAGCGCGAAGCGAGTTTTTAAGGCATATTGGAGCTCTAAATGAGTCCCTAAGACTTATTATATTATATTATATGTTAAAATACACATTTAGGATCAAAAAAACTTTGCTAGAGTCACTTCAGAACGAAAAACACCCTTTAAAGGCTCGATTTAGGCACAACTTGTCAAAAGGACTTAGTTTTTGCCCGTAGTGAATTTTTAAGGCTTTTTAAAGCTCAAAACGAGTCCCTAAGACTTATTATAATACAATTTTTGTTCAAATACTCATGTAGAATCAAAACAACTTTGCTGGAGTCACTTCGGAGCCAGAAAAGCCCTTTAGATTCTCGACTTTAGTAAAACTTATTGTAAACACATAGATTTAGTGGGAAGTGAGTTTTTAAGGTTTGTTGCATCTCCAAATGAGTCCCTAAGATATATTACAATATATTATATGTTTAAATTAACATTTTGGATCACAACAACTTTGCTAGAGTCACTTCGGAGCCCAAAAAAGCATTTTAATGGTTCAATTTCGGCAAAACTAGTGATAATGACTTTTTTTTATTGCCAAATGGGTTTGAACACTTCTTGAAACTCCAAATGAGTTCCTAAGACTTATTATAATAAATTATACATTCAAATACTCATTTAGGATCAAAACAATGTTGCTAGACACACTTCGGAGCCAAAGAAGCCCTTGAAAGGCTCGATTTTTGTAAAACTGGTTATAAGCACTTAGTTTTAGCGCGAACTGAGTTTTTAGAGCTTTTTGGAGCTCCAAATGAGTCCCTAAGACTTATTATAATAAATTATACGTTTAAATATACATTTGGGAGCAAAAAAACTTTGCTTGAGGCACTTCAAAACCAAAAAAGCCCTTTAAAGGCTCGATTTCGGCAAAACTACTTATAATGACTTTATTTTAACGCGAAGCGAGTTTTTAAGGCATATTGGAGCTCCAAATGAGTCCCTATTACTTATTATATTATATTTTAAAATACACATTAGGGATCGAAAAAACTTTGCTAGAGTCACTTCGGAACCAAAAAAAAAAACTCTTTAAAGGCTTGCTAGAGGCACAACTTCTCAAAAGGACTTAGTTTTTGCGTGTAGTGACTTTTTAAGGCTTTTTTGGAGATCAAAACGAGCCCCTAAGACTTATTATAATACAATTTATGTTCAAATACTCATGCAGAAAAAAAACAACTTTGCTGGAGTCACTTCGAAGCCAGAAAAGCCCTTTAAAGGCTCGACTTAGGTAAAACTTATTGTAAACACATAGATTTAGTGCGAAGTGAGTTTTTAAGGTTTGTTGCTTCTCCAAATAAGTCCCTAAAACATATTATAATATATTATATTTTTAATTAACATTTTGGATCACAACAACTTTGCTAGAGTCACTTCGGAGCCCAAAAAAGCATTTTAATGGTTCAATTTCGGCAAAACTATTTATAATGACTTTTTTTTATCGCCAAATGGGTTTTAACACTTCTTGAAACTCCAAATGAGTTCCTAAGACTTATTATAATAAATTATATATTCAAATACTCATTTAGGATCAAATACACTTCGGAGCCAAAGAAGCCCTTGAAAGGCTCGATTTTGGTAAAACTGGTTATAAGCACTTAGTTTTAGCGCGAAGTGAGTTATTAGAGCTTGTTGGAGCTCCAAATGAGTCCCTAAGACTGATGATAATAAATTATAAGTTTAAATACACATTTGGGATCAAAAAAATTTGCTTGAGGCACTTCGAAACCAAAAAAGCCCTTTAAAGGCTCGATTTCGGCAAAACTACTTATAATGACTTTATTTTAGCGGGAAGTGAGTGTTTAAGGCATATTGGAGCTCTAAATGAGTCCCTAAGACTTATTATATTATATTATATGTTAAAATGCACGTTTGGGATCAAAACAACTTTGCTGGAGTTATTTCGGAGTTAAAAAAGGATTTCAATGGTTTAATTTCGGCAAAACTAGTTATAATGACTTTTTTTTATCGCAAAATGGGTTTTAACACTTCTTGAAACTCTAAATGAGTTCCTAAGACTTATTATAATAAATTATACATTCAAATACTCATTTAGGATCAAATACACTTCGGAGCCAAAGAAGCCCTTGAAAGGCTCGATTTTGGTAAAACTAGTTATAAGCACTTAGTTTTAGCGCGAATTGAGTTATTAGAGCTTGTTGGAGCTCCAAATGAGTCCCTAAGACTTATTATAATAAATTATAAGTTTCAATACACATTTGGGATCAAAAAAATTTGCTTGAGGCACTTCGAAACCAAAAAAGCCCTTTAAAGGCTCTATTTCGGCAAAACTACTTATAATGACTTTATTTTAACGCGAAGCGAGTTTTTAAGGAATATTGGATCTCCAAATGAGTCCCTAAGACTTATTATATTATATTATATGTTAAAATGTAAATTTGGGATCAAAACAACTTTGCTAGAGTCACTTCGGAACCAAAAAAAACCCTTTAAAGGTTCGTTTTAGGCACAACTTGTCGAAGGCACTTAGTTTTTGAGCGTAGTGACTTTTTAAGGCTTTTTGGAGCTTAAAATGAGTCACAAAATTCCTTTAAAGGCTTGATTTAGGTAAAACTTATTGTAAGCACTTAGATTTAGTGCGAAGTGAGTTTTAAAGGTTTGTTGCATCTCCAAATAAGTCCCTAAGATATATTATAATATATTATATGTTTAAATATGCATTTTGGATCACAACAACTTTTCTAGAGTCACATCGGAGCCAAAAAAGACTTTTAATTGTTCAATTTCGGTAAAACTAGTTATAATGACTTCGTTTTTATCGTGAAATGAGTTTTAACACTTCTTGGAACTCCAAATGAGTTCCTAAGACTTATTATAATAAATTATACATTCAAATACTCATTTAGGATCAAAACAACGTTGCTAGACACACTTCGGAGCCAAAAAAGCCCTTGAAAGGCTCGATTATGGTAAAACTGGTTATAAGCACTTAGTTTTAGCGCGAAGTTTGTGTTTAGAGCTTGTTGGAGCTCCAAATGAGTCCCGACAACTTATTATAATAAATTATATGTTTGAATACACATTTGGGATCAAAAAAACTTTGCTTGACTTAGTTCAAAACCAAAAAAGCCCTTTAAAGGCTCGATTTCGGCAAAACTACTTATAATGAGTTTATTTTAGCGCGAAGGGAGTTTTTAAGGCATATTGGAGCTTCAAATGAGTCCCTAAGACTTATTATATTATATTATATGTTAAAATATACATTTGGGATCAAAAGAACTTTGCTAGAGTCACTTCGGAATCAAAGACACCCTTTAAAGGCTCGATTTAGGCACAACTTGCCAAAAGGACTTAGTTTTTGCGCATAGTGAATTTTTAAGGCTTTTTGGAGCTCAAAACAAGTTCCTAAGACTTATTATATTACAATTTGTGTTCAAATAATCAAGTAGAATCAAAACAACTTTGCTGGAGTCACTTCGGAGCCACAAAAGCCCTTTAAAGGCTCGACTTAGGTAAAACTTATTGTAAACACATAGATTTAGTGCGGAGTGAGTTTTTCAGATTTGTTGCATCTCCAAATGAGTCCCTAAGATATATTATAACATATTATATGTTTAAATAAATATTTTGGATCACAACAACTTTGCTGGAGTCACTTCGGAGCCCAAAAAAGCCTTTAATGATTCAATTTCGGCAAAACTAGTTATAACGACTTTTTTTTGTCGCCAAATAGGTTTTAACACTTCTTGAAACTCCAAATGAGTTCCTAAGACTTACTATAATAAGTTATACATCAAATACTCACTTAGGATCAAAACAATATTGCTAGACACACTTCGGAGCAAATAAAGCCCTTGAAAGGCTCGATTTTTGTAAAACTGGTTATAAGCGCTTAGTTTTACCGTGAAGTGAGTTTTTAGAGCTTGTTGGAGCTCCAAATGAGTCCCTAAGACTTATTATAATAAATTATATGTTTAAATGCACATTTGGGATAAAAAAAAACTTTGCTTGAGGCACTTCGAAACCAAAAAAGCCCTTTAGAGGCTCGATTTCGGCAAACCTACTTATAATGACTTTATTTTAGCGCGAAGCGAGTTTTTAAGGCATATTGGAGCTCCAAATGAGTCCCTAAGACTTATTATATTATATTATATGTTAAAATACACATTTGAGATCAAAACAACTTTGCTAGAGTAACATCGGAACAAAAAACATCCTTTAAAGGCTCGATTTAGGCACAACATGTCAAAAGGACTTAGTTTTTGCGCGTAGTGAATTTTTAAGGCTTTTTGGAGCTCAAAACGAGTCCCTAAGACTTATTATAATACGATTTGGGTTCAAATACTCATGTAGAATCAAAACAACTTTGCTGGAGTAACTTCGGAGCCACAAAATCCCTTTAAAGGCTCGACTTAGGTAAAACTTATTATAAACACATCGATTTAGTGCGAAGTGAGTTTTTAAGGTTTGTTTCATCTCGAAATGAGTCCTTAAGATATATTATAATATATTATATGTTTAAATACACACTGCGGCACCAAAAAAGCCTTTTAATGGTTCAATTTTGGCAAAACTGGTTATAATGACTTCGTTTTATCGCAAAATGGGTTTTAACATTTCTTTGATCTCCAAATGAGTTCCTAAGACTTATTATAACACATTATACATTCAAAGTAGTCATTTAGGATCAAAACGAAGTTGCTAGACACACTTCGGAGCCCAAGAAGCCTTAGAAAGGCTAGATTTTGGTAAAATTGGTTACAAGCACTTCGTTTTAGGGCGAAGTGAGTTTTTAAAGCTTGTTGGAGCTCGAAAGAGTCACTAAGACTTATTATAATAAATGATATGTTTAAATACACCTTTGGGATCAAAAAAACTTTGCTTGAGTAACTTCGAAACCAAAAAAGCCCTTTAAAGGCTCGATTTCAGCAAAACTACTTATAATGACTTTGTTTTAGCGCGAAGCGAGTTTTTAAGGCATATTGGAGCTCCAAATGAGTCCGTAAGACTTATTATATTATATTATATGTTAAAATACATATTTGTGACCAAAACCACTTGGTTAGAGTCACTTCGGACCAGAAAAAACCCTTTAAAGGCTCGATTTAGGAACAACTTGTCAAAAGGATGTAGTTTTTGCACTTAGTGACTTCTTAAGGCTTTTTAGAGCTCAAAACGAGTCCCTAAGACTTATTATAAGACAATTGATGTTCAAATAGTCATGTAGAATGAAAATAACTTTGCTAGAATCACTTCAGAGCCACAAAAGCCCTTTCAAGGCTCGATTTAGGTAAAACTTATTGTAAGCATTTAGATTTAGTACGAAGTGAGTTTTTAAGGCTTGTTGCATCTCCAAACGAGTCCCTACAATATATTATAACATGTTATATGTTTAAATACACATTTTGGATCACAACAACTTTGCTAGAGTCACTTCGGAGCCAAAAAAGCCTTTTAATGGTTCAATTTCGGCAAAACAAGTTATAATGACTTTTTTTTGTCGCGAAATGGGTTTTAAGTTTTAACACTTCTTGGAGCTCCAAATGAGTTCCTAAGACTAATTATAATACATTATACATTCAAATACAAATTTAGGATCAAAACAACATTGGTAGACATACTTCGGAGCCGAAGAAGCCCTAGAAAGGCTCAATTTTGGTAAAACTGGTTATAAGAGCTTAGTTTTAGTGCGAAGTGAGTTTTTAAAGCTTGTTGGAGCTCCAAATGAGTCTCTAAGACTTATTATAACAAATTATATGTTTTAATACACATTTAGGAACAAAAAAACCATGATTGAGTCGCTTCAGAACCAAAAAAGCTCGTTAAAGGCTCGACTTCGGCAAAACTACTTATAATGGCTTTGTTTTACTGCGAAGCGAGTTTTTAAGGCATATTGGAGCTCCAAATGAGTCCCTAAGACTTACTATATTATATTATATGTTAAAATACACATTTAGGATCAAAACAACTTTGCCAGAGTCACTTCGGAACAAAAAAAAAACCCTTTAAACGCTCGATTAAGGCATAACTTGTCAAAAGGACTTAGTTTTTGCGTGTAGTGACTTTTTAAGGCTTTTTGGAACTCAAAACGAGTCCCTAAGACTTATTATAATAAAATTTACGTTCAAATACTCATGTAGAGTCAAAACTGCTTTGTTGGAGTCACTTCGGAGCCACAAAAGCCCTTTAAAGCCTCGATTTAGGTATAACTTATTGTAAGCACTTAGATTTAGTGCCAAGTGAGTTTTTAAGGTTTGTTACATCACCAAATGAGTCCTTAAGATATATTATAATATATTATATGTTTAAATACACACTTCGGAGCCAAAAAAAGCCTTTTAATGGTTCAATTTCGGCAAAACTAGTTATAATGACTTTGTTTTAACGCGAAATGGGTTTGAACACTTCTTTGATCTCCAAATGAGTTCCTAAGACTTATTATGATACATTATACATTCAAATACTCATTTAGGATGAAAACAAAGTTGCTAGACACACTTCGGAGCCAAAGAAGCCTTAGAAAGGCTCAATTTTTGTAAAACTGGTTATAAGCACTTAGTTTTAGGGCGAAGTGAGTTTTTAAAGCTTGTTGGAGCTCCAAATGAGTCCCATGGACCTTTTATAATAAATTATATGTTTAGATACACATTTGGGATGAAAAAAACTTGGCTTGAGTCACGTCGAAACCAAAAAAGCCCTTTAAAGGCTCGATTTCGGTAAAACTACTTACAATGACTTTGTTTTAGCGCGAAGCGAGCTTTTAAGGCATATTGGAGCTCCAAATGAGTCCCTAAGGCTTATTATATTATATTATATGTTAAAATACACATTTGGGATCAAAACAACTTTGCTAGAGTCACTTCTGAACCAAAAAAAAACTCTTTAAAGGCTCGATTTAGGCACAACTTGTCAAAAGGACTTAGTTTTTGCGCGTAGTGACTTTTTAAGGATTTTTGGAGTTCAAAACGAGACCCTAAGACTTATTATAATCCAATTTATGTTCAAATACTCATGTAGAATCAAAACAACTTTGCTGGAGTCAGTTCTGAGCCACGAAAGCCCTTTAAGGGCTCCATTTTGTTAAAACTTATTGTAAGCACTTAGATTTAGTGCGAAGTGAGTTTGTAAGGTTTGTTGCATATCCAAATGAGTCCCTAGGATATATTATAATATATTATATGTTTAAATACACATCTTGGATAACAACAACTTTGCTAGAGTCACTTCGGATCCAAAAAAGCCTTTTAATGGTTTAATTTGGGCAAAACTAGTTATAATGACTTTGTTTTGTCGCGAAATGGGTTTTAACACTTCTTGGAGCTCTAAATGAGTTACTAAGACTTATTATACAACATTATACATTCAAATACCTATTTAGGATCAAAACAACGTCGGTAGACACACTTCAGAGCCGAAGAAGCCCTTGAAAGGCTCGATTTTGGTAAAACTGGTTATAAGCACTTAGTTTTAGCGCGAAGTGAGTTTTTAAAGCTTGTTGGAGCTCCAAATGAGTCCCTAAGACTTATTTTAATAAATTATATGTTTAAATACACATTTGGGAGCAAAAAAACTTTGCTTGTGTCACTTCGGAACCAAAAAAGCACTTTAAAGGCTCGATTTCAGCAAAACTACTTATAATGACTTTGTTTTAGCGGGAAGTGAGTTTTTAAGGCATATTGGTGCTCCAAATGAGTCCCTAAGACTTATTATATTATATTATGTGCTAAAATACACATTTGAGATCAAAACAACTTTGCTAGAGTCACTTCGGAACAAAAAAAAAAAAAAAAAAACCTTTAAAGGCCCGATTTAGTCCCAACTAGTCAAAAGGACTTAGTTTTTGCGCGTAGTGAATTTTTAAGACTTTCTGGAGTTCAAAACGATTCCCTAAGACTTATTATAATACAATTTATGTTTAAATACTCATGTAGAGTCAAAACAACTTTGCTGGAGTCACTTCGGAGCCACAAAAGCCCTCTCAAGGCTCGATTTAGGTAAAACTTATTGTAAGCACTTAGATTTAGTGCGAAGTGAGTTTTTAAGGTTTGTTTCATCTCAAAATGAGTCCTTAAGATATATTATAATATATTATATGTTTAAATACACACTTCGGAGCCAAAAAAGCCTTTTAATGGTTCAATTTTTGCAAAACTAGTTATAATGATATTGTTTTATCGCGAAATGGATTTTAACACTTCTTTGATCTCCAATTGAGTTCCTAAGACTAATTATGATACATTATACATTCAAATACTCATTTAGGATCAAAACAAAGTTGCTAGACACACTTCGGAGCCAAAGAAGCCCTAGAAAGGCTCAATTTTGGTAAAACTGGTTATAAGCACTTAGTTTTAGGGCGAAGTGAATTTTTAAAGCATGTTGGAGCTCCAAATGAGTCCCTAAGACTAGTTATAATAAATTATATGTTTAAATACACATTTGGGATAAAAAAAAACTATGTTTCAGTCACTTCGAAACCAAAAAAGCCCTTTAAAGGCTCGATTTCGGCAAAACTACTTATAATGACTTTGTTTTAGCGCGAACCGTGCTTTTAAGGCATATTGGAGCTCTAAATGAGTCCGTAAGACTTGTTACATTATATTATATTATATGTTGAAATACACATTTGGGATCGAAACAACTTTGTTAGAGTCACTTCGGAACCAAAAAAACCCTTTAAAGGCTCGATTTAGGCACAACTTGTCAAAAGGACATAGTTTTTGCGCGTAGTGACTTCTTAAGGCTTTTTGGAGCACAAAACGAGTCCCTAAGAATTATTATAAGACAATTGATGTTCAAATAGTCATGTAGAATGAAAACAACTTTGCTAGAGTCACTTCGGAGCCACAAAAGTCCTTTAAAGGCTCGATTTAGGTAAAACTTATTGTAAGCATTTAGATTTAGTGCGAAGTGAGTTTTTAAGGTTTGTTGCATCTCCAAACGAGTCCCTACAATATATTATAATATGTTATATGTTTAAATACACATTTTGGATCACAACAACTTTGCTAGACTCACTTCGGAGCCAAAAAAACCCTTTTAATGGTTCAATTTCGTCAAAACAAGTTATAATGACTTTTTTTTTTTGTCGCGAAATGGGTTTTAAGTTTTAACACTTCTTGGAGCTCCAAATGAGTTCTTTAATTTAGGATCAAATCAACGATGGTAGACATACTTCGAAGCAGAAGAAGCCCTAGAAAGGCTCAATTTTCGTAAAATTGGTTATAAGAGCTTAGTTTTAGCGCGAAGTGAGTTTTTAAAGTTTGTTGGAGCTCCAAATGAGTCTCCAAGACTTATTGTAATAAATTATATGTTTAAATACACATTTAGGAACAAAAAAACCATGCTTAAGTCACTTCGGAACCAAAAAAGCTCGTTAAAGGCTCGATTTCGGCAAAACTACTTATAATGGCTTTGTTTTACCGCGACGCGAGTTTTTAAGGCATATTGGAGCTCCAAATGAGTCCCTAAGACTTACTATATTATCTTATATGTTAAAATACACATTTGGGATCAAAACAACTTTACTAGAGTCACTTCGGAACAAAAAAAACCCTTTAAAGGCTCCATTAAGGCACAACTTGTCAAAAGGACTTAGTTTTTTCGTGTAGTGACTTTTTAAGGCTTTTTGGATCTCAAAAACGAGTCCCTAAGACTTGTTATAATAAAATTTACGTTCAAATACTCATGTAGAGTCAAAACAGCTTTGTTGGAGTCACTTCGGAGCCACAACATCCCTTTAAAGCCTCGATTTAGGTATAACTTATTGTAAGCACTTAGATTTAGTGCCAAGTGAGTTTTTAAGGTTTGTTACATCACCAAATGAGTCCTTAAGATATATTATAATATATTATATGTTTAAATACACACTTCGGAGCCAAAAAAAAAGCCTTTTAATGGTTCAATTTCGGCAAAACTAGTTATAACGACTTTGTTTTATCGCGAAATGGGTTTGAACACTTCTTTGATCTCCAAATGAGTTCCTAAGACTTATTATAATACATTATACATTCAAATACTCATTTAGGATGAAAGCAAAGTTGCTAGACACACTTCGGAGCCAAAGAAGCCTTAGAAAGGCTCAATTTTGGTAAAACTGGTTATAAGCACTTAGTTTTAGGGCGAAGTGAGTTGTTAAAGCTTGTTGGAGCTCCAAATGGGTCCCAAAGACCTTTTATAATAAATTATATGTTTAGTTACACATTTGGGATGAAAAAAACTTGGCTTGAGTCACTTCGAAACCAGAAAAGCCCTTTAAAGGCTCGATTTCGGTAAAACTACTTACAATGACTTTGTTTTAGCGCGAAGCGAGCTTTTAAGGCATATTGGAGCTCCAAATGAGTCCCTAAGACTTATTATAATCTATTATATGTTAAAATACACATTTGGGATCAAAACAACTTTGCTAGAGTCACTTCTGAACCAAAAAAAACCCTTTAAAGGATCGATTTAGGCACAACTTGTCAAAAGGACTTAGTTTTTGCGCGTAGTGACTTTTTAAGGATTTTTGGAGTTGAAAACGAGACCCTAAGACTTATTATAATCCAATTTATGTTCAAATACTCATGTAGAATCAAAACAACTTTGCTGGAGTCACTTCTGAGCCACGAAAGCCCTTTAAGGGCTCCATTTCATTAAAACTTATTGTAAGCACTTAGATTTAGTGCGAAGTGAGTTTGTAAGGTTTGTTGCATATCCAAATGAGCCCCTAAGATATATTATAATATATTATATGTTTAAATACACATTTTGGATCACAACAACTTTGCTAGAGTCACTTCGGATCCAAAAAAGCCTTTTAATGGTTTAATTTCGGCAAAACTAGTTATAATGACTTTGTTTTGTCGCGAAATGGGTTTTAACACTTCTTGGAGCTCTAAATGAGTTACTAAGACTTATTATACAACATTATACATTCAAATACCTATTTAGGATCAAAACAACGTCGATAGACACACTTCGGAGCCGAAGAAGCCCTTGAAAGGCTCGATTTTGGTAAAAATGGTTATAAGCACTTAGTTTTAGCGCGAAGTGAGTTTTTAAAGCTTGTTGGATCTCAAAATGAGTCCCTAAGACTTATTTTAATAAATTATATGTTTAAATACACATTTGGGAACAAAAAAACTTTGCTTGAGTCACTTCGGAACCAAAAAAGCCCTTTAAAGGCTCGATTTCAGCAAAACTACTTATAATGACTTTGTTTTAGCGCGAAGTGAGTTTTTAAGGCATATTGGTGCTCCAAATGAGTCCGTAAGACTTATTATATTATATTATGTGCTAAAATACACATTTGAGATCAAAACAACTTTGCTAGGGTCACTTCGGAACAAAAAAAAAAAAAAAACCTTTAAAGGCCCGATTTAGTCCCAACTAGTCAAAAGGACTTAGTTTTTGCGCGTAGTGAATTTTTAAGACTTTCTGGAGTTCAAAACGATTCCCTAAGACTTATTATAATACAATTTATGTTTAAATACTCATGTAGAGTCAAAACAACTTTGCTGGAGTCACTTCGGAGCCACAAAAGCCCTCTCAAGGCTCGATTTAGGTAAAACTTATTGTAAGCACTTAGATTTAGTGCGAAGTGAGTTTTTAAGGTTTGTTTCATCTCAAAATGAGTCCTTAAGATATATGATAATATATTATATGTTTAAATACACACTTCGGAGCCAAAAAAGCCTTTTAATGGTTCAATTTTGGCAAAACTAGTTATAATGATATTATTTTATCGTGAAATGGATTTTAACACTTCTTTGATCTCCAATTGAGTTCCTAAGACTAATTATGATACATTATACATTCAAATACTCATTTAGGATCAAAACAAAGTTGCTAGACACACTTCGGAGCCAAAGAAGCCCTAGAAAGGCTCAATTTTGGTAAAACTGGTTATAAGCACTTAGATTTAGGGCGAAGTGAATTTTTAAAGCATGTTGGAGCTCCAAATGAGTCCCTAAGACTAGTTATAATAAATTATATGTTTAAATACACATTTGGGGTCAAAAAAACTTGGTTTGAGTCACTTCGAAACCAAAAAAGCCCTTTAAAGGCTTGATTTCGGCAAAACTACTTATAATGACTTTGTTTTAGCGCGAAGCGTGCTTTTAAGGCATATTGGAGCTCTTAATGAGTCCCTAAGACTTATTATATTACATTATATTATATGTTGAAATACACATATGGGATCGAAACAACTTTGTTAGAGTCACTTCGGAACCAAAAAAACCCTTTAAAGGCTCGATTTAGGCACAACTTTTCAAAAGGACAAAGTTTTTGCGCGTAGTGACTTCTTAAGGCTTTTTGGAGCTCAAAACGAGTCCCTAAGACTTATTAT
The DNA here is from genome assembly GCA_018132145.1 of Boehmeria nivea var. tenacissima. Classification (NCBI taxonomy): domain Eukaryota; kingdom Viridiplantae; phylum Streptophyta; class Magnoliopsida; order Rosales; family Urticaceae; genus Boehmeria; species Boehmeria nivea. The sequence goes on from CM030877.1 coordinate 449,103, forward strand.
AAGACAATTGATGTTCAAATAGTCATGTAGAAAGAAAACAACTTTGCTAGAGTCACTTCGGAGCCACAAAAGCCCTTTAAAGGCTCGATTTAGGTAAAACTTATTGTAAGCATTTAGATTTAGTGCGAAGTGAGTTTTTAAGGTTTGTTGCATCTCCAAACAAGTCCCTACAATATATTATAATATGTTATATGTTTAAATACACATTTTGGATCACAACAACTTTGCTAGACTCACTTCGGAGCCAAAAAAACCCTTTTAATGGTTCAATTTCGGGAAAACAAGTTATAATGACTTTTTTTTTTTGTCGCGAAATGGGTTTTAAGTTTTAACACTTCTTGGAGCTCCAAATGAGTTCCTAAGACTTATTATAATACATTATACAATCAAATACTAATTTAGGATCAAATCAACGATGGTAGACATACTTCGAAGCTGAAGAAGCCCTAGAAAGGCTCGATTTTTGTAAAATTGGTTATAAGAGCTTAGTTTTAGCGCGAAGTGAGTTTTTAAAGCTTTTTGGAGCTCCAAATGAGTCTCTAAGACTTATTATAATAAATTATATGTTTAAATACACATTTAGGAACAAAAAAACTATGCTTAAGTCACTTCGGAACCAAAAAAGCTCGTTAAAGGCTCGATTTCGGCAAAACTACTTATAATGGCTTTGTTTTACCGCGATGCGAGTTTTTAAGGCATATTGGAACTCCAAATGAGTCCCTAAGACTTACTATATTATATTATATGTTAAAATACACATTTGGGATCAAAACAACTTTGCTAGAGTCACTTCGGAACAAAAAAAACCCTTTAAAGGCTCGATTAAGGCACAACTTGTCAAAAGGACTTAGTTTTTTCGTGTAGTGACTTTTTAAGGCTTTTTGGATCTCAAAAACGAGTCCCTAAGACTTGTTATAATAAAATTTACGTTCAAATACTCATGTAGAGTCAAAACAGCTTTGTTGGAGTCACTTCGGAGCCACAACATCCCTTTAAAGCCTCGATTTAGGTATAACTTATTGTAAGCACTTAGATTTAGTGCCAAGTGAGTTTTTAAGGTTTGTTACATCACCAAATGAGTCCTTAAGATATATTATAATATATTATATGTTTAAATACACACTTCGGAGCCAAAAAAAAAAAAAGCCTTTTAATGGTTCAATTTCGGCAAAACTAGTTATAATAACTTTGTTTTATCGCGAAATGGGTTTGAACACTTCTTTGATCTCCAAATGAGTTCCTAAGACTTATTATAATACATTATACATTCAAATACTCATTTAGGATGAAAGCAAAGTTGCTAGACACACTTCGGAGCCAAAGAAGCCTTAGAAAGGCTCAATTTTGGTAAAACTGGTTATAAGCACTTAGTTTTAGGGCGAAGTGAGTTGTTAAAGCTTGTTGGAGCTCCAAATGAGTCCCAAAGACCTTTTATAATAAATTATATGTTTAGATACACATTTGGGATGAAAAAAACTTGGCTTGAGTCACTTCGAAACCAGAAAAGCCCTTTAAAGGCTCGATTTCGGTAAAACTACTTACCATGACTTTGTTTTAGCGCGAAGCGAACTTTTAAGGCATATTGGAGCTCCAAATGAGTCCCTAAGACTTATTATAATCTATTATATGTTAAAATACACATTTGGGATCAAAACAACTTTGCTAGAGTCACTTCTGAACCAAAAAAAACCCTTTAAAGGATCGATTTAGGCACAACTTGTCAAAAGGACTTAGTTTTTGCGCGTAGTGACTTTTTAAGGATTTTTGGAGTTGAAAACGAGACCCTAAGACTTATTATAATCCAATTTATGTTCATATACTCATGTAGAATCAAAACAACTTTGCTGGAGTCACTTCTGAGCCACGAAAGCCCTTTAAGGGCTCCATTTCATTAAAACTTATTGTAAGCACTTAGATTTAGTGCGAAGTGAGTTTGTAAGGTTTGTTGCATATCCAAATGAGTCCCTAAGATATATTATAATATATTATATGTTTAAATACACATTTTGGATCACAACAACTTTGCTAGAGTCACTTCGGATCCAAAAAAGCCTTTTAATGGTTTAATTTCGGCAAAACTAGTTATAATGACTTTGTTTTGTCGCGAAATGGGTTTTAACACTTCTTGGAGCTCTAAATGAGTTACTAAGACTTATTATACAACATTATACATTCAAATACCTATTTAGGATCAAAACAACGTCGGTAGACACACTTCGGAGCCGAAGAAGCCCTTGAAAGGCTCGATTTTGGTAAAAATGGTTATAAGCACTTAGTTTTAGCGCGAAGTGAGTTTTTAAAGCTTGTTGGATCTCAAAATGAGTCCCTAAGACTTATTTTAATAAATTATATGTTTAAATACACATTTGGGAACAAAAAAACTTTGCTTGAGTCACTTCGGAACCAAAAAAGCACTTTAAAGGCTCGATTTCAGCAAAACTACTTATAATGACTTTGTTTTAGCGCGAAGTGAGTTTTTAAGGCATATTGGTGCTCCAAATGAGTCCGTAAGACTTATTATATTATATTATGTGCTAAAATACACATTTGAGATCAAAACAACTTTGCTAGGGTCACTTCGGAACAAAAAAAAAAAAAACCTTTAAAGGCCCGATTTAGTCCCAACTAGTCAAAAGGACTTAGTTTTTACGCGTAGTGAATTTTTAAGACTTTCTGGAGTTCAAAACGATTCCCTAAGACTTATTATAATACAATTTATGTTTAAATACTCATGTAGAGTCAAAACAACTTTGCTGGAGTCACTTCGGAGCCACAAAAGCCCTCTCAAGGCTCGATTTAGGTAAAACTTATTGTAAGCACTTAGATTTAGTGCGAAGTGAGTTTTTAAGGTTTGTTTCATCTCAAAATGAGTCCTTAAGATATATGATAATATATTATATGTTTAAATACACACTTCGGAGCCAAAAAAGCCTTTTAATGGTTCAATTTTGGCAAAACTAGTTATAATGATATTATTTTATCGTGAAATGGATTTTAACACTTCTTTGATCTCCAATTGAGTTCCTAAGACTAATTATGATACATTATACATTCAAATACTCATTTAGGATCAAAACAAAGTTGCTAGACACACTTCGGAGCCAAAGAAGCCCTAGAAAGGCTCAATTTTGGTAAAACTGGTTATAAGCACTTAGATTTAGGGCGAAGTGAATTTTTAAAGCATGTTGGAGCTCCAAATGAGTCCCTAAGACTAGTTATAATAAATTATATGTTTAAATACACATTTGGGGTCAAAAAAACTTGGTTTGAGTCACTTCGAAACCAAAAAAGCCCTTTAAAGGCTTGATTTCGGCAAAACTACTTATAATGACTTTGTTTTAGCGCGAAGCGTGCTTTTAAGGCATATTGGAGCTCTTAATGAGTCCCTAAGACTTATTATATTATATTATATTATATGTTGAAATACACATATGGGATCGAAACAACTTTGTTAGAGTCACTTCGGAACCAAAAAAACCCTTTAAAGGCTCGATTTAGGCACAACTTGTCAAAAGGACAAAGTTTTTGCGCGTAGTGACTTCTTAAGGCTTTTTGGAGCTCAAAACGAGTCCCTAAGACTTATTATAAGACAATTGATGTTCAAATAGTCATGTAGAATGAAAACAACTTTGCTAGAGTCACTTCGGAGCCACAAAAGCCCTTTAAAGGCTCGATTTAGGTAAAACTTATTGTAAGCATTTAGATTTAGTGCGAAGTGAGTTTTTAAGGTTTGTTGCATCTCCAAACAAGTCCCTACAATATATTATAATATGTTATATGTTTAAATACACATTTTGGATCACAACAACTTTGCTAGACTCACTTCGGAGCCAAAAAAACCCTTTTAATGGTTCAATTTCGGGAAAACAAGTTATAATGACTTTTTTTTTTGTCGCGAAATGGGTTTTAAGTTTTAACACTTCTTGGAGCTCCAAATGAGTTCCTAAGACTTATTATAATACATTATACAATCAAATACTAATTTAGGATCAAATCAACGATGGTAGACATACTTCGAAGCTGAAGAAGCCCTAGAAAGGCTCGATTTTTGTAAAATTGGTTATAAGAGCTTAGTTTTAGCGCGAAGTGAGTTTTTAAAGCTTTTTGGAGCTCCAAATGAGTCTCTAAGACTTATTATAATAAATTATATGTTTAAATACACATTTAGGAACAAAAAAACTATGCTTAAGTCACTTCGGAACCAAAAAAGCTCGTTAAAGGCTCGATTTCGGCAAAACTACTTATAATGGCTTTGTTTTACCGCGATGCGAGTTTTTAAGGCATATTGGAACTCCAAATGAGTCCCTAAGACTTACTATATTATATTATATGTTAAAATACACATTTGGGATCAAAACAACTTTGCTAGAGTCACTTCGGAACAAAAAAAACCCTTTAAAGGCTCGATTAAGGCACAACTTGTCAAAAGGACTTAGTTTTTTCGTGTAGTGACTTTTTAAGGCTTTTTGGATCTCAAAAACGAGTCCCTAAGACTTCTTATAATAAAATTTACGTTTAAATACTCATGTAGAGTCAAAACAGCTTTGTTGGAGTCACTTCGGAGCCACAACATCCCTTTAAAGCCTCGATTTAGGTATAACTTATTGTAAGCACTTAGATTTAGTGCCAAGTGAGTTTTTAAGGTTTGTTACATCACCAAATGAGTCCTTAAGATATATTATAATATATTATATGTTTAAATACATATTTTGGATCACAACAACTTTGCTAGAGTCACTTCGGATCCAAAAAAGCCTTTTAATGGTTTAATTTCGGCAAAACTAGTTATAATGACTTTGTTTTGTCGCGAAATGGGTTTTAACACTTCTTGGAGCTCTAAATGAGTTACTAAGACTTATTATACAACATTATACATTCAAATACCTATTTAGGATCAAAACAACGTCGGTAGACACACTTCGGAGCCGAAGAAGCCCTTGAAAGGCTCGATTTTGGTAAAACTGGTTATAAGCACTTAGTTTTAGCGCGAAGTGAGTTTTTAAAGCTTGTTGGAGCTCCAAATGAGTCCCTAAGACTTATTTTAATAAATTATATGTTTAAATACACATTTGGAATAAAAAAAACTTTGCTCGAGCCACTTCAGAACAAAAAAAGCACTTTAAAGGCTCGATTTCGGCAAAACTACTTATAATGACTTTGTTTTAGCGCGAAGCAAGTTTTTAAGGCATATTGGAGCTCCAAATGAGTCCCTAATACTTATTATATTATATTATATGTTAAAATACACATTTGGGATCAAAACAACTTTGGTAGAGTAACTTCGGAACCAAAAAAAAAAAACCCTTTAAAGGCTCGATTTAGGCACAACTTGTCCAAAGAACTTAGTTTTTGCGCGTAGTGACTTTTTAAGGCTTTTTCGAGTTCAAAACGAGTCCCTAAGACTTATTATAACACAATTTATGTTCAATTACTAATGTAGAATCAAAACAACTTTGCTGGAGTCACTTCGGAGCCACAAAAGCCCTTTAGAGGCTCCATTTCGGTAAAACTTATTGCAAGCACTTATATTTTGTGCGAAGTAAGTTTTTAAGATTTTTTGCATCTCTAAATGGGTCCCTAAGATATATTATATATTTAAATACACATTTTGGATCACAACAACTTTGCTAGAGTCACTTCGGAGCCCAAAAACACCTTTCAATGGTTCAATTTCAGCAAAACTAGTTATAATGACTTTGTTTTATCGCGAAATAGGTTTTAACACTTCTTGGAACTCCAAATGAGTTCCTAAAACTTATTATAAAACATTATACATTCAAATACTCAATTAGGATCAAAAGAACGTTACTAGACACACTTCGGAACCAAAAAAGCCCTAGAAAGTTTCGATTTTGGAAAAGCTGGTTACAAGCACTTAGTTTTAGCGCGAAGTGAATTTTTAAAGCTTGTTTGAGTTCCAAATGAATTCCTAAGACTTATTATAATAAATGATATGTTTATAAACACATTTGGGATGAAAAAAACTTTGCTTGAGCCACTTCGGAACCAAAAAAGCACCTTAAAGCCTCGATTGCGGCAAAACTACTTATAATGACTTTGTTTTAGCGCGAAGCGAGTTTTTAAGGCATAATGGAGTTCCAAATAAGTCCCTAAGACTTAATATAATATATCATATGTTAAAATACACAATTGGGATCAAAACAACTTTGCTAGAGTCACCTCGAAACCAAAAAAACCCTTTAAAGGCCCGATTTAGGCACAACTTGTCAAAAGGACATAGTTTTTGCGCGTAGCGACTTTTTAAGGCTTTTTGGAGCTCAAAACGAGTCCCTAAGACTTTTTATAATACAATTTATGTTCAAATACTCGTGTAGAATTAAAACAACTTTGCTGGAGTCACTTAGGAGCCACAAAAGCCCTTTAAAGGCTCGATTTAGCTTAAACTTATTGTAAGCACTTAGATTTAGTGCGAAGAGAGTTTTTAAGGTTTGTTGCATCTCCAAACGAGTCCCTGCACTATATTATAATATATTAAATTTTTAAATATACATTTTGGATCACAACAACTTTGCTAGAGTCAGTTCGGAGCCCAAAAAGCCTTTTAATGGTTCAATTTCGGCAAAACTAGTTATAATGACTTTGTTCTATTGCGAAATGGGTTTTAACACTTCTTGGAGCTCCAAATGAGTTCCTAAGAGTTATTATAATACATTATACATTCAAATACTCATTTAGGATCAAAACAACGTTGCTAGACACACTTCGGAGCAAAAGAAGCCGTTGAAAGGCTCGATTTTGGTAAAACATGTTATAACCACTTAGTTTTAGCGTGAACTGAGTTTTTAAAGCTTGTTGGAGCTCCAAATGAGACTTTAAGATTTATTATAATGAATTATATGTTTAAATACACATTTGGGATCAAAACAACTTTGCTGGAGTCACTTCGGAGCCACTAAAGCCCTTTAAAGACTCCATTTCGGTAAAATTATTGTAAGCACTTAGATTTAGTGCGAAGTGAGTTTTAAAGGTTTGTTGCATCTCCATATGAGTCCGTAAGATATATTATAATTTATTATATGTTTAAATACACATTTTGGATCACAACAACTTTGCTAGAGTAACTTCTGAGCCCAAAAAAGCGTTTTAATGGTTCAATTTCGGTAAAACTAGTTATAATGACTTTGTATTATCGTGAAATGGGTTTTAACACTTCTTTGAGCTCCAAATGAGTTCCCCAGACTTATTATAATATATTATACGTTCAAATACTCATTTAGGATCAAAACAACGTTGCTAGGCATACTTCGGAGCCAAAGAAGCCCTGGAAAGGCTCAAATTTGGCAAAACTGGTTATAAGTACTTAGAGCCAAAGAAGCCCAAATGAGTCCCTAAGACTTATTATAATAAATTATATGTTTAAATTTACATTTGGGATCAAAGACACTTTGCTTGAGTCACTTTGGAACCAATAAAGCCCTTTAAAGGCTCGATTTCGGCAAAACTACATTTAATGACATTGTTTTGGCGCGAAGCGAGTTTTTAAGGCATATTGGAACTCCAAATGAGTCCCTAAGACTTATTATATTATATTATATGTTAAAATACGCATTTGGGATCAAAACAAGTTTGCTAGAGTCACTTCGGAACCAAAAAAGCCCTTTAAAGGCTCGATTTAGGCATAACTTGTCAAACGACACAGTTTTTTCGCGTACCGACTTTTTAAGTCTTTTTGGATCTCAGAATGAGTCCCTATGACTTATTATAATAAAATATATGTTCAAATACTCATGTAGAATCAAAACAACTTTGTTGGAGTCACGTCGGAGCCAAAAATATCCTTTAAAGGCTCGATTTAGGTAAAACTTATTGTAAGCACTTAGATTTAGTGCTAAGTGAGTTTTTGAGGTTTTTTGCATCACCAAATGAGTCCCTAAGATATATTATAACATATCCTATGTTTAAATACACATTTAAGATCACAACAACTTTGCTAGGGCCACTTCGGTGCCAAAAAAGCCTTTTAATGGTTCAATTTCGGCAAAACTAGTTATAATGACTTTGTTTTGTCGCGAAATGGGTTTTAATGCTTCTTGGAGCTCCAAATGAGTTCATACGTTCAAAGACTCATTTATGATCAAAACAATGTTGCTAGACATACTTCGGAGCCAAAGAAGGCCTTGAAAGGCTCGATTTTGGTAAAACAGGTTATAACCACTTTAGTTTTAGCGCGAAGTGAGTTTTTAAAGCTTGTTGGAGCTGCAAATGAGTCCTTAAGACTTATTATAATAAATTATATGTTTAAAGATACTTTTGGGATCAAAAAAACTTTGCTTGAGTCACTTCGGAACCAAAAAAGCCATTTAAAGGCTCGATTTCGGCAAAACTACTTATAATGACTTTGTTTTAGCGCGAAGCGAGGTTTCAAGGCATATTGGTGCTCGAAATGAGTCCCTAAGAGTTATTATATTATATTATATTTTAAAATACACATTTGGTAGCAAATAAAACTTTGCTAGAGTCTTCGGAACCAAAGAAGCCCTTTAAAGGCTCAATTTAGGCCCAACTTGTCAAAAGGACATAGTTTTTTTACGTAGTGAATTTTTAAGGCTTGTTGGAGCTCAAACTGAGTCCCTATGACTTATTATGATACAATATATATTCAAATACTCATGTAGAATCAAAACAACTATGCTGGAGTCACTTCGGAGCCAAAAAAGCCCTTCAAAGATTTAGGTAAAACTTATTGTAAGCACTTAGATTTAGTGCGAAGTGAGTTTTTAAGGTCTGTTGCATCTCCAAATGAGTCCCTAAGATATATTATAATTAATTATATGTTTAAATACATATTTTGGATCACAACAACTTTCCTAGAGTCACTTCGGAGCCAAAAAAGAATATTAATGGTTCAATTTCGGCAAAACTAATTATAATGACTTTGTTTTATCGCGAAATGGGTTTTAACGCTTCTTGGAGCTCAAAATGAGTTGCTATGACTTATTATAATAGATTATACGTTTAGATACTCATTTATGATCAAAACAATGTTGCTAGACACGGATCGGAGCAAAAGAAGCCCTTGAAAGGCTTGATTTTGGTAAAACTGGTTATAAGCACTTAGTTTTAGCTCGAAGTGAGTTTTTAAACCTTGTTGGAGCTCAAAAATAAGTCCCTAAGACTAATTATCATAAATTATATGTTTAAATACTCATTCGGGATCAAAAAAACTTTGCTTGAGTCACTTCAGAACCAAAAAAGCCCTTTAAAGGCTCGATTTCGGCAAAACTACTTATAATGACTTTGTTTTAGCGCGAAGTGAGTTTTTAAGGCATATTGGAGCTCCAAATGAGTCCCTAAGACTTATTATATTATGTTATATGTTAAAATACACATTTGGGATCAAAACAACTTTGCTAGAGGCACTTCGGAACCAAAAAAGCCCTTTAAAGGCTCGATTTAGGCCCAACTTGTCAAAAAGACTTAGTTTTTTTCGCGTAGTGACTTTTTAAGGCTTGTTGGAGCTCAAAATGAGTCCCTATGACGTATTATAATACAATATATGTTCAAATACTCATGTAGAATCAAAACAATTTTGTTGGAGTCACTTCGGAGCCAAAAAAGCCCTTTAGAGCCTCGATTTAGGTAAAACTTACTGTAAGCACTGAGATTTAGTGCGAAGTGAGTTTTTAAAATTTGTTGCATATCTAAATGTGTCTTTAAAATATATTATTAATAATATATTATATGTTTAAATACATATTTTTGATCATAACATCCTTGCTAGAGTCATTTCGGAGCTAAAAAAGGATTTTAATGGTTCAATTTCGGCAAAACTATTTATAATGACTTTGTTTTATCGCGAAATGGGTTTTAACGCTTCTTGGAGCTCAAAAGGAGTTCCTAAGACTGATTATAATACGATTAAAACAATGTTGCTAGACACACTTCGGAGCCAAAGAAGCCCTTGAAAGGCTCGATTTTGGTAAAACTGGTTATAAGCACTTAGTTTTAGCGCGAAGTGAGTTTTTAAACCAAGTTGAAGCTCCAAATGAGTCCCTAAGACTTATTATAATAAATTATATGTTTTAATACACATTTGGTATCAAAAGAAACTTTGCTTGAGTCACTTTGGAACCAATAAAGCCCTTTTAAGGCTCGATTTCGGCAAAACTACATTTAATGACATTATTTTGGCGCGAAGCGAGTTTTTAAGGTGTATCGGAGCTCCAAATGAGTCCCTAAGACTTTTTATATTATATTATAAGTTAAAATACGCATTTGGGATCAAAACAAGTTTGCTAGAGTCACTTAAGAACCAAAAAAGCCCTTTAAAGGCTCGATTTAGGCACAACTTGTCAAAACGATTTAGATTTTTCGCGTACCGACTTTTTAAGTCTTGTTGAAGCTCAGAATGAGTCCCTATGACTTATTATAATACAATATATGTTCAAATACTCATGTAGAATCAAAACAACTTTGCTGGAGTCACGTCGGAGCCAAAAAATTCCTTTAAAGGCTCGATTTAGGTAAAACTTATTGTAAGCACTTAGATTTAGTGTTAAGTGAGTTTTTAAGGTTTGTTGCATCTCCAAATGAGTCCCTAAGATATATTATAATATATCTTATGTTTAAATACACATTTAAGATCACAACAACTTTGCTAGGGCCACTTCGGTGCCAAAAAAGCCTTTTACTGGTTCAATTTTGGCAAAACTAGTTATAATGACTTTGTTTTAGCGCGAAGCGAGTTCCTAAGACTTATTATAATACAATATATATTCAAACACTCATGTAGAACCAAATGAGTTCCTAAGATTTATTATAATATATTATATGATTAAATACACATTTTGGATAACAACAACTTTGCTAGAGTCACTTCAGGGCCAAAAAATCCTTTTAACCGCTCAATTTCGGCAACACTAGTTATAATGACTTTGTTTTAATGCGAAATGTGTTTTTAATGCTTCTTGGAGCTCCAAATGAGTTCTTAAGACTTATTATAATACATTATATATTCAAATACTCATTTAGGATCAAAACAACGTTGCTAGACACACTTCGGAGGCAAAGAAGCCTTTGAAAGGCCCGATTTAGGTAAAACTAGTTATAAGCACTTAGTTTTTGCAGGAAGTGAGCTTTTAAAGCTTGTTGGAGCTTCAAATGAGTCCCTAAGACTTATTATAATAAATTATATGTTTAAATACACATTAAGGATCAAAAAAGCCCTTTAAAGTCTCGATTTCGGCAAAACTATCTATAATGAATTTGTTTTAGCGCAAAGCGAGTTTTTAGGGAATATTGGAGCTTCAAATGAGGCCCTAAGACTTATTATAATATATTATATGTTTACATAATCATTGTGGATGAAAACAACTCTGCTAGAGTCATTTCCGAACCAAAAAAGCCCTTTAAAGGTTCCAATTAGGCACAACATGTCAAAAGGGCTTAGTTTTTGCATGTGGTGACTTTTTAAGGCATGTTGGAGCTCAAAATGAGTCTCTAAGACATATTATAATACAATATATATTCAAATCCTCATGTAGAATCAAAACAACTTTGCTAGAGTCACTTCGAAGCCAAAAAATGCCTTTAAAGGCTCGATTTATGTAAACCTTATTGTCACCACTTATATTTAGTGCGAAGTGAGTTTTTAAGGTTTTTTGCATCTCCGAATGAGTTCCTAAGATTTATTATAATATATTATATGACTAAATACACATTTTGGATCAGAACAACTTTGCAAGAGTCGCTTCGGGGCGAAAAAAGCCTTTTAACCGCTCAATTTCGGCAAAACTAGTTATAATGACTTTGTTTTAATGCGAAATGGGTGTTTAACGCTTCTTGGAGCTCCAAATGAGTCCCTAAGGCTTATTATAATAAATTATATTTTTAAATACACATTTGGGATCAAAACAACTTTGCCAGAGTCACTTCAGAACCAAAAACGCCCTTTAAAGTCTCGATTTCGGCAAAACTATCAATAATGAATTTGTTTTAGCGCGAAGCGAGTTTGTAGGGAATATTGGAGCTTCAAATGAGGCCCTAAGACTTATTATAATATATTATATGTTTACATAATCATTGTGGATGAAAACAACTTTGCTAGAGTCACTTCTGAACCAAAAAAGCCCTTTAAAGGTTCCAATTAGGCACAACATGTCAAAAGTACTTAGTTTTTGCATGTGGTGACTTTTTAAGGCATGTTGGAGCTCAAAATGAGTCCCTAAGACATATTATAATACAATATATATTCAAATACTCATGTAGAATCAAAACAACTTTGCTAGAGTCACTTCGAAGCCAAAAAATGCCTTTAAAGGCTCGATTTATGTAAACCTTATTGCCACCACTTATATTTAGTGCGAAGTGAGTTTTTAAGGTTTTTTGCATCTCCGAATGAGTTCCTGAGATTTATTATAACATATTATATGACTAAATACACATTTTGGATCAGAATAACTTTGCAAGAGTCGCTTCGGGGCGAAAAAAGCCTTTTAACCGCTCAATTTCGGCAAAACTAGTTATAATGATTTTGTTTTAATGCGAAATGGGTGTTTAACGCTTCTTGGAGCTCCAAATGAGTCCCTAAGGCTTATTATAATAAATTATATTTTTAAATACACATTTGGGATCAAAACAACTTTGCCAGAGTCACTTCAGAACCAAAAACGCCCTTTAAAGTCTCGATTTCGGCAAAACTATCTATAATGAATTTGTTTTAGCGCGAAGCGAGTTTTTAGGAAATATTGGAGTTTCAAATGAGGCCCTAAGACTTATTATAATATATTATATGTTTAAATAATCATTGTGGATGAAAACAACTTTGCTAGAGTCACTTCTGAACCAAAAAAGCGCTTTAAAGGTTCCAATTAGGCACAACATGTCAAAAGGAAATAGTTTTTGCGCGTGGTGACTTTTTAAGGCATGTTGGAGCTCAAAATGAGTCCCTAAGACATATTATAATACAATATATATTCAAATACTCATGTAGAATCAAAACAACTTTGCTAGATTCATTCGGAGCCAAAAAAGCCTTTTAAAGGCTCGATTTATGTAAACCTTATTGTCACCACTTATATTTAGTGCGAAGTGAGTTTTTAAGGTTTGTTGCATCTCCGAATGAGTTCCTAAGATTAATTATAATATATTATAAACTTTGCTAGAGTCACTTCGGGGCCAAAAAGGCCTTTTAACCGTTCAATTTCGGCAACAATAGTTATAATGACTTTGTTTTAATGCGAAATGGGTTTTTAACGCTTGTTGGAGCTCCAAATGAGTTCGTAAGACTTATTATAATACATTATATATTCAAATACTTATTTAGGATCAAAACAACGTTGCTAAACACACTTCGGAGGCAAAGAAGCCTTTTAAAGGCCTGATTTAGGTAAAATTAGTTATAAGCACTTAGTTTTTGTGGGAAGTGAGCTTTTAAAGCTTGTTGGAGCTCCAAATGAGTCCCTAAGACTTATTATAATAAATTATATTTTTAAATACACATTTAGGAATAAAACAACTTTGCTAGAGTCACTTCGGAACCAAAAAAGCCCTTTAAAGTCTCGATTTCGGCAAAACAATCTATAATGAATTTGTTTAAGCGCGAAGAAAGTTTTTAAGGAATATTGGAGCTCCAAATGAGGCCCTAAGACTTATTATAATATATTATATGTTTAAATAATCATTGTGGATCAAAACAACTTAGCTAGAGTCACTTCTGAACCAAAAAAGCCCTTTAAAGGTTCCAATTAGGCACAACATGTCAAAAGGACTTAGTTTTTGCGCGTGGTGACTTTTTAAGGCATGTTGGAGCTCAAAATGAGTCTCTAAGACATATTATAATACAATATATACTCAAATACTCATGTAGAATCAAAACAACTTTGCTAGAGTCACTTCAGAGCTAAAAAATCCCTTTGAATGCTCGATTTATGTAAACCTTATTGTCACCACTTATATTTACTGCGAAGTGAGTTTTTAAGGTTTGTTGCATCTCCGAATGAGTTCCTAAGATTTATTATAATATATTATATGATTAAATACACATTTTTGATCTTAAAAACTTTGCAAGAGTCGCTTCGGGGCGAAAAAAGCCTTTTAACCGTTCAATTTCAGCAAAACTAGTTATAATGACTTTGTTTTAATGCGAAATAGGTTTTTAACGCTTCTTGGAGCTCCAAATGAGTTTCTAAGACTTATTATAATACATTATATATTCAAATACTCATTTAGGATCAGAACAACGTTGCTAGACACAGTTCGGAGCCAAAAAAGCCACTTAAAGGCCCGATTAGGTGAAACTGGTGATAAGCACTTAGTTTTTGCGGGAAGTGAGTTTTTAAAGCTTGTTGGAGCTCTAAATGAGTCCCTAAGGCTTATTATAATAAATTATATTTTTAAATACACATTTGGGATCAAAACAACTTTGCCAGAGTCACTTCAGAACCAAAAAATCCCTTTAAAGTCTCGATTTCGGCAAAACTATCAATAATGAATTTGTTTTAGCGCGAAGCGAGTTTTTAAGGAATATTTGAGCTCCAAATGAGTTCCTAAGACTTATTAAAATACAATATATATTCAAACACTCATGTAGAATAAAAAAAAACTTTGCTAGAGTCACTTCGGAGGCAAAAAAGCCTTTTAAACGCTCGATTTACGTAAAACTTATTATTACCATTTCTATTTAGTGCGAAGTGAGTTTTTAAGGTTTGTTTCATCTCCGAATGAGTTCCTAAGATTTATTATAATATATTTTATGATTAAATACACATTTTGGATAACAACAACTTTGCTAGAGTCAATCCGGGGCCAAAAAAGCCTTTTAACCGTTCAATTTCGGCAACACTAGTTATAATGCGAAATGGGTTTTTAACGCTTCTTGGAGCTCCAAATGAGTTCCTAAGACTTGTTATAATACATTATATATTCAAATACTCTTTTAGGATCAGAACAACGTTGCTAGACACAGTTCGGAGCCAAAAAAGCCACTTAAAGGCCCGATTAGGTGAAACTGGTGATAAGCACTTAGTTTTTGCGGGAAGTGAGTTTTTAAAGCTTGTTGGAGCTCTATATGAGTCCCTAAGGCTTATTATAATAAATTATATTTTTAAATACACATTTGGGATCAAAACAACTTTGCCAGAGTCACTTCAGAATCAAAAAAGCCCTTTAAAGTCTCGATTTCGGCAAAACTATCAATAATGAATTTGTTTTAGCGCGAAGCGAGTTTTTAAGGAATATTGGAGCTCCAAATGAGTTCCTAAGACTTATTATAATACAATATATATTCAAACACTCATGTAGAATCAAAAAAAACTTTGCTAGAGTCACTTCGGAGCCAAAAAAGCCTTTTAAAGGCTCAATTTACGTAAAACTTATTATTACCATTTCTATTTAGTGCGAAGTGAGTTTTTAAGGTTTGTTGCATCTCCGAATGAGTTCCTAAGATTTATTATAATATATTATATTATTAAATACACATTTTGGATAACAACAACTTTGCTAGAGTCACTTCCGGGCCAAAAAAGCCTGTTAACCGTTCAATTTCGGCAACAATAGTTATAATGACTTTGTTTTAATGCGAAATGGGTTTTTAACGCTTCTTGGAGCTCCAAATGAGTTCCTAAGACTTATTATAATACATTATATATTCAAATACTCATTTAGGATCAAAACAACGTTGCTAGACACACTTCGGAGGCAAAGAAGCCTTTTAAAGGCCCGATTTAGGTAAAACTAGTTATAAGCACTTAGTTTTTGCGGGAAGTGAGATTTTAAAGCTTGTTGGAGCTCCAAATGAGTCCCTAAGACTTATTATAATAAATTATATGTTTAAATACACATTTAGGATCAAAACAACTTTCCTAGAGTCACTTCGGAACTAAAAAAGCCCTTTAAAGTCTCGATTTCTGCAAAACTATCTATAATGAATTTGTTTTAGCGCGAAGCGAGTTTTTAGGGAATATTGGAGCTTCAAATGAGGCCCTAAGACTTATTATAATATATTATATGTTTAAATAATCATTGTGGATCAAAAGAACTTTGCTAGAGTCACTTCTGAACCAAAAAAGACCTTTAAAGGTTCCAATTAGGCACAACATGTCAAAAGGACTTAGTTTTTGCGCGTGGTGACTTTTTAAGGCATGTTGGAGCTCAAAATGAGTCTCTAAGACATATTATAATACAATATATACTCAAATACTCATGTAGAATCAAAACAACTTTGCTAGAGTCACTTCAGAGCTAAAAAATCCCTTTAAATGCTCGATTTATGTAAACCTTATTGTCACCACTTATATTTACTGCGAAGTGAGTTTTTAAGGTTTGTTGCATCTCCGAATGACTTCCTAAGATTTATTATAATATATTATATGATTAAATACACATTTTTGATCATAAAAACTTTGCAAGAGTCGCTTCGGGGCGAAAAAAGCCTTTTAACCGTTCAATTTCGGCAAAACTAGTTATAATGACTTTGTTTTAATGCGAAATAGGTTTTTAACGCTTCTTGGAGCTCCAAATGAGTTGCTAAGAATTATTATAATACATTATATATTCATATACTCATTTAGGATCAGAACAACGTCGCTAGACACAGTTCGGAGCCAAAAAAGCCACTTAAAGGCCCGAGTAGGTAAAACTGGTGATAAGCACTTAGTTTTTGCGGGAAGTGAGTTTTTAAAGCTTGTTGGAGCTCTAAATGAGTCCCTAAGGTTTATTATAATAAATTATGTTTTTAAATACACATTTGGGATCAAAACAACTTTGCCAGAGTCACTTCAGAACCAAAAAAACCCTTTAAAGTCTCGATTTCGACAAAACTATCAATAATGAATTTGTTTTAGCGGGAAGCGAGTTTTTAATGAATATTGGAGCTCCAAATGAGTTCCTAAGACTTATTATAATACAATATATATTCAAACACTCATGTAGAATCAAAAAAAACTTTGCTAGAGTCACTTCGGAGCCAAAAAAGTCTTTTAAAGGCTCGATTTACATAAAACTTATTATTACCATTTCTATTTAGTGCGAAGTGAGTTTTTAAGGTTTGTTGCATCTCCGAATGAGTTCCTAAGATTTATTATAATATATTATATTATTAAAAACATATTTTGGATAACAAGAACTTTGCTAGAGTCACTTCGGGGCCAAAAAAGCCTGTTATCCGTTCAATTTCGGCAACACTAGTTATAATGACTTTGTTTTAATGCGAAATGGGTTTTTAACGCTTCTTGGAGCTCCAAATGAGTTCCTAAGACTTATTATAATACATTATATATTCAAATACTCATTTAGGATCACAACAACGTTGCTAGACACACTTCGGAGGCGAAGAAGCCTTTTAAAGGCACGATTTAGGTAAAACTAGTTATAAGCACTTAGTTTTTGCGGGAAGTGAGCTTTTAAAGCTTGTTGGAGCTCCAAATGAGTCCCTAAGACTTATTATAATAAATTATATGTTTAAATACACATTTAGGATCAAAACAACTTTGCTAGAGTCACTTCGGAACTAAAAAAGCCCTTTAAAGTCTCGATTTCTGCAAAACTATCTATAATGAATTTGTTTTAGCGCGAAGCGAGTTTTTAGGGAATATTGGAGCTTCAAATGAGGCCCTAAGACTTATTATAATATATTATATGTTTAAATAATCATTGTGGATGAAAAGAACACTGCTAGAGTCACTTCTGAACCAAAAAAGACCTTTAAAGGTTCCAATTAGGCACAACATGTCAAAAGGACTTAGTTTTTGCGCGTGGTGACTTTTTAAGGCATGTTGGAGCTCAAAATGAGTCTCTAAGACATATTATAATACAATATACACTCAAATACTCATGTAGAATCAAAACAACTTTGCTAGAGTCACTTCAGAGCTAAAAAATCCCTTTAAATGCTCGATTTATGTAAACCTTATTGTCACCACTTATATTTACTGCGAAGTGAGTTTTTAAGATTTGTTGCATCTACGAATGAGTTCCTAAGATTTATTATAATATATTATATGATTAAATACACATTTTTGATCATAAAAACTTCGCAAGAGTCGCTTCGGGGCGAAAAAAGCCTTTTAACCGTTCAATTTCGGCAAAACTAGTTATAATGACTTTGTTTTAATGCGAAATAGGTTTTTAACGCTTCTTGGAGCTCCAAATGAGTTGCTAAGAATTATTATAATACATTATATATTCATATACTCATTTAGGATCAGAACAACATCGCTAGACACAGTTCGGAGCCAAAAAAGCCACTTAAAGGCCCGATTAGGTTAAACTGGTGATAAGCACTTAGTTTTTGCGGGAAGTGAGTTTTTAAAGCTTGTTGGAGCTCTAAATGAGTCCCTAAGGCTTATTATAATAAATTATATTTTTAAATACACATTTGGGATCAAAACAACTTTGCCAGAGTCACTTCAGAACCAAAAAAGCCCTTTAAAGTCTCGATTTCGACAAAACTATCAATAATGAATTTGTTTTAGCGGGAAGAGAGTTTTTAAGGAATATTGGAGCTCCAAATGAGTTCCTAAGACTTATTATAATACAATATATATTCAAACACTCATGTAGAATCAAAAAAAACTTTGCTAGAGTCACTTCGGAGCCAAAAAAGCCTTTTAAAGGCTCGATTTACGTTAAACTTATTATTACCATTTCTATTTAGTGCGAAGTGAGTTTTTAAGGTTTGTTGCATCTCCGAATGAGTTCCTAAGATTTATTATAATATATTATATTATTAAATACATATTTTGGATAACAAGAAATTTGCTAGAGTCACTTCGGGGCCAAAAAAGCCTGTTAACCGTTCAATTTCGGCAACACTAGTTATAATGACTTTGTTTTAATGCGAAATGGGTTTTTAACGCTTCTTGGAGCTCCAAATGAGTTCCTAAGACTTATTATAATACATTATATATTCAAATACTCATTTAGGATCACAACAACGTTGCTAGACACACTTCGGAGGCAAAGAAGCCTTTTAAAGGCCCGATTTAGGTAAAACTAGTTATAAGCACTTAGTTTTTGCGGGAAGTGAGCTTTTAAAGCTTGTTGGAGCTCCAAATGAGTCCCTAAGACTTATTATAATAAATTATATGTTTAAATACACATTTAGGATCAAAACAACTTTGCTAGAGTCACTTCGGAACTAAAAAAGCCCTTTAAAGTCTCGATTTCTGCAAAACTATCTATAATGAATTTGTTTTAGCGCGAAGCGAGTTTTTAGGGAATATTGGAGCTTCAAATGAGGCCCTAAGACTTATTATAATATATTATATGTTTAAATAATCATTGTGGATTAAAAGAACTTTGCTAGAGTCACTTCTGAACCAAAAAAGACCTTTAAAGGTTCCAATTAGGCACAACATGTCAAAAGGACTTAGTTTTTGCGCGTGGTGACTTTTTAAGGCATGTTGGAGCTCAAAATGAGTCTCTAAGACATATTATAATAAAATATATACTCAAATACTCATGTAGAATCAAAACAACTTTGCTAGAGTCAATTCAGAGCTAAAAAATCCCTTTAAATGCTCGATTTATGTAAACCTTATTGTCACCACTTATATTTACTGCGAAGTGAGTTTTTAAGGTTTGTTGCATCTCCGAATGACTTCCTAAGATTTATTATAATATATTATATGATTAAATACACATTTTTGATCATAAAAACTTTGCAAGAGTCGCTTCGGGGCGAAAAAAGCCTTTTTAACCGTTCAATTTCGGCAAAACTAGTTATAATGACTTTGTTTTAATGCGAAATAGGTTTTTAACGCTTCTTGGAGCTCCAAATGAGTTGCTAAGACTTATTATAATACATGATATATTCAAATACTCATTTAGGAACAGAACAACGTTGCTTGACACAGTTCGGAGCCAAAAAAGCCACTTAAAGGCCCGATTAGGTAAAACTAGTAATAAGCACTTAGTTTTTGCGGGAAGTGAGTTTTTAAAGCTTGTTGGAGCTCTAAATGAGTCCCTAAGGCTTATTATAATAAAATATATTTTTAAATACACATTTGGGATCAAAACAACTTTGCCAGAGTCACTACAGAACCAAAAAAGCCCTTTAAAGTCTCGATTTCGACAAAACTATCAATAATGAATTTGTTTTAGCGGGAAGCGAGTTTTTAAGGAATATTGGAGCTCCAAATGAGTTCCTAAGACTTATTATAATACAATATATATTCAAACACTCATGTAGAATCAAAAAAAACTTTGCTAGAGTCACTTCGGAGCCAAAAAAGCCTTTTAAAGGCTCAATTTACGTTAAATTTATTATTACCATTTCTATTTAGTGCGAAGTGAGTTTTTAAGGTTTGTTGCATCTCCGAATGAGTTCCTAAGATTTATTATAATATATTATATTATTAAATACATATTTTGGATAACAAGAAATTTGCTAGAGTCACTTCGGGGCCAAAAAAGCCTGTTAACCGTTCAATTTCGGCAACACTAGTTATAATGACTTTGTTTTGATGCGAAATGGGTTTTTAACGCTTCTTGGAGCTCCAAATGAGTTCCTAAGACTTATTATAATACATTATATATTCAAATACTCATTTAGGATCACAACAACGTTGCTAGACACACTTCGGAGGCAAAGAAGCCTTTTAAAGGCCCGATTTAGGTAAAACTAGTTATAAGCACTTAGTTTTTGCGGGAAGTGAGCTTTTAAAGCTTGTTGGAGCTCCAAATGAGTCCCTAAGACTTATTATAATAAATTATATGTTTAAATACACATTTAGGATCAAAACAACTTTGCTAGAGTCACTTCGGAACTAAAAAAGCCCTTTAAAGTCTCGATTTCTGCAAAACTATCTATAATGAATTTGTTTTAGCGCGAAGCGAGTTTTTAGGGAATATTGGAGCTTCAAATGAGGCCCTAAGACTTATTATAATATATTATATGTTTAAATAATCATTGTGGATTAAAAGAACTTTGCTAGAGTCACTTCTGAACCAAAAAGACCTTTAAAGGTTCCAATTAGGCACAACATGTCAAAAGGACTTAGTTTTTGCGCGTGGTGACTTTTTAAGGCATGTTGGAGCTCAAAATGAGTCTCTAAGACATATTATAATAAAATATATACTCAAATACTCATGTAGAATCAAAACAACTTTGCTAGAGTCACTTCAGAGCTAAAAAATCCCTTTAAATGCTCGATTTATGTAAACCTTATTGTCACCACTTATATTTACTGCGAAGTGAGTTTTTAAGGTTTGTTGCATCTCCGAATGACTTCCTAAGATTTATTATAATATATTATATGATTAAATACACATTTTTGATCATAAAAACTTTGCAAGAGTCGCTTCGGGGCGAAAAAAGCCTTTTAACCGTTCAATTTCGGCAAAACTAGTTATAATGACTTTGTTTTAATGCGAAATAGGTTTTTAACGCTTCTTGGAGCTCCAAATGAGTTGCTAAGACTTATTATAATACATGATATATTCAAACACTCATTTAGGAACAGAACAACGTTGCTTGACACAGTTCGGAGCCAAAAAAGCCACTTAGAGGCCCGATTAGGTAAAACTGGTAATAAGCACTTAGTTTTTGCGGGAAGTGAGTTTTTAAAGCTTGTTGGAGCTCTAAATGAGTCCCTAAGGCTTATTATAATAAATTATATTTTTAAATACACATTTGGGATCAAAACAACTTTGCCAGAGTCACTACAGAACCAAAAAAGCCCTTTAAAGTCTCGATTTCGACAAAACTATCAATAATGAATTTGTTTTAGCGGGAAGCGAGTTTTTAAGGAATATTGGAGCTCCAAATGAGTTCCTAAGACTTATTATAATACAATATATATTCAAACACTCATGTAGAATCAAAAAAAACTTTGCTAGAGTCACTTCGGAGCCAAAAAAGCCTTTTAAAGGCTCGATTTACGTTAAATTTATTATTACCATTTCTATTTAGTGCGAAGTGAGTTTTTAAGGTTTGTTGCATCTCCGAATGAGTTCCTAAGATTTATTATAATATATTATATTATTAAATACATATTTTGGATAACAAGAAATTTGCTAGAGTCACTTCGGGGCCAAAAAAGCCTGTTAACCGTTCAATTTCGGCAACACTAGTTATAATGACTTTGTTTTGATGCGAAATGGGTTTTTAACGCTTCTTGGAGCTCCAAATGAGTTCCTAAGACTTATTATAATACATTATATATTCAAATACTCATTGAGGATCACAACAACGTTGCTAGACACACTTCGGAGGCAAAGAAGCCTTTTAAAGGCCCGATTTAGGTAAAACTAGTTATAAGCACTTAGTTTTTGCGGGAAGTGAGCTTTTAAAGCTTGTTGGAGCTCCAAATTAGTCCCTAAGACTTATTATAATAAATTATATGTTTAAATAAACATTTAGGATTAAAACAACTTTGCTAGAGTCACTTCGGAACTAAAAAAGCCCTTTAAAGTCTCGATTTCTGCAAAACTATCTATAATGAATTTGTTTTAGCGCGAAGCGAGTTTTTAGGGAATATTGGAGCTTCAAATGAGGCCCTAAGACTTATTATAATATATTATATGTTTAAATAATCATTGTGGATTAAAAGAACTTTGCTAGAGTCACTTCTGAACCAAAAAAGACCTTTAAAGGTTCCAATTAGGCACAACATGTCAAAAGGACTTAGTTTTTGCGCGTGGTGACTTTTTAAGGCATGTTGGAGCTCAAAATGAGTCTCTAAGACATATTATAATAAAATATATACTCAAATACTCATGTAGAATCAAAACAACTTTGCTAGAGTCACTTCAGAGCTAAAAAATCCCTTTAAATGCTCGATTTATGTAAACCTTATTGTCACCACTTATATTTACTGCGAAGTGAGTTTTTAAGGTTTGTTGCATCTCCGAATGACTTCCTAAGATTTATTATAATATATTATATGATTAAATACACATTTTTGATCATAAAAACTTTGCAAGAGTCGCTTCGGGGCGAAAAAAAGCCTTTTAACCGTTCAATTTCGGCAAAACTAGTTATAATGACTTTGTTTTAATGCGAAATAGGTTTTTAACGCTTCTTGGAGCTCCAAATGAGTTGCTAAGACTTATTATAATACATGATATATTCAAATACTCATTTAGGAACAGAACAACGTTGCTTGACACAGTTCGGAGCCAAAAAAGCCACTTAGAGGCCCGATTAGGTAAAACTGGTAATAAGCACTTAGTTTTTGCGGGAAGTGAGTTTTTAAAGCTTGTTGGAGCTCTAAATGAGTCCCTAAGGCTTATTATAATAAATTATATTTTTAAATACACATTTGGGATCAAAACAACTTTGCCAGAGTCACTACAGAACCAAAAAAGCCCTTTAAAGTCTCGATTTCGACAAAACTATCAATAATGAATTTGTTTTAGCGGGAAGCGAGTTTTTAAGGAATATTGGAGCTCCAAATGAGTTCCTAAGACTTATTATAATACAATATATATTCAAACACTCATGTAGAATCAAAAAAACTTTGCTAGAGTCACTTCGGAGCCAAAAAAGCCTTTTAAAGGCTCGATTTACGTAAAACTTATTATTACCATTTTTATTTAGTGCGAAGTGAGTTTTTAAGGTTTGTTGCATCTCCGAATGAGTTTCTAAGATTTATTTTAATATATTATATGATTAAATACATATTTTGGATAACAACAACTTTGCTAGAGTCACTCCGGGGCTAAAAAAGCCTTTTAACCGTTCAGTTTCGGCAACACTAGTTATAATGAGTTTGTTTTGATGCGAAATGGGTTTTTAACATTTCTTGGAGCTCCAAATGAGTTCCTAAGACTTATTATAATACAATATATATTCAAATACTCTTTTAGGATCAGAACAACGTTGCTAGACACACTTCGGAGGCAAAGAAGCCTTTTAAAGGCCCGATTTAGGTAAAACTAGTTATAAGCATTTAGTTTTTGAAGGAAGTGAGCTTTTAAAGCTTGTTGGAGCTCCAAATGAGTCCCTAAGACTTATTATAATAAATTATATGTTTAAATACACATTTAGGATCAAAACAACTTTGCTAGAGTCACTTCGGAACTAAAAAAGCCCTTTAAAGTCTCGATTTCTGCAAAACTATCTATAATGAATTTGTTTTAGCGCGAAGCGAGGTTTTAGGGAATATTGGAGCTTCAAATGAGGCCCTAAGACTTATTATAATATATTATATGTTTAAATAATCATTGTGGATGAAAAGAACTTTGCTAGAGTCACTTCTGAACCAAAAAAGACCTTTTAAGGTTCCAATTAGGCACAACATGTCAAAAGGACTTAGTTTTTGCGCGTGGTGACTTTTTAAGGCATGTTGGAGCTCAAAATGAGTCTCTAAGACATATTATAATACAATATATACTCAAATACTCATGTAGAATCAAAACAACTTTGCTAGAGTCACTTCAGAGCCAAAAAATCCCTTTAAATGCTCGATTTATGTAAACCTTATTGTCACCACTTATATTTACTGCGAAGTGAGTGTTTAAGGTTTGTTGCATCTCCGAATGACTTCCTAAGATTTATTATAATATATTATATGATTAAATACACATTTTTTATCATAAAAACTTAGCAAGAGTCGCTTCGGGGCGAAAAAAGCCTTTTAACCGTTCAATTTCGGCAAAACTAGTTATAATGACTTTGTTTTAATGCGAAATAGGTTTTTAACGCTTCTTGGAGCTCCAAATGAGTTGCTAAGACTTATTATAATACATTATATATTCAAATACTCATTTAGGATCAGAACAACGTTGCTAGACACAGTTCGGAGCCAAAAAAGCCACTTAAAGGCCCGATTAGGTAAAACTGGTGATAAGCACTTAGTTTTTGCGGGAAGTGAGTTTTTAAAGCTTGTTGGAGCTCTAAATGAGTCCCTAAGGCTGATTATAATAAATTATATTTTTAAATACACATTTGGGATCAAAACAACTTTGCCAGAGTCACTTCAGAACCAAAAAAGCCCTTTAAAGTCTCGATTTCGGCAAAACTAGCAATAATGAATTTGTTTTAGCGCGAAGCTAGTTTTTAAGGAATATTGGACCTCCAAATGAGTTCCTAAGACTTATTATAATACAATATATATTCAAATACTCATGTAGAATAAAAAAAACTTTGCTAGAGTCACTTCGGAGCGAAAAAAGCCTTTTAAAGGCTCGATTTACGTAAAACTTATTATTACCATTTCTATTTAGTGCGAAGTGAGTTTTTAAGGTTTGTTGCATCTCCGAATGAGTTCCTAAGATTTATTATAATATATTATATTATTAAATACATATTTTGGATAACAAGAACTTTGCTAGAGTCACTTCGGGGCCAAAAAAGCCTGTTAACCGTTCAATTTCGGCAACACTAGTTATAATGACTTTGTTTTAATGCGAAATGGGTTTTTAACGCTTCTTGGAGCTCCAAATGAGTTCCTAAGACTTATTATCATACATTATATATTCAAATACTCATTTAGGATCACAACAACGTTGCTACACACACTTCGGAGGCAAAGAAGCCTTTTAAAGGCCCGATTTAGGTAAAACTAGTTATAAGCACTTAGTTTTTGCGGGAAGTGAGCTTTTAAAGCTTGTTGGAGCTCCAAATTAGTCCCTAAGACTTATTATAATAAATTATATGTTTAAATACACATTTAGGATTAAAACAACTTTGCTAGAGTCACTTCGGAACTAAAAAAGCCCTTTAAAGTCTCGATTTCTGCAAAACTATCTATAATGAATTTGTTTTAGCGCGAAGCGAGTTTTTAGGGAATATTGGAGCTTCAAATGAGGCCCTAAGACTTATTATAATATATTATATGTTTAAATAATCATTGTGGATTAAAAGAACTTTGCTAGAGTCACTTCTGAACCAAAAAAGACCTTTAAAGGTTCCAATTAGGCACAACATGTCAAAAGGACTTAGTTTTTGCGCGTGGTGACTTTTTAAGGCATGTTGGAGCTCAAAATGAGTCTCTAAGACATATTATAATACAATATATACTCAAATACTCATGTAGAATCAAAACAACTTTGCTAGAGTCACTTCAGAGCTAAAAAATCCCTTTAAATGCTCGATTTATGTAAACCTTATTGTCACCACTTATATTTACTGCGAAGTGAGTTTTTAAGGTTTGTTGCATCTCCGAATGACTTCCTAAGATTTATTATAATATATTATATGATTAAATACACATTTTTGATCATAAAAACTTTGCAAGAGTCGCTTCGGGGCGAAAAAAAGCCTTTTAACCGTTCAATTTCGGCAAAACTAGTTATAATGACTTTGTTTTAATGCGAAATAGGTTTTTAACGCTTCTTGGAGCTCCAAATGAGTTGCTAAGACTTATTATAATACATGATATATTCAAATACTCATTTAGGAACAGAACAACGTTGCTTGACACAGTTCGGAGCCAAAAAAGCCACTTAGAGGCCCGATTAGGTAAAACTGGTAATAAGCACTTAGTTTTTGCGGGAAGTGAGTTTTTAAGGCTTGTTGGAGCTCTAAATGAGTCCCTAAGGCTTATTATAATAAATTATATTTTTAAATACACATTTGGGATCAAAACAACTTTGCCAGAGTCACTACAGAACCAAAAAAGCCCTTTAAAGTCTCGATTTCGACAAAACTATCAATAATGAATTTGTTTTAGCGGGAAGCGAGTTTTTAAGGAATATTGGAGCTCCAAATGAGTTCCTAAGACTTATTATAATACAATATATATTCAAACACTCATGTAGAATCAAAAAAACTTTGCTAGAGTCACTTCGGAAGCCAAAAAAGCCTTTTAAAGGCTCGATTTACGTAAAACTTATTATTACCATTTTCTATTTAGTGCGAAGTGAGTTTTTAAGGTTTGTTGCATCTCCGAATGAGTTTCTAAGATTTATTTTAATATATTATATGATTAAATACATATTTTGGATAACAACAACTTTGCTAGAGTCACTCCGGGGCTAAAAAAGCCTTTTAACCGTTCAGTTTCGGCAACACTAGTTATAATGAGTTTGTTTTGATGCGAAATGGGTTTTTAACATTTCTTGGAGCTCCAAATGAGTTCCTAAGACTTATTATAATACAATATATATTCAAATACTCTTTTAGGATCAGAACAACGTTGCTAGACACACTTCGGAGGCAAAGAAGCCTTTTAAAGGCCCGATTTAGGTAAAATTAGTTATAAGCACTTAGTTTTTGAGGAAGTGAGCTTTTAAAGCTTGTTGGAGCTCCAAATGAGTCCCTAAGACTTATTATAATAAATTATATGTTTAAATACACATTTAGGATCAAAACAACTTTGCTAGAGTCACTTCGGAACTAAAAAAGCCCTTTAAAGTCTCGATTTCTGCAAAACTATCTATAATGAATTTGTTTTAGCGCGAAGCGAGGTTTTAGGGAATATTGGAGCTTCAAATGAGGCCCTAAGACTTATTATAATATATTATATGTTTAAATAATCATTGTGGATGAAAAGAACTTTGCTAGAGTCACTTCTGAACCAAAAAAGACCTTTAAAGGTTCCAATTAGGCACAACATGTCAAAAGGACTTAGTTTTTGCGCGTGGTGACTTTTTAAGGCATGTTAGAGCTCAAAATGAGTCTCTAAGACATATTATAATACAATATATACTCAAATACTCATGTAGAATCAAAACAACTTTGCTAGAGTCACTTCAGAGCAAAAAAATCCCTTTAAATGCTCGATTTATGTAAACCTTATTGTCACCACTTATATTTACTGCGAAGTGAGTGTTTAAGGTTTGTTGCATCTCCGAATGACTTCCTAAGATTTATTATAATATATTATATGATTAAATACACATTTTTTATCATAAAAACTTTGCAAGAGTCACTTCGGGGCGAAAAAAGCCTTTTAACCGTTCAATTTCGGCAAAACTAGTTATAATGACTTTGTTTTAATGCGAAATAGGTTTTTAACGCTTCTTGGAGCTCCAAATGAGTTGCTAAGACTTATTATAATACATTATATATTCAAATACTCATTTAGGATCAGAACAACGTTGCTAGACACAGTTCGGAGCCAAAAAAGCCACTTAAAGGCCCGATTAGGTAAAACTGGTGATAAGCACTTAGTTTTTGCTGGGAAGTGAGTTTTTAAAGCTTGTTGGAGCTCTAAATGAGTCCCTAAGGCTGATTATAATAAATTATATTTTTAAATACACATTTGGGATCAAAACAACTTTGCTAGAGTCACTTCAGAACCAAAAAAGCCCTTTAAAGTCTCGATTTCGACAAAACTAGCAATAATGAATTTGTTTTAGCGCGAAGCTAGTTTTTAAGGAATATTGGACCTCCAAATGAGTTCCTAAGACTTATTATAATACAATATATATTCAAATACTCATGTAGAATAAAAAAAAACTTTGCTAGAGTCACTTCGGAGCGAAAAAAGCCTTTTAAAGGCTCGATTTACGTAAAACTTATTATTACCATTTCTATTTAGTGCGAAGTGAGTTTTTAAGGTTTGTTGCATCTCCGAATGAGTTCCTAAGATTTATTATAATATATTATATTATTAAATACATATTTTGGATAACAAGAACTTTGCTAGAGTCACTTCGGGGCCAAAAAAGCCTGTTAACCGTTCAATTTCGGCAACACTAGTTATAATGACTTTGTTTTAATGCGAAATGGGTTTTTAACGCTTCTTGGAGCTCCAAATGAGTTCCTAAGACTTATTATCATACATTATATATTCAAATACTCATTTAGGATCACAACAACGTTGCTACACACACTTCGGAGGCAAAGAAGCCTTTTAAAGGCCCGATTTAGGTAAAACTAGTTATAAGCACTTAGTTTTTTACGGGAAGTGAGCTTTTAAAGCTTGTTGGAGCTCCAAATGAGTCCCTAAGACTTATTATAATAAATTATATGATTAAATACACATTTAGGATCAAAACAACTTTGCTAGAGTCACTTCGGAGCTAAAAAAGCCCTTTAAAGTCTCGATTTCTGCAAAACTATCTATAACGAATTTGTTTTAGCGCGAAGCGAGTTTTTAGGGAATATTGGAGCTTCAAATGAGGCCCTAAGAGTTATTATAATATATTATATGTTTAAATAATCATTGTTGATGAAAAGAACTTTGCTAGAGTCACTTCTGAGCCAAAAAAGACCTTTAAAGGTTCCAATTAGGCACAACATGTCAAAAGGACTTAGTTTTTGCGCGTGGTGACTTTTTAAGGCATGTTGGAGCTCAAAATGAGTCTCTAAGACATATTATAATACAATATATACTCAAATACTCATGTAGAATCAAAATAACTTTGCTAGAGTCACTTCAGAGCCAAAAAATCCAATTAAATGCTCGATTTATGTAAACCTTATTGTCACCACTTATATTTAGTGCGAAGTGAGTGTTTAAGGTTTGTTGCATCTCCGAATGAGTTCCTAAGATTTATTATAATATATTATATGATTAAATACACATTTTTGATCATAAAAACTTTGCAAGAGTCGCTTCGGGGCGAAAAAAGCCTTTTAACCGTTCAATTTTGGCAAAACTAGTTATAATGACTTTGTTTTAATGCGAAATAGGTTTTTAACGCTTCTTGGAGCTCCAAATGAGTTGCTAAGACTTATTATAATACATTATATATTCAAATACTCATTTAGGATCAGAACAA
The DNA here is from genome assembly GCA_018132145.1 of Boehmeria nivea var. tenacissima. Lineage (NCBI taxonomy): Eukaryota > Viridiplantae > Streptophyta > Magnoliopsida > Rosales > Urticaceae > Boehmeria > Boehmeria nivea. The sequence continues at coordinate 478,677 of CM030877.1, forward strand.
CGTTGCTAGACACAGTTCGGAGCCAAAAAAGCCACGTAAAGGCCCGATTAGGTAAAACTGGTGATAAGCACTTAGTTTTTGCGGGAAGTGAGTTTTTAAAGCTTGTTGGAGCTCTAAATGAGTCCCTAAGGATTATTATAATAAATTATATTTTTAAATGCACATTTGGGATCAAAACAACTTTGCCAGAGTCACTTCAGAACCAAAAAAGCCCTTTAAAGTCTCGATTTCGGCAAAACTAGCAATAATGAATTTGTTTTAGCGCGAAGCGAGTTTTTAAGGAATATTGGACCTCCAAATGAGTTCCTAAGACTTATTATAATACAATATATATTAAAACACTCATGTAGAATCAAAAAACACTTTGCTAGAGTCACTTCGGAGCCAAAAAAGCCTTTTAAAGGCTCGATTTACGTAAAACTTATTATTACCATTTCTATTTAGCGCGAAGTGAGTTTTTAAGGTTTGTTGCATCTCCGAATGAGTTCCTAAGATTTATTATAATATATTATATCATTAAATACACATTTTGGATAACAACAACTTTGCTAGAGTCACTCCGGGGCCAAAAAAGCCTTTTAACCGTTCAATTTCGGCAACACTAGTTATAATGACTTTGTTTTAATGCGAAATGGGTTTTTATCGCTTCTTGGAGCTCCAAATGAGTTCCTAAGACTTATTATAATACATTATATATTGCAAATACTCTTTTAGGATCAGAACAACGTTGCTAGACACAGTTAGGAGCCAAAAAAGCCACTTAAAGGCCCGATTAGGTAAAACTGGTGATAAGCACTTAGTTTTTGTGGGAAAGTGAGTTTTTAAAGCTTGTTGGAGCTCTAAATGAGTCCCTAAGGCTTATTATAATAAATTATATTTTTAAATACACATTTGGGATCAAAACAACTTTGCCAGAGTCACTAAAGAACCAAAAAAGCCCTTTAAAATCTCGATTTCAACAAAACTATCAATAATGAATTTGTTTTAGCGGGAAGCGAGTTTTTAAGGAATATTGGAGCTCCAAATGAGTTCCTAAGACTTATTATAATACAATATAGATTCAAACACTCATGTAGAATAAAAAAAAACTTTGCTAGAGTCATTTCGGAGCCAAAAAAGCCTTTTAAAGGCTCGATTTACGTAAAACTTATTATTACCATTTCTATTCTGTGCGAAGTGAGTTTTTAAGGTTTGTTGCATCTCCGAATGAGTTCCTAAGATTTATTATAATATATTATATGATTGAATACACATTTTGGATAACAACTTTGCTAGAGTCACTTCGGGGCCAAAAAAGCCTGTTAACCGTTCAATTTCGGCAACACTAGTTATAATGACTTTGTTTTAATGCGAAATGGATTTTTAACGCTTCTTGGAGCTCCAAATGAGTTCCTAAAACTTATCATAATACAATATATATTCAAATACTCTTTTAGGATCAGAACAACGTTGCTAGACACACTTCGGAGGCAAAGAAGCCTTTTAAAGGCCCGATTTAGGTAAAACTAGTTATAAGCACTTAGTTTTTGCGGGAAGTGAGCTTTTAAAGCTTGTTGGAGCTCCAAATGAGTCCCTAAGACTTATTATAATAAATTATATGTTTAAATACACATTTAGGATCAAAACAACTTTGCTAGAGTCACTTCGGAACTAAAAAAGCCCTTTAAAGTCTCGATTTCTGCAAAACTATCTATAATGAATTTGTTTTAGCGCGATGCGAGTTTTTAGGGAATATTGGAGCTTCAAATAAGGCCCTAAGACTTATTATAATATATTATATGTTTAAATAATCATTGTGGATGAAAAGAACTTTGCTAGAGTCACTTCCGAACCAAAAAAGACCTTTAAAGGTTCCAATTAGGCACAACATGTCAAAAGGACTTTGTTTTTGCGCGTGGTGACTTTTTAAGGCATGTTGGAGCTCAAAATGAGTCTCTAAGACATATTATAATACAATATATACTCAAATACTCATGTAGAATCAAAACAACTTTGCTAGAGTAACTTCAGAGCCAAAAAATCCCTTTAAATGCTCGATTTATGTAAACCTTATTGTCACCACTTATATTTAGTGCGAAGTGAGTGTTTAAGGTTTGTTGCATCTTCGAATGAGTTCCTAAGATTTATTATAATATATTATATGATTAAATACACATTTTTGATCAGAAAAACTTTGCAAGAGTCGCTTCGGGGCGAAAAAAGCCTTTTAACCGTTCAATTTCGGCAAAACTAGTTATAATGACTTTGTTTTAATGTGAAATAGGTTTTTAACGCTTCTTGGAGCTCCAAATGAGTTGCTAAGACTTATTATAATACATTATATATTCAAATACTCTTTTAGGATCAGAACAACGTTGCTAGACACAGTTCGGAGCTAAAAAAGCCACTTAAAGGCCCAATTAGGTAAAACTGGTGATAAGCACTTAGTTTTTGCGGGAAGTGAGTTTTTAAGGCTTGTTTGAGCTCTAAATGAGTCCCTAAGGCTTATTATAATAAATTATATTTTTAAATACATATTTGGGATCAAAACAACTTTGCCAGAGTCACTTCAGAACCAAAAAAGCCCTTTAAAGTGTCGATTTCGGCAAAACTATCAATAATGAATTTGTTTTGAGGCCCTAAGACTTATTATAATATATTATATGTTTAAATAATCATTGTGGATGAAAACAACTTTGCTAGAGTCACTTCTGAACCAAAAAAGCCCTTTAAAGGTTCCAATTAGGCACAACATGTCAAAAGGACTTAGTTTTTTGCGCGTGGCGACTTTTTAAGGCATGTTAGAGCTCAAAATGAGTCCCTAAGACACATTATAATACAATATATATTCAAATACTCATGTAGAATCAAAACAACTTTGCTAGAGTCACTTCGGAGCAAAAAAATCCCTTTAAATGCTCGATTTATGTAAACCTTATTGTTACCACTTATATTTAGTGCGAAGTGAGTTTTTAAGGTTTGTTGCATCTCCGAATGAGTTCCAAAGATTTATTATAATATATTATATGATTAAATACACATTTTTGATCATAAAAACTTTGCAAGAGTCGCTTCGGGGCGAAAAAAAGCCTTTTAACCGTTCAATTTCGGCAAAAACTAGTTATAATGACTTTGTTTTAATGTGAAATAGGTTTTTAACGCTTCTTGGAGCTCCAAATTAGTTCCTAAGACTTATTATAATACATTATATATTAAAATACTCATTTAGGATCAGAACAACATTGCTAGACACAGTTCGGAGCCAAAAAAGCCACTTAAAGGCCCGATTAGGTAAAACTGGTGATAAGCACTTAGTTTTTGTGGGAAGTGAGTTTTTAAAGCTTGTTGGAGCTCTAAATGAGTCCCTAAGGCTTATTATAATAAATTATATTTTTAAATACACATTTGAGATCAAAACAACTTTGCTAGAGTCACTTCAGAACCAAAAAAGCCCTTTAAAGTCTCGATTTCGACGAAACTATCAATAATGAATTTGTTTTAGCGGGAAGCGAGTTTTTAAGGAATATTGGAGCTCCAAATGAGTTCCTAAGAGTTATTATAATACAATATATATTCAAACACTCATGTAGAATCAAAAAAAACTTTGCTAGAGTCACTTCGGAGCCAAAAAAGCCTTTTAAAGGCTCGATTTACGTAAAACTTATTACTACCATTTCTATTTAGTGCGAAGTGAGTTTTTAAGGTTTGTTGCATCTCCGAATGAGTTCCTAAGATTTATTATAATATATTATATGATTAAATACATATTTTGGATAACAACAACTTTGCTAGAGTCACTCCAGGGCTAAAAAAGCCTGTTAACCGTTCAATTTCGGCAACACTAGTTATAATGACTTTGTTTTAATGCGAAATGGGTTTTTAACTTTTCTTGGAGCTCCAAATGAGTTCCTAAGACTTATTATAATACAATATATATTCAAATACTCTTTTAGGATCAGAACAACGTTGCTAGACACACTTCGGAGGCAAAGAAGCCTTTTAAAGGCCCGATTTAGGTAAAACTAGTTATAAGCACTTAGTTTTTGCGGGAAGTGAGCTTTTAAAGCTTGTTGGAGCTCCAAATGAGTCCCTAAGACTTATTATAATAAATTATATGTTTAAATACACATTTAGGATCAAAACAACTTTGCTAGAGTCACTTCGGAACTAAAAAAGCCCTTTAAAGTCTCGATTTCTGCAAAACTATCTATAATGAATTTGTTTAGCGCGAAGCGAGTTTTTAGGGAATATTGGAGCTTCAAATGAGGCCCTAAGACTTATTATAATATATTATATATTGAAATAATCATTGTGGATGAAAAGAACTTTGCTAGAGTCACTTCCGAGCCAAAAAAGACCTTTAAAGGTTCCAATTAGGCACAACATGTCAAAAGGACTTCGTTTTTGCGCGTGGTGACTTTTTAAGGCATGTTGGAGCTCAAAATGAGTCTCTAAGACATATTATAATACAATATATACTCAAATACTCATGTAGAATCAAAATAACTTTGCTAGTCACTTCAGAGCCAAAAAATCCAATTAAATGCTCGATTTATGTAAACCTTATTGTCACCACTTATATTTAGTGCGAAGTGAGTGTTTAAGGTTTGTTGCATCTCCGAATGAGTTCCTAAGATTTATTATAATATATTATATGATTAAATACACATTTTTTATCAGAAAAACTTTTGCAAGAGTCGCTTCGGGGCGAAAAAAGCCTTTTAACCGTTCAATTTTGGCAAAACTAGTTATAATGACTTTGTTTTAATGCGAAATAGGTTTTTAACGCTTCTTGGAGCTCCAAATGAGTTGCTAAGACTTATTATAATACATTATATATTCAAATACTCATTTAGGATCAGAACAACGTTGCTAGACACAGTTCGGAGCCAAAAAAGCCACGTAAAGGCCCGATTAGGTAAAACTGGTGATAAGCACTTAGTTTTTGCGGGAAGTGAGTTTTTAAAGCTTGTTGGAGCTCTAAATGAGTCCCTAAGGATTATTATAATAAATTATATTTTTAAATGCACATTTGGGATCAAAACAACTTTGCCAGAGTCACTTCAGAACCAAAAAAGCCCTTTAAAGTCTCGATTTCGGCAAAACTAGCAATAATGAATTTGTTTTAGCGCGAAGCGAGTTTTTAAGGAATATTGGACCTCCAAATGAGTTCCTAAGACTTATTATAATACAATATATATTAAAACACTCATGTAGAATCAAAAAACACTTTGCTAGAGTCACTTCGGAGCCAAAAAAGCCTTTTAAAGGCTCGATTTACGTAAAACTTATTATTACCATTTCTATTTAGCGCGAAGTGAGTTTTTAAGGTTTGTTGCATCTCCGAATGAGTTCCTAAGATTTATTATAATATATTATATGATTAAATACACATCTTGGATAACAACAACTTTGCTAGAGTCACTCCGGGGCCAAAAAAGCCTTTTAACCGTTCAATTTCGGCAACACTAGTTATAATGACTTTGTTTTAATGCGAAATGGGTTTTTATCGCTTCTTGGAGCTCCAAATGAGTTCCTAAGACTTATTATAATACATTATATATTCAAATACTCTTTTAGGATCAGAACAACGTTGCTAGACACAGTTCGGAGCCAAAAAAGCCACTTAAAGGCCCGATTAGGTAAAACTGGTGATAAGCACTTAGTTTTTGTGGGAAGTGAGTTTTTAAAGCTTGTTGGAGCTCTAAATGAGTCCCTAAGGCTTATTATAATAAATTATATTTTTAAATACACATATGGGATCAAAACAACTTTGCCAGAGTCACTAAAGAACCAAAAAAGCCCTTTAAAATCTCGATTTCAACAAAACTATCAATAAAGAATTTGTTTTAGCGGGAAGCGAGTTTTTAAGGAATATTGGAGCTCCAAATGAGTTCCTAAGACTTATTATAATACAATATAGATTCAAACACTCATGTAGAATAAAAAAAACTTTGCTAGAGTCATTTCGGAGCCAAAAAAGCCTTTTAAAGGCTCGATTTACGTAAAACTTATTATTACCATTTCTATTCTGTGCGAAGTGAGTTTTTAAGGTTTGTTGCATCTCCGAATGAGTTCCTAAGATTTATTATAATATATTATATGATTGAATACACATTTTGGATAACAACTTTGCTAGAGTCACTTCGGGCCAAAAAAGCCTGTTAACCGTTCAATTTCGGCAACACTAGTTATAATGACTTTGTTTTAATGCGAAATGGATTTTTAACGCTTCTTGGAGCTCCAAATGAGTTCCTAAGACTTATCATAATACAATATATATTCAAATACTCTTTTAGGATCAGAACAACGTTGCTATAGACACACTTCGGAGGCAAAGAAGCCTTTTAAAGGCCCGATTTAGGTAAAACTAGTTATAAGCACTTAGTTTTTGCAGGAAGTGAGCTTTTAAAGCTTGTTGGAGCTCCAAATGAGTCCCTAAGACTTATTATAATAAACTATATGTTTAAATACACATTTAGGATCAAAACAACTTTGCCTAGAGTCACTTCGAAACTAAAAAAGCCCTTTAAAGTCTCGATTTCTGCAAAACTATCTATAATGAATTTGTTTAGCGCGATGCGAGTTTTTAGGGAATATTGGAGCTTCAAATGAGGCCCTAAGACTTATTATAATATATTATATGTTTAAATAATCATTGTGGATGAAAAGAACTTTGCTAGAGTCACTTCCGAGCCAAAAAAGACCTTTAAAGGTTCCAATTAGGCACAACATGTCAAAAGGACTTAGTTTTTGCGCGTGGTGACTTTTTAAGGCATGTTGGAGCTCAAAATGAGTCTCTAAGACATATTATAATACAATATATACTCAAATACTCATGTAGAATCAAAACAACTTTGCTAGAGTCACTTCAGAGCCAAAAAATCCCTTTAAATGCTCGATTTATGTAAACCTTATTGTCACCACTTATATTTAGTGCGAAGTGAGTGTTTAAGGTTTGTTGCATCTCCGAATGAGTTCCTAAGATTTATTATAATATATTATATGATTAAATACACATTTTTTATCAGAAAAACTTTGCAAGAGTCGCTTCGGGGCGAAAAAAGCCTTTTAACCGTTCAATTTCGGCAAAACTAGTTATAATGACTTTGTTTTAATGCGAAATAGGTTTTTAACGCTTCTTGGAGCTCCAAATGAGTTGCTAAGACTTATTATAATACATTATATATTCAAATACTCTTTTAGGATCAGAACAACGTTGCTAGACACAGTTCGGAGCTAAAAAAGCCACTTAAAGGCCCAATTAGGTAAAACTGGTGATAAGCACTTAGTTTTTGCGGGAAGTGAGTTTTTAAGGCTTGTTTGAGCTCTAAATGAGTCCCTAAGGCTTATTATAATAAATTATATTTTTAAATACACATTTGGGATCAAAACAACTTTGCCAGAGTCACTTCAGAACCAAAAAAGCCCTTTAAAGTCTCGATTTCGGCAAAACTATCAATAATGAATTTGTTTTAGCGCGAAGCGAGTTTTTAAGGAATATTAGAGCTCCAAATGAGTTCCTAAGACTTATTATAATACAATATATATTCAAACACTCATGTAGAATCAAAAAAACTTTGCTAGAGTCACTTCGAAGCCAAAAAAGCCTTTTAAAGGCTCGATTTACGTAAAACTTATTATTACCATTTCTATTTAGTGCGAAGTGAGTTTTTAAGGTTTGTTGCATCTCCGAATGAGTTCCAAAGATTTATTATAATATATTATATGATTAAATACACATTTTTGATCATAAAAACTTTGCAAGAGTCGCTTCGGGGCAAAAAAAGCCTTTTAACCGTTCAATTTCGGCAAAACTAGTTATAATGACTTTGTTTTAATGCGAAATAGGTTTTTAACGCTTCTTGGTGCTCCAAATGAGTTGCTAAGACTTATTATAATACATTATATATTCATATACTCATTTAGGATCAGAACAACGTTGCTAGACACAGTTCGGAGCCAAAAAAGCCACTTAAAGGCCCGATTAGGTAAAACTGGTGATAAGCACTTAGTTTTTGTGGGAAGTGAGTTTTTAAAGCTTGTTGGAGCTCTAAATGAGTCCCTAAGGCTTATTATAATAAATTATATTTTTAAATACACATTTGAGATCAAAACAACTTTGCTAGAGTCACTTCAGAACCAAAAAAGCCCTTTAAAGTCTCGATTTCGACAAAACTATCAATAATGAATTTGTTTTAGCGGGAAGCGAGTTTTTAAGGAATATTGGAGCACCAAATGAGTTCCTAAGAGTTATTATAATACAATATATATTCAAACACTCATGTAGAATCAAAAAAAACTTTGCTAGAGTCACTTCGGAGCCAAAAAAGCCTTTTAAAGGCTCGATTTACGTAAAACTTATTATTACCATTTCTATTCTGTGCGAAGTGAGTTTTTAAGGTTTGTTGCATCTCCGAATGAGTTCCTAAGATTTATTATAATATATTATATGATTGAATACACATTTTGGATAACAACTTTGCTAGAGTCACTTCGGGGCCAAAAAAGCCTGTTAACCGTTCAATTTCGGCAACACTAGTTATAATGACTTTGTTTTAATGCGAAATGGATTTTTAACGCTTCTTGGAGCTCCAAATGAGTTCCTAAAACTTATCATAATACAATATATATTCAAATACTCATTTAGGATCAAAACAACGTTGCTAGACACACTTCGGAGGCAAAGAAGCCTTTTAAAGGCCCGATTTAGGTAAAACTAGTTATAAGCACTTAGTTTTTGCGGGAAGTGAGCTTTTAAAGCTTGTTGGAGCTCCAAATGAGTCCCTAAGTCTTATTATAATAAATTATATGTTTAAATACACATTTAGGATCAAAACAACTTTGCTAGAGTCACTTCGGAACTAAAAAAGCCCTTTAAAGTCTCGATTTCTGCAAAACTATCTATAATGAATTTGTTTTAGCGCGATGCGAGTTTTTAGGGAATATTGGAGCTTCAAATGAGGCCCTAAGACTTATTATAATATATTATATGTTTAAATAATCATTGTGGATGAAAAGAACTTTGCTAGAGTCACTTCCGAACCAAAAAAGACCTTTAAAGGTTCCAATTAGGCACAACATGTCAAAAGGACTTAGTTTTTGCGCGTGGTGACTTTTTAAGGCATGTTGGAGCTCAAAATGAGTCTCTAAGACATATTATAATACAATATATACTCAAATACTCATGTAGAATCAAAACAACTTTGCTAGAGTCACTTCAGAGCCAAAAAATCCCTTTAAATGCTTGATTTATGTAAACCTTATTGTCACCACTTATATTTAGTGCGAAGTGAGTGTTTAAGGTTTGTTGCATCTCCGAATGAGTTCCTAAGATTTATTATAATATATTATATGATTAAATACACATTTTTTATCAGAAAAACTTTGCAAGAGTCGCTTCGGGGCGAAAAAAGCCTTTTAACCGTTCAATTTCAGCAAAACTAGTTATAATGACTTTGTTTTAATGCGAAATAGGTTTTTAACGCTTCTTGGAGCTCCAAATGAGTTGCTAAGACTTATTATAATACATTATATATTCAAATACTCTTTTAGGATCAGAACAACGTTGCTAGACACAGTTCGGAGCTAATAAAGCCACTTAAAGGCCCAATTAGGTAAAACTGGTGATAAGCACTTAGTTTTTGCGGGAAGTGAGTTTTTAAGGCTTGTTTGAGCTCTAAATGAGTCCCTAAGGCTTATTATAATAAATTATATTTTTAAATACACATTTGGGATCAAAACAACTTTGCCAGAGTCACTTCAGAACCAAAAAAGCCCTTTAAAGTCTCGATTTCGGCAAAACTATCAATAATGAATTTGTTTTAGCGCGAAGCGAGTTTTTAAGGAATATTAGAGCTCCAAATGAGTTCCTAAGACTTATTATAATACAATATATATTCAAACACTCATGTAGAATCAAAAAAACTTTGCTAGAGTCACTTCGAAGCAAAAAAAGCCTTTTAAAGGCTCGATTTACGTAAAACTTATTATTACCATTTCTATTTAGTGCGAAGTGAGTTTTTAAGGTTTGTTGCATCTCCGAATGAGTTTCTAAGATTTATTATAATATATTATATGATTAAATATACCATTTGGATAACAACAACTTTGCTAGAGTCACTTCGGGGTCAAGAAAGCCTTTTAACCGTTCAAGTTCGGCAACACTAGTTACAATGACTTTGTTTTAATGCGAAATGGGTTTTTAACGCTTCTTGGAGCTCCAAATGAGTTCCTAAGACTTATTATAATACATTATATATTCAAATACTCATTTAGGATCAAAACAACGTTGCTAGACACACTTCGGGGGCAAAGAAGCCTTTTAAAGGCCCGATTTAGGTAAAACTAGTTATAAGCACTTAGTTTTTGCAGGAAGTGAGCTTTTAAAGCTTGTTGGAGCTCCAAATGAGTCCCTAAGACTTATTATAATAAATTATATGTTTAAATACACATTTAGGATAAAAAAAACTTTGCTAGAGTCACTTCGGAACCAAAAAAGCACTTTAAAGTCTCGATTTCGACAAAACTATCTATAAAGAATTTGTTTTAGCGCGAAGCGGAGTTTTTAGGGAATATTGGAGCTTCAAATGAGGCCCTAAGACTTATTATAATATATTATATGTTTAAATAATCATTGTGGATGAAAACAACTTTGCTAGAGTCACTTCTGAACCAAAAAAGCCCTTTAAAGGTTCCAATTAGGCACAACATGTCAAAAGGACTTAGTTTTTGCGCGTGGCGACTTTTTAAGGCATGTTAGAGCTCAAAATGAGTCCCTAAGACATATTATAATACAATATATATTCAAATACTCATGTAGAATCAAAACAACTTTGCTAGAGTCACTTCGGAGCAAAAAAATCCCTTTAAATGCTCGATTTATGTAAACCTTATTGTTACCACTTATATTTAGTGCGAAGTGAGTTTTTAAGGTTTGTTGCATCTCCGAATGAGTTCCAAAGATTTACTATAATATATTATATGATTAAATACACATTTTTGATCATAAAAACTTTGCAAGAGTCGCTTCGGGGCGAAAAAAGCCTTTTAACCGTTCAATTTCGGCAAAACTAGTTATAATGACTTTGTTTTAATGCGAAATAGGTTTTTAACGCTTCTTGGTGCTCCAAATGAGTTGCTAAGACTTATTATAATACATTATATATTCATATACTCATTTAGGATCAGAACAACGTTGCTAGACACAGTTCGGAGCCAAAAAAGCCACTTAAAGGCCCGATTAGGTAAAACTGGTGATAAGCACTTAGTTTTTGTGGGAAGTGAGTTTTTAAAGCTTGTTGGAGCTCTAAATGAGTCCCTAAGGCTTATTATAATAAATTATATTTTTAAATACACATTTGAGATCAAAACAACTTTGCTAGAGTCACTTCAGAACCAAAAAAGCCCTTTAAAGTCTCGATTTCGACAAAACTATCAATAATGAATTTGTTTTAGCGGGAAGCGAGTTTTTAAGGAATATTGGAGCTCCAAATGAGTTCCTAAGAGTTATTATAATACAATATATATTCAAACACTCATGTAGAATCAAAAAAAACTTTGCTAGAGTCACTTCGGAGCCAAAAAAGCCTTTTAAAGGCTCGATTTACGTAAAACTTATTATTACCATTTCTATTTAGTGCGAAGTGAGTTTTTAAGGTTTGTTGCATCTCCGAATGAGTTCCTAAGATTTTTTATAATATATTATATGATTAAATACATATTTTGGATAACAACAACTTTGCTAGAGTCACTCCAGGGCTAAAAAAGCCTGTTAACCGTTCAATTTCGGCAACACTAGTTATAATGACTTTGTTTTAATGCGAAATGGGTTTTTAACTTTTCTTGGAGCTCCAAATGAGTTCCTAAGACTTATTATAATACAATATATATTCAAATACTCTTTTAGGATCAGAACAACGTTGCTAGACACACTTCGGAGGCAAAGAAGCATTTTAAAGGCCCGATTTAGGTAAAACTAGTTATAAGCACTTAGTTTTTGCGGGAAGTGAGCTTTTAAAGCTTGTTGGAGCTCCAAATGAGTCCCTAAGACTTATTATAATAAATTATATGTTTAAATACATATTTAGGATCAAAACAACTTTGCTAGAGTCACTTCGGAACTAAAAAAGCCCTTTAAAGTCTCGATTTCTGCAAAACTATCTATAATGAATTTGTTTAGCGCGAAGCGAGTTTTTAGGGAATATTGGAGCTTCAAATGAGGCCCTAAGACTTATTATAATATATTATATATTTAAATAATCATTGTGGATGAAAAGAACTTTGCTAGAGTCACTTCCGAGCCAAAAAAGACCTTTAAAGGTTCCAATTAGGCACAACATGTCAAAAGGACTTCGTTTTTGCGCGTGGTGACTTTTTAAGGCATGTTGGAGCTCAAAATGAGTCTCTAAGACATATTATAATACAATATATACTCAAATACTCATGTAGAATCAAAATAACTTTGCTAGAGTCACTTCAGAGCCAAAAAATCCAATTAAATGCTCGATTTATGTAAACCTTATTGTCACCACTTATATTTAGTGCGAAGTGAGTGTTTAAGGTTTGTTGCATCTCCGAATGAGTTCCTAAGATTTATTATAATATATTATATGATTAAATACACATTTTTTATTAGAAAAACTTTGCAAGAGTCGCTTCGGGGCGAAAAAAGCCTTTTAACCGTTCAATTTTGGCAAAACTAGTTATAATGACTTTGTTTTAATGCGAAATAGGTTTTTAACGCTTCTTGGAGGTCCAAATGAGTTGCTAAGACTTATTATAATACATTATATATTCAAATACTCATTTAGGATCAGAACAACGTTGCTAGACACAGTTCGGAGCCAAAAAAGCCACGTAAAGGCCCGATTAGGTAAAACTGGTGATAAGCACTTAGTTTTTGCGGGAAGTGAGTTTTTAAAGCTTGTTGGAGCTCTAAATGAGTCCCTAAGGCTTATTATAATAAATTATATTTTTAAATGCACATTTGGGATCAAAACAACTTTGCCAGAGTCACTTCAGAACCAAAAAAGCCCTTTAAAGTCTCGATTTCGGCAAAACTATCAATAATGAATTTGTTTTAGCGCGAAGCGAGTTTTTAAGGAATATTAGAGCTCCAAATGAGTTCCTAAGACTTATTATAATACAATATATATTCAAACACTCATGTAGAATCAAAAAAACTTTGCTAGAGTCACTTCGAAGCCAAAAAAGCCTTTAAAAGGCTCGATTTACGTAAAACTTATTATTACCATTTCTATTTAGTGCGAAGTGAGTTTTTAAGGTTTGTTGCATCTCCGAATGAGTTTCTAAGATTTATTATAATATCTTATATGATTAAATATACCATTTGGATAACAACAACTTTGCTAGAGTCACTTCGGGGTCAAGAAAGCCTTTTAACCGTTCAAGTTCGGCAACACTAGTTATAATGACTTTGTTTTAATGCGAAATGGGTTTTTAACGCTTCTTGGAGCTCCAAATGAGTTCCTAAGACTTATTATAATACATTATATATTCAAATACTCATTTAGGATCAAAACAACGTTGCTAGACACACTTCGGGGGCAAAGAAGCCTTTTAAAGGCCCGATTTAGGTAAAACTTGTTATAAGCACTTAGTTTTTGCAGGAAGTGAGCTTTTAAAGCTTGTTGGAGCTCCAAATGAGTCCCTAAGACTTATTATAATAAATTATATGTTTAAATACACATTTAGGATCAAAACAACTTTGCTAGAGTCACTTCGGAACCAAAAAAGCACTTTAAAGTCTCGATTTCGACAAAACTATCTATAAAGAATTTGTTTTAGCGCGAAGCGAGTTTTTAGGGAATATTGGAGCTTCAAATGAGGCCCTAAGACTTATTATAATATATTATATGTTTAAATAATCATTGTGGATGAAAACAACTTTGCTAGAGTCACTTCTGAACCAAAAAAGCCCTTTAAAGGTTCCAATTAGGCACAACATGTCAAAAGGACTTAGTTTTTGCGCGTGGCGACTTTTTAAGGCATGTTAGAGCTCAAAATGAGTCCCTAAGACATATTATAATACAATATATATTCAAATACTCATGTAGAATCAAAACAACTTTGCTAGAGTCACTTCGGAGCAAAAAAATCCCTTTAAATGCTCGATTTATGTAAACCTTATTGTTACCACTTATATTTAGTGCGAAGTAAGTTTTTAAGGTTTGTTGCATCTCCGAATGAGTTCCAAAGATTTATTATAATATATTATATGATTAAATACACATTTTTGATCAGAACAACTTTGCAAGAGTCGTTTCGCGGCGAAAAAAGTCTTTTAACCGTTCAATTTCGGCAAAACTAGTTATAATGACTTTGTTTTAATGCAAAATGGGTTTTTAACGCTTCTTGGAGCTACAAATGAGTTGCTAAGACTTATTATAATACATTATATATTCAAACACTCATTTAGGATCAGAACAACATTGCTAGACACAGTTTGGAGCCAAAAAAGCCACTTAAAGGCCCGATTAGGTAAAACTGGTGATAAGCACTTAGTTTTTGCGGGAAGTCAGTTTTTAAAACTTGTTGGAGCTCTAAATGAGTTCCTAAGGCTTATTATAATAAATTATATTTTTAAATACACATTTGGGATCAAAACAACTTTGCCAGAGTCACTTCAGAACCAAAAAAGCCCTTTAAAGTCTTTATTTCAGCAAAACTATCAATAATGAATTTGTTTTAGCGCGAAGCGAGTTTTTAAGGAATATTGGAGCTCCAAATGAGTTCCTAAGACTTATTATAATACAATATATATTCAAACACTCATGTAGAATCAAAAAAACTTTGCTAGAGTCACTTCGGAGCCAAAAAAGCCTTTTAAAGGCTCGATTTACGTAAAACTTATTATTACCATTTCTATTTAGTGCGAAGTGAGTTTTTAAGGTTTGTTGCATCTCCGAATGAGTTTCTAAGATTTATTATAATATATTATATGATTAAATACACATTTTGGATAACAACAACTTTGCTAGAGTCACTTCGGGGTCAAAAAAGCCTTTTAACCGTTCAAGTTCGGCAACACTAGTTATATTAACTTTGTTTTAATGCGAAATGGGTTTTTAACGCTTCTTGGAGCTCCAAATGAGTTCCTAAGACTTATTATAATACATTATATATTCAAATACTCATTTAGGATCAAAACAACGTTGCTAGACACACTTCGGAGCCAAAGAAGCCACTTGAAGGCCCGATTTTGGTAAAACTGTTATAAGCACTTAATTTTTGCGGGAAGTGAGTTTTTAAAGCTTGTTGGAGTTCCAAATGAGTCCCTAAGACTTATTATAATAAATTATATGTTTAAATACACATTCGGGATCAAAACAACTCTGCTAGAGTCACTTCAGAACCAAAAAAGCCCTTTAAAGTCTCGACTTCGGCAAAACTATCTATAATGAATTTGTTTTAGCGCGAAGCGAGTTTTTAAGGAAGATTAGAGCTCCAAATAAGGCCCTAAGACTTATTATAATATATTATATGTTTAAATAATCATTGTGGATCAAAACAACTTTGCTAGAGTCACTTCTGAACCAAAAAAGCCCTTTAAAGGTTCCAATTAGGCACAACAAGTCAAAACCACTTAGTTTTTGCGCGTGGTGACTTTTTAAGGCATGTTGGAGCTCAAAATGAGTCCCTAAGACATATTATAATACAATATATATTCAAATACTCATGTAGAATAAAAACAACTTTGCTAGAGACACTTCGGAGCCAAAAAATCCCTTTAAAGGCTCGATTTATGGAAACCTTATTGTCACCACTTATATTTAGTGCGAGTGAGTTTTTAAGGTTTGTTGCATCTCCGAATGAGTTCCTAACGTTTATTATAATATATTATATGATTAAATACACATTTTGGATCAGAACAACTTTGCAAGAATCGCTTCGGGGCGAAAAAGCCTTTAACCGTTCAATTTCGACAAAACTTGTTATAATGGCTTTCTGGTAATGCGAAATGGGTTTTTAACACTTCTTGGAGCTCCAAAAGAGTTCCTAAGACTTATTATAATACATTATATATTCAAATACTCATTTGGGATCAAAACAACGTTGCTAGTCACACTTCGGAGGCAAAGAAGCCACATAAAGGCCCGATTTAGGTAAAACTGGTGATGAGCACTTAGTTTTGGCGGGAAGTGAGTTTTTAAAGCCTGTTGGAGCTCTAAATGAGTCCCTAAGGCTTGTTATAATAAATTATATTTTTAAATACACATATGGGATAAAAACAACTTTACCAGAGTCACTTTAGAACCAAAAATGCCTTTTAAAGTCTCTATTTAGGCAAAACTATCAATAATGAATTTGTTTTAGCGCGAAGCGAGTTTTTAAGGAATATTGGAGCTCCAAACGAGTTCCTAAGACTTATTATAATACAATATATATTCAAACACTCATGTAGAATCAAAAAAAATTTGCTGGAGTCACTTCGGAGCCAAAAAAGTCTTTTAAAGGCTCGATTTACGTAAAACTTATTATCACCCCTTCTATTTAGTGCGAAGTGAGTTTTTAAGGTTTGTTGCATCTCCGAATGAGTTCCTAAGATTTATTATAATATATTATATGATTAAATACATATTTTGGATAACAACAACTTTGCTAGAGTCACTTCGGAGCGAAAAAAGCCTTTTAAACCGTTCAATTTCGGCAAAACTAGTTATAATGACTTTGTTTTAATGCAAAATGGGTTTTTAACGCTTCTTAGAGCTCCAAATAAGTTTCTAAGACTTATTATAATACATTATATATTCAAATACTCATTTAGGATTAAAACAATGTTGCTAGACACACTTCGGAGCCAAAGAAGCCACTTAAAGTCCCGATTTTGGTAAAACTGGTTATAAGCACTTAATTTTTGCGGGAAGTGAGTTTTTAAAGCTTGTTGGAGCTCCAAATGAGTCCCTAAGACTTATTATAATAAATTATATGTTTAAATACACATTTGGGATCAAAACAACTCTGCTAGAGTCACTTTAGAACCAAAAAAGCCCTTTAAAGTCTCGACTTCGGCAAAACTATCTATAATGAATTTGTTTTAGCGCGAAGCGAGTTTTTAAGGAATATTGGAGCTCCAAATAAGGCCCTAAGACTTATTATAATATATTATATGTTTAAATAATTATTGTGGATCAAAACAACTTTACTAGAGTCACTTCTGAACCAAAAAAGCCATTTAAAGGTTCCAATTAGGCACAACATGTCAAAAGGACTTAGTTTTTGTGCGTGGTGACTTTTTAAGGCATGTTGGAACTCAAAATGAGTCCCTAAGACATATTATAATACAATATATATTCAAATACTCATGTAGAATCAAAACAACTTTGCTAGAGTCACTTCGGAGCCAAAAAATCCCTTTAAAGGCTCGATTTATGTAAACCTTATTGTCACCACTTATATTTAGTACGAAGTGAGTTTTCAAGGTTTGTTGCATCTCTGAATGAGTTCCTAAGATTTATTATAATATATTATATGATTAAATATACATTTTGGATCAGAAAAACTTTGCAAGAGTCGCTTCGGGGCGAAAAAGCCATTTAACCGTTCAATTTCGACAAAACTAGTTATAATGGCTTTGTTTTAATGCGAAATGGGTTTTTAACGCTTCTTGGAGCTCCAAATGAGTTCCTAAGACTTATTATATTACATTATATATTCAAATACTCATTTAGGACCTGAACAACGTTGCTAGACAAACTTCGGAGTCAAAAAAGGCACATAAAGGCCCGATTTAGGTAAAACTGGTGATAAGCACTTAGTTTTGGCGGGAAGTGAGTTTTTAAAGCCTGTTGGAGCTCTAAATGAGTCCCTAAGGCTTGTTATAATAAATTATATTTTTAAATACACATATGGGATAAAAACAACTTTACCAGAGTCACTTTAGAACCAAAAATGCCTTTTAAAGTCTCTATTTAGGCAAAACTATCAATAATGAATTTGTTTTAGCGCGAAGCGAGTTTTTAAGGAATATTGGAGCTCCAAACGAGTTCCTAAGACTTATTATAATACAATATATATTCAAACACTCATGTAGAATCAAAAAAATTTTGCTGGAGTCACTTCGGAGCCAAAAAAGCCTTTTAAAGGCTCGATTTACGTAAAACTTATTATCACCCCTTCTATTTAGTGCGAAGTGAGTTTTTAAGGTTTGTTGCATCTCCGAATGAGTTCCTAAGATTTATTATAATATATTATATGATTAAATACATATTTTGGATAACAACAACTTTGCTAGAGTCACTTCGGAGCGAAAAAAGCCTTTTAACCGTTCAATTTCGGCAAAACTAGTTATAATGACTTTGTTTTAATGCGAAATGGGTTTTTAACGCTTATTAGAGCTCCAAATAAGTTTCTAAGACTTATTATAATACATTATATATTCAAATACTCATTTAGGATTAAAACAATGTTGCTAGACACACTTCGGAGCCAAAGAAGCCACTTAAAGGCCCGATTTTGGTAAAACTGGTTATAAGCACTTAATTTTTGCGGGAAGTGAGTTTTTAAAGCTTGTTGGAGCTCCAAATGAGTCCCTAAGACTTATTATAATAAATTATATGTTTAAATACACATTTGGGATCAAAACAACTCTGCTAGAGTCACTTCAGAACCAAAAAAGCCCTTTAAAGTCTCGACTTCGGCAAAACTATCTATAATGAATTTGTTTTAGCGTGAAGCGAGTTTTTAAGGAATATTGGAGCTCCAAATAAGGCCCTAAGACTTATTATAATATATTATATGTTTAAATAATTATTGTGGATCAAAACAACTTTACTAGAGTCACTTCTGAACCAAAAAAGCCATTTAAAGGTTCCAATTAGGCACAACATGTCAAAAGGACTTAGTTTTTGCGCGTGGTGACTTTTTAAGGCATGTTGGAACTCAAAATGAGTCCTTAAGACATATTATAATACAATATATATTCAAATACTCATGTAGAATCAAAACAACTTTGCTAGAGTCACTTCGAAGCCAAAAAATCCCTTTAAAGGCTCGATTTATGTAAACCTTATTGTCACCACTTATATTTAGTACGAAGTGAGTTTTCAAGGTTTGTTGCATCTCTGAATGAGTTCCTAAGATTTATTATAATATATTATATGATTAAATATACATTTTGGATCAGAACAACTTTGCAAGAGTCGCTTCGGGGCGAAAAAGCCATTTAACCGTTCAATTTCGACAAAACTAGTTATAATGGCTTTGTTTTAATGCGAAATGGGTTTTTAACGCTTCTTGGAGCTCCAAATGAGTTCCTAAGACTTATTATATTACATTATATATTCAAATACTCATTTAGGACCTGAACAACGTTGCTAGACAAACTTCGGAGTCAAAAAAGGCACATAAAGGCCCGATTTAGGTAAAACTGGTGATAAGCACTTAGTTTTGGCGGGAAGTGAGTTTTTAAAGCCTGTTGGAGCTCTAAATGAGTCCCTAAGGCTTGTTATAATAAATTATATTTTTAAATACACATATGGGATAAAAACAACTTTACCAGAGTCACTTTAGAACCAAAAATGCCTTTTAAAGTCTCTATTTAGGCAAAACTATCAATAATGAATTTGTTTTAGCGCGAAGCGAGTTTTTAAGGAATATTGGAGCTCCAAACGAGTTCCTAAGACTTATTATAATACAATATATATTCAAACACTCATGGAGAATCAAAAAAATTTTGCTGGAGTCACTTCGGAGCCAAAAAAGCCTTTTAAAGGCTCGATTTACGTAAAACTTATTATCACCCCTTCTATTTAGTGCGAAGTGAGTTTTTAAGGTTTGTTGCATCTCCGAATGAGTTCCTAAGATTTATTATAATATATTATATGATTAAATATACATTTTGGATCAGAACAACTTTGCAAGAGTCGCTTCGGGGCGAAAAAGCCATTTAACCGTTCAATTTCGACAAAACTAGTTATAATGGCTTTGTTTTAATGCGAAATGGGTTTTTAAACGCTTCTTGGAGCTCCAAATGAGTTCCTAAGACTTATTATATTACATTATATATTCAAATACTCATTTAGGACCTGAACAACGTTGCTAGACAAACTTCGGAGCCAAAAAAGCCACTTAAAGGCCCGATTTAGGTAAAACTGATGATAAGCACTTAGTTTTTGCGGGAAGTGAGTTTTTAAAGCTTGTTGGAGCTCTAAATGAGTCCCTAAGGCTTATTATAATAAATTATATTTTTAAATACACATTTGGGATCAAAACTACTTTGCCAGAGTCACTTCAGAACCAAAAATGCCCTTTAAAGAATCGATTTCGGCAAAACTATCAATAATGAATTTGTTTTAGCGCGAAGCGAGTTTTTAAGGAATATTAGAGCTCCAAATGAGTTCCTAAGACTTAGTATAATACAATATATATTCAAATACTCATGTAGAATCAAAAAAACTTTGCTAGAGTCACTTCGGAGCCAAAAGAGCCTTTTAAAGGCTCGATTTACGTAAAACTTATTGTCACCACTTCTATTTAGTGCGAAGTGAGTTTTTAAGGTTTGTTGCATCTCCGAATGAGTTCCTAAGATTTATTATAATATATTATATGATTAAATACACATTTTGGATAACAACACCTTTGCTAGAGTCACTTCGGAGCGAAAAAAGCCTTTTAACCGTTCAATTTCGGCAAAACTAGTGATAATGACTTTGTTTTAATGCGAAATGGGTTTTTAACGCTTCTTAGAGCTCTAAATAAGTTTCTAAGACTTATAATAATACAATATATATTCAAATACTCATTTAGGATCAAAACAATGTTGCTAGACACACTTCGGAGCCAAAGAAGCCACTTAAAAGCCCGATTTAGGTAAAACTGGTTATAAGCACTTAGTTTTTGCGGGAAGTGAGTTTTTAATGCTTGTAGGAGTTCCAAATGAATTCCTAAGACTTATTATAATAAATTATATGTTTAAATACACATTTGGCATCAAAAAAACATTGCTAGAGTCACTTCAGAACCAAAAAATCCCTTTAAAGTCTCGACTTCGGCAAAACTATCTACAATGAATTTGTTTTAGCAGAAAGCGAGTTTTTAAGGAAAATTGGAGCTCCAAATGAGACCGTAAGACTTATTATAATTTATTATATGTTTAAATAATCATTGTGCATAAAAATAACTTTGCTAGAGTCACTTCTGAGCTAAAAAAGCCCTTTAAAGGTTCCAATTAGGCACAACATGTCAAAAGGACTTAGTTTTTGCGCGTGGTGACTTTTTAAGGCATGTTGGAGCTCAAAATGAGTCCCTAAGACATATTATAATACAATATATTTTCAAATACTCATGTAGAATTAAAACAACTTTGCTAGAGTCACTTCGGAGCCAAAAAATCCTTTTAAAGGCTCCATTTATGTAAACCTTATTGTCACCACTTATATTTATTACGAAGTGAGTTTTTAAGGTTTGTTGCATCTCTGAATGAGTTCCTAAGATTTATTAAAATATATTATATGATTAAATTCATATTTTTGATCGTAACAACTTTGCTAGAGTCACTTCAGGGCCAAAAAAGCTTTTTAACAGTTCAATTTCCGCAAAACTAGTTATCATGACTTTGTTTTAATGCGAAATGCATTTTTAACGCTTCTTGGAGCTCCAAATGTGTTCCCAAGACTTATTATAATACATTATATATTCAAATACTCATTTAGGATCAAAACAACGCTGCCAGATGCACTTCGGAGGCAAAGAAGCCATTTAAAGGCCCGATTTGGGTAAAACTGATGATAAGCACTTACTTTTTGCGGGAAGTGAGTTTTGAAGCTTTTTGGTGCTCCAAATGAGTCCCTAAGACTTACTATAATAAATTATATGTTTAAATAACCATTTGGGATCAAAACAACTTTGCCAGAGTCACTTCGGAACTAAAAAAGCCCTCTATAGTCTCGATTTCAGCAAAACTATCTATAATGAATTTGTTTTAGAGCGAAGCGAGTTTTTAAGGAATATTGGAGCTAAATGAGGCCCTAAAACTTATTATAATATATTATATGTTTAAATAATCATTTTGGATCAAAACAACTTTGCTAGAGTCACTTCTGAACCAAAAAAGCCCTTTAAAGGCTCCAATTAGGCACAACATGTCAAAAGGACTTTGTTTTTGCGCGTGGTGACTTTTTAAGGCATGTTAGAGCTCAAAATGAGTCCCTAAGACTTATTATAATACAATATATATTCAAATACTCATGTAGAATCAAAACAACTTTGCTAGAGTCACTTTGGAGCCAAAAAAGCGTTTTAAAGGCTCGATTTATGTAAAACTTATTGTCACCAGTTATATTTAGTGCGAACTGAGTTTTTAAGGTTTGTTGCATCTCCGAATGAATTCCTAAGATTTATTATAATATATTATATGATTAAATACACATTTTGGATCACAACAACTTTGTTAGACTCACTTCAGGGCCAAAAAAGCCTTTTAACAGTTCAATTTCGGCAAAACTAGTTATAATGACTTTGTTTTAATGCGAAATGGGTTTTTAACGCTTCTTGGAGCTCCAAATGAGTTCCTAAGACTGTATCATATATTCAAATACTCATTTAGGATCAAAACAACGTTGCCAGATACACTTCGGAGGCAAAGAAGCCATTTAAAGGCCCGATTTAGGTAAAACTAGTGATAAGCACTTACTTTTAGCGGGAAGTGAGTTTTGAAAGCTTTTTGGTGCTCCAAATGAGTCCCTAAGACTTATTATAATAAATTATATGTTTAAATACATATTTGGGATCAAAACAACTTTGTCAGAGTCACTTAGGAACCAAAAAAAGCCCTTTAAAGTCACGATTTTGGCAAAACTATCTATAATGAATTTGTTTTAGCGCGAAGCAATTTTTTAAGGAATATTGGATCTCAAAATGAGGCCCCAAGACTTAATTTAATATATTATGTTTAAATAAACATTTTTGATCAAAACAACTTTGCTATAGTCACTTCTGAACCTAAAAAGCCCTTTAAAGGCTCAAATTAGGTACAACATGTCAAAAGGACTTAGTTTTTGCGCGTGGTGACTTTTTAAGGCATGTTGGAGCTCAAAATGAGTCCCTAAGACTTATTATAATACAATATTTATTCAAATACTCATGTAGAATCAAAACAACTTTGCTACAGTCACTTCAGAGCTAAAAAAGCCCTTTAAAGGCTCGGTTTATGTAAAACTTATTCTCACCACTTATATTTAGTGCGAAGTGAGTTTTTAAGGTTTGTTGCCTCTCCCAATGAGTTCCTAAGATTTATTATAATATATTATTTGATTAAATACACATTTTGGATCACAACAACTTTGCTAGAGTCATTTCGGATCGAAAAAAGCCTTTTAACCGTTCAATTTCGGCAAAACTAGTTATAATGACTTTGTTTTAATGCGAAATGAGTTTTTAACGCTTCTTGAAGCTCCAAATGAGTTCCTAAGACTTATTATAATACATTATATATTCAAATACTCATTTAGGATCGAAACAACGTTGCTAGACATACTTCGGAGGCAAAGAAGCCATTTAAAGGCCCGATTTAGGTAAAACTGGTGATAAGCACTTACTTTTTGTGGGAAGTGAGTTTTGAAAGCTTTTTGGTGCTCCAAATGAGTCCCTAAGACTTATTATAATAAATTATATGTTTAAATATATATTTGGGATCAAAACAACTTTGTCGGAGTCACTTCGGAACTAAAAAAGCGCTTTAAAGATTCCAATTAGGCACAACATGTCAAAAGGACTTAGTTTTTGCGCGTGGTGACTTTTTAAGGCATGTTGGAGCTCAAAATGAGTCCCTAAGACTTATTATAATACAATATATATTCAAATACTCATGTAGAATCAAAACAACTTTGCTAGAGTTACTTCGGAGCCAAAAAAGCCCTTTAAAGGCTCGGTTTATGTAAAACTTATTCTCACCACTTATAATTAGTGCAATGTGAGTTTTTAAGGTTTGTTGCCTCTCCCAATGAGTTCATAAGATTTATTATAATATATTATATGATTAAATACACATTTTGGATCACAACAACTTTGCTAGAGTCATTTCGGAGCGAAAAAAGCCTTTTAACCATTCAATTTCGGCAAAACTAGTTATAATGACTTTGTTTTAATGTGAAATGGGTTTTTAACGCTTCCTGGAGCTCCAAATGAGTTCCTAAGACTTATTATAATACATTATATATTCAAATACTCATTTAGAATCGAAACAATGTTGCTAGACACATTTCAGAGGCAAAGAAGCCATTTAAAGGCCCGATTTAGGTCAAACTGGTGATAAGCACTTAGTTTTTGCGGGAAGTGTGTTTTTAAAGCTTTTTGGTGCTCGAAATGAGTCCCTAAGACTTTATTATAATAAATTATATGATTAAATACACATTTTGG
This sequence comes from Boehmeria nivea var. tenacissima, assembly GCA_018132145.1. Taxonomy (NCBI): domain Eukaryota; kingdom Viridiplantae; phylum Streptophyta; class Magnoliopsida; order Rosales; family Urticaceae; genus Boehmeria; species Boehmeria nivea. Next base: position 503,034 of record CM030877.1, read on the forward strand.
ATCACAACAACTTTGCTACAGTCACTTCAGCACCAAAAAAGCCTTTTAACAGTTCAATTTCGGCAAAACTAGTTATAATGACTTTGTTTTAATGCGAAATGAGTTTTTAACGCTTCTTGGAGCTCCAAATGAGTTCCTAAGACTGTATTATATATTCAAATACTCATTTAGGATCGAAACAACGTTGCCAGACACACTTCGGAGGCAAAAAAGCCATTTAAAGGCCCGATTTAGGTAAAACTGGTGATAAGCGCTTACTTTTTGCGGGAAGTGAATTTTGAAAGCTTTTTGGTGCTCCGAATGAGTCCCTAAGACTTATTATAATAAATTATATGTTTAAATATACATTTGGGATCAAAACAACTTTGTCAGAATCACTTCGGAACTAAAAAAGCGCTTTAAAGTCTCGATTTAGGCAAAACTATCAATAATGAATTTGTTTTAGCGCGAAGCGAGTTTTTAAGGAATATTGGAGCTCCAAACGAGTTCCTAAGACTTATTATAATACAATATATATTCAAACACTCATGTAGAATCAAAAAAAATTTGCTGGAGTCACTTCGGAGCCAAAAAAGTCTTTTAAAGGCTCAATTTACGTAAAACTTATTATCACCCCTTCTATTTAGTGCGAAGTGAGTTTTTAAGGTTTGTTGCATCTCCGAATGAGTTCCTAATATTTATTTTAATATATTATATGATTAAATACATATTTTGGATAACAACAACTTTGCTAGAGTCACTTCGGAGCGAAAAAAGCCTTTTAACCGTTCAATTTCGGCAAAACTAGTTATAATGACTTTGTTTTAATGCGAAATGGGTTTTTAACGCTTCTTAGAGCTCCAAATAAGTTTCTAAGACTTATTATAATACATTATATATTCAAATACTAATTTAGGATTAAAACAATGTTGCTAGACACACTTCGGAGCCAAAGAAGCCACTTGAAGGCCCGATTTTGGTAAAACTGGTTATAAGCACTTAATTTTTGCGGGAAGTGAGTTTTTAAAGCTTGTTGGAGTTCCAAATGAGTCCCTAAGACTTATTATAATAAATTATATGTTTAAATACACATTCGGGATCAAAACAACTCTGCTAGAGTCACTTCAGAACCAAAAAAGCCCTTTAAAGTCTCGACTTCGGCAAAACTATCTATAATGAATTTGTTTTAGCGCGAAGCGAGTTTTTAAGGAAGATTAGAGCTCCAAATAAGGCCCTAAGACTTATTATAATATATTATATGTTTAAATAATCATTGTGGATCAAAACAACTTTGCTAGAGTCACTTCTGAACCAAAAAAGCCCTTTAAAGGTTCCAATTAGGCACAACAAGTCAAAACCACTTAGTTTTTGCGCGTGGTGACTTTTTAAGGCATGTTGGAGCTCAAAATGAGTCCCTAAGACATATTATAATACAATATATATTCAAATACTCATGTAGAATAAAAACAACTTTGCTAGAGACACTTCGGAGCCAAAAAATCCCTTTAAAGGCTCGATTTATGGAAACCTTATTGTCACCACTTATATTTAGTGCGAGTGAGTTTTTAAGGTTTGTTGCATCTCCGAATGAGTTCCTAACGTTTATTATAATATATTATATGATTAAATACACATTTTGGATCAGAACAACTTTGCAAGAATCGCTTCGGGGCGAAAAAGCCTTTAACCGTTCAATTTCGACAAAACTTGTTATAATGGCTTTCTGGTAATGCGAAATGGGTTTTTAACACTTCTTGGAGCTCCAAAAGAGTTCCTAAGACTTATTATAATACATTATATATTCAAATACTCATTTGGGATCAAAACAACGTTGCTAGTCACACTTCGGAGGCAAAGAAGCCACATAAAGGCCCGATTTAGGTAAAACTGGTGATGAGCACTTAGTTTTGGCGGGAAGTGAGTTTTTAAAGCCTGTTGGAGCTCTAAATGAGTCCCTAAGGCTTGTTATAATAAATTATATTTTTAAATACACATATGGGATAAAAACAACTTTACCAGAGTCACTTTAGAACCAAAAATGCCTTTTAAAGTCTCTATTTAGGCAAAACTATCAATAATGAATTTGTTTTAGCGCGAAGCGAGTTTTTAAGGAATATTGGAGCTCCAAACGAGTTCCTAAGACTTATTATAATACAATATATATTCAAACACTCATGTAGAATCAAAAAAAATTTGCTGGAGTCACTTCGGAGCCAAAAAAGTCTTTTAAAGGCTCGATTTACGTAAAACTTATTATCACCCCTTCTATTTAGTGCGAAGTGAGTTTTTAAGGTTTGTTGCATCTCCGAATGAGTTCCTAAGATTTATTATAATATATTATATGATTAAATACATATTTTGGATAACAACAACTTTGCTAGAGTCACTTCGGAGCGAAAAAAGCCTTTTAACCGTTCAATTTCGGCAAAACTAGTTATAATGACTTTGTTTTAATGCAAAATGGGTTTTTAACGCTTCTTAGAGCTCCAAATAAGTTTCTAAGACTTATTATAATACATTATATATTCAAATACTCATTTAGGATTAAAACAATGTTGCTAGACACACTTCGGAGCCAAAGAAGCCACTTAAAGTCCCGATTTTGGTAAAACTGGTTATAAGCACTTAATTTTTGCGGGAAGTGAGTTTTTAAAGCTTGTTGGAGCACCAAATGAGTCCCTAAGACTTATTATAATAAATTATATGTTTAAATACACATTTGGGATCAAAACAACTCTGCTAGAGTCACTTTAGAACCAAAAAAGCCCTTTAAAGTCTCGACTTCGGCAAAACTATCTATAATAAAGTTGTTTTAGCGCGAAGCGAGTTTTTAAGGAATATTGGAGCTCCAAATAAGGCCCTAAGACTTATTATAATATATTATATGTTTAAATAATTATTGTGGATCAAAACAACTTTACTAGAGTCACTTCTGAACCAAAAAAGCCATTTAAAGGTTCCAATTAGGCACAACATGTCAAAAGGACTTAGTTTTTGTGCGTGGTGACTTTTTAAGGCATGTTGGAACTCAAAATGAGTCCCTAAGACATATTATAATACAATATATATTCAAATACTCATGTAGAATCAAAACAACTTTGCTAGAGTCACTTCGGAGCCAAAAAATCCCTTTAAAGGCTCGATTTATGTAAACCTTATTGTCACCACTTATATTTAGTACGAAGTGAGTTTTCAAGGTTTGTTGCATCTCTGAATGAGTTCCTAAGATTTATTATAATATATTATATGATTAAATATACATTTTGGATCAGAAAAACTTTGCAAGAGTCGCTTCGGGGCGAAAAAGCCATTTAACCGTTCAATTTCGACAAAACTAGTTATAATGGCTTTGTTTTAATGCGAAATGGGTTTTTAACGCTTCTTGGAGCTCCAAATGAGTTCCTAAGACTTATTATATTACATTATATATTCAAATACTCATTTAGGACCTGAACAACGTTGCTAGACAAACTTCGGAGTCAAAAAAGGCACATAAAGGCCCGATTTAGGTAAAACTGGTGATAAGCACTTAGTTTTGGCGGGAAGTGAGTTTTTTAAAGCCTGTTGGAGCTCTAAATGAGTCCCTAAGGCTTGTTATAATAAATTATATTTTTAAATACACATATGGGATAAAAACAACTTTACCAGAGTCACTTTAGAACCAAAAATGCCTTTTAAAGTCTCTATTTAGGCAAAACTATCAATAATGAATTTGTTTTGGCGCGAAGCGAGTTTTTAAGGAATATTGGAGCTCCAAACGAGTTCCTAAGACTTATTATAATACAATATATATTCAAACACTCATGTAGAATCAAAAAAATTTTGCTGGAGTCACTTCGGAGCCAAAAAAGCCTTTTAAAGGCTCGATTTACGTAAAACTTATTATCACCCCTTCTATTTAGTGCGAAGTGAGTTTTTAAGGTTTGTTGCATCTCCGAATGAGTTCCTAAGATTTATTATAATATATTATATGATTAAATATACATTTTGGATCAGAACAACTTTGCAAGAGTCGCTTCGGGGCGAAAAAGCCATTTAACCGTTCAATTTCGACAAAACTAGTTATAATGGCTTTGTTTTAATGCGAAATGGGTTTTTAACGCTTCTTGGAGCTCCAAATGAGTTCCTAAGACTTATTATATTACATTATATATTCAAATACTCATTTAGGACCTGAACAACGTTGCTAGACAAACTTCGGAGCCAAAAAAGCCACTTAAAGGCCCGATTTAGGTAAAACTGATGATAAGCACTTAGTTTTTGCGGGAAGTGAGTTTTTAAAGCTTGTTGGAGCTCTAAATGAGTCCCTAAGGCTTATTATAATAAATTATATTTTTAAATACACATTTGGGATCAAAACTACTTTGCCAGAGTCACTTCAGAACCAAAAATGCCCTTTAAAGAATCGATTTTGGCAAAACTATCAATAATGAATTTGTTTTAGCGCGAAGCGAGTTTTTAAGGAATATTAGAGCTCCAAATGAGTTCCTAAGACTTAGTATAATACAATATATATTCAAACACTCATGTAGAATCAAAAAAACTTTGCTAGAGTCACTTCGGAGCCAAAAGAGCCTTTTAAAGGCTCGATTTACGTAAAACTTATTGTCACCACTTCTATTTAGTGCGAACTGAGTTTTTAAGGTTTGTTGCATCTCCGAATGAGTTCCTAAGATTTATTATAATATATTATATGATTAAATACACATTTTGGATAACAACAACTTTGCTAGAGTCACTTCGGAGCGAAAAAAGCCTTTTAACCGTTCAATTTCGGCAAAACTAGTGATAATGACTTTGTTTTAATGCGAAATGGGTTTTTAACGCTTCTTAGAGCTCTAAATAAGTTTCTAAGACTTATAATAATACAATATATATTCAAATACTCATTTAGGATCAAAACAATGTTGCTAGACACACTTCGGAGCCAAAGAAGCCACTTAAAAGCCCGATTTAGGTAAAACTGGTTATAAGCACTTAGTTTTTGCGGGAAGTGAGTTTTTAATGCTTGTAGGAGTTCCAAATGAATTCCTAAGACTTATTATAATAAATTATATGTTTAAATACACATTTGGCATCAAAAAAACATTGCTAGAGTCACTTCAGAACCAAAAAATCCCTTTAAAGTCTCGACTTCGGCAAAACTATCTACAATGAATTTGTTTTAGCAGAAAGCGAGTTTTTAAGGAAAATTGGAGCTCCAAATGAGACCGTAAGACTTATTATAATTTATTATATGTTTAAATAATCATTGTGCATAAAAATAACTTTGCTAGAGTCACTTCTGAGCTAAAAAAGCCCTTTAAAGGTTCCAATTAGGCACAACATGTCAAAAGGACTTAGTTTTTGCGCGTGGTGACTTTTTAAGGCATGTTGGAGCTCAAAATGAGTCCCTAAGACATATTATAATACAATATATTTTCAAATACTCATGTAGAATTAAAACAACTTTGCTAGAGTCACTTCGGAGCCAAAAAATCCTTTTAAAGGCTCCATTTATGTAAACCTTATTGTCACCACTTATATTTATTACGAAGTGAGTTTTTAAGGTTTGTTGCATCTCTGAATGAGTTCCTAAGATTTATTAAAATATATTATATGATTAAATTCACATTTTTGATCGTAACAACTTTGCTAGAGTCACTTCAGGGCCAAAAAAGCCTTTTAACAGTTCAATTTCCGCAAAACTAGTTATCATGACTTTGTTTTAATGCGAAATGCATTTTTAACGCTTCTTGGAGCTCCAAATGTGTTCCCAAGACTTATTATAATACATTATATATTCAAATACTCATTTAGGATCAAAACAACGCTGCCAGATGCACTTCGGAGGCCAAGAAGCCATTTAAAGGCCCGATTTGGGTAAAACTGATGATAAGCACTTACTTTTTGCGGGAAGTGAGTTTTGAAGCTTTTTGGTGCTCCAAATGAGTCCCTAAGACTTACTATAATAAATTATATGTTTAAATAACCATTTGGGATCAAAACAACTTTGCCAGAGTCACTTCGGAACTAAAAAAGCCCTCTATAGTCTCGATTTCAGCAAAACTATCTATAATGAATTTGTTTTAGAGCGAAGCGAGTTTTTAAGGAATATTGGAGCTAAATGAGGCCCTAAAACTTATTATAATATATTATATGTTTAAATAATCATTTTGGATCAAAACAACTTTGCTAGAGTCACTTCTGAACCAAAAAAGCCCTTTAAAGGCTCCAATTAGGCACAACATGTCAAAAGGACTTTGTTTTTGCGCGTGGTGACTTTTTAAGGCATGTTAGAGCTCAAAATGAGTCCCTAAGACTTATTATAATACAATATATATTCAAATACTCATGTAGAATCAAAACAACTTTGCTAGAGTCACTTTGGAGCCAAAAAAGCGTTTTAAAGGCTCGATTTATGTAAAACTTATTGTCACCAGTTATATTTAGTGCGAACTGAGTTTTTAAGGTTTGTTGCATCTCCGAATGAATTCCTAAGATTTATTATAATATATTATATGATTAAATACACATTTTGGATCACAACAACTTTGTTAGACTCACTTCAGGGCCAAAAAAGCCTTTTAACAGTTCAATTTCGGCAAAACTAGTTATAATGACTTTGTTTTAATGCGAAATGGGTTTTTAACGCTTCTTGGAGCTCCAAATGAGTTCCTAAGACTGTATCATATATTCAAATACTCATTTAGGATCAAAACAACGTTGCCAGATACACTTCGGAGGCAAAGAAGCCATTTAAAGGCCCGATTTAGGTAAAACTAGTGATAAGCACTTACTTTTAGCGGGAAGTGAGTTTTGAAAGCTTTTTGGTGCTCCAAATGAGTCCCTAAGACTTATTATAATAAATTATATGTTTAAATACATATTTGGGATCAAAACAACTTTGTCAGAGTCACTTAGGAACCAAAAAAGCCCTTTAAAGTCACGATTTTGGCAAAACTATCTATAATGAATTTGTTTTAGCGCGAAGCAATTTTTTAAGGAATATTGGATATCAAAATGAGGCCCCAAGACTTAATTTAATCTATTATGTTTAAATAAACATTTTTTATCAAAACAACTTTGCTATAGTCACTTCTGAACCTAAAAAGCCCTTTAAAGGCTCAAATTAGGTACAACATGTCAAAAGGAGTTAGTTTTTGCGCGTGGTGACTTTTTAAGGCATGTTGGAGCTCAAAATGAGTCCCTAAGACTTATTATAATACAATATTTATTCAAATACTCATGTAGAATCAAAACAACTTTGCTACAGTCACTTCAGAGCTAAAAAAGCCCTTTAAAGGCTCGGTTTATGTAAAACTTATTCTCACCACTTATATTTAGTGCGAAGTGAGTTTTTAAGGTTTGTTGCCTCTCCCAATGAGTTCCTAAGATTTATTATAATATATTATTTGATTAAATACACATTTTGGATCACAACAACTTTGCTAGAGTCATTTCGGATCGAAAAAAGCCTTTTAACCGTTCAATTTCTGTAAAACTAGTTATAATGACTTTGTTTTAATGCGAAATGAGTTTTTAACGCTTCTTGAAGCTCCAAATGAGTTCCTAAGACTTATTATAATACATTATATATTCAAATACTCATTTAGGATCGAAACAACGTTGCTAGACATACTTCGGAGGCAAAGAAGCCATTTAAAGGCCCGATTTAGGTAAAACTGGTGATAAGCACTTACTTTTTGTGGGAAGTGAGTTTTGAAAGCTTTTTGGTGCTCCAAATGAGTCCCTAAGACTTATTATAATAAATTATATGTTTAAATATATATTTGGGATCAAAACAACTTTGTCGGAGTCACTTCGGAACTAAAAAAGCGCTTTAAAGATTCCAATTAGGCACAACATGTCAAAAGGACTTAGTTTTTGCGCGTGGTGACTTTTTAAGGCATGTTGGAGCTCAAAATGAGTCCCTAAGACTTATTATAATACAATATATATTCAAATACTCATGTAGAATCAAAACAACTTTGCTAGAGTTACTTCGGAGCCAAAAAAGCCCTTTAAAGGCTCGGTTTATGTAAAACTTACTCTCACCACTTATAATTAGTGCAATGTGAGTTTTTAAGGTTTGTTGCCTCTCCCAATGAGTTCATAAGATTTATTATAATATATTATATGATTAAATACACATTTTGGATCACAACAACTTTGCTAGAGTCATTTCGGAGCGAAAAAAGCCTTTTAACCATTCAATTTCGGCAAAACTAGTTATAATGACTTTGTTTTAATGTGAAATGGGTTTTTAACGCTTCCTGGAGCTCCAAATGAGTTCCTAAGACTTATTATAATACATTATATATTCAAATACTCATTTAGAATCGAAACAATGTTGCTAGACACATTTCAGAGGCAAAGAAGCCATTTAAAGGCCCGATTTAGGTCAAACTGGTGATAAGCACTTAGTTTTTGCGGGAAGTGTGTTTTTAAAGCTTTTTGGTGCTCGAAATGAGTCCCTAAGACTTTATTATAATAAATTATATGATTAAATACACATTTTGGATCACAACAACTTTGCTACAGTCACTTCAGCACCAAAAAAAGCCTTTTAAACAGTTCAATTTCGGCAAAACTAGTTATAATGACTTTGTTTTAATGCGAAATGAGTTTTTAAACGCTTCTTGGAGCTCCAAATGAGTTCCTAAGACTGTATTATATATTCAAATACTCATTTAGGATCGAAACAACGTTGCCAGACACACTTCGGAGGCAAAAAAGCCATTTAAAGGCCCGATTTAGGTAAAACTGGTGATAAGCGCTTACTTTTTGCGGGAAGTGAATTTTGAAAGCTTTTTGGTGCTCCGAATGAGTCCCTAAGACTTATTATAATAAATTATATGTTTAAATATACATTTGGGATCAAAACAACTTTGTCAGAATCACTTCGGAACTAAAAAAGCGCTTTAAAGTCTCGATTTCGGCAAAACTATCTATAATAAATTTGTTTTAGCGCGAAGCGATTTTTTAGGGAATATTGGAGCTCCAAATGACGCCCCAAGACTCAATAAACAATATTATAAGTTTATATAAACATTTTTTATCAAAACAACTTTGCTAGAGTCGCTTCTGAACCTAAAAAGCCCTTTAAAGGCTCGAATTAGGTACAACATGTGAAAAGGACTTAGTTTTTGCGCGTGGTGACTTTTTAAGGCATGTTGGAGCTCAAAATGAGTCCCTAAGACTTATTATAATACAATATATATTCAAATACTCATGTAGAATCAAAACAACTTTGCTAGAGTTACTTCGGAGCCAAAAAAGCCCTTTAAAGGCTCGGTTTATGTAAAACTTATTCTCACCACTTATAATTAGTGCGATGTGAGTTTTTAAGGTTTTTTGCCTCTCCCAATGAGTTCCTAAGATTTATTATAATATATTATATGATTAAATACACATTTTGGATCACAACAACTTTGCTAGAGTCATTTGGGAGCGAAAAAAGCCTTTTAACCGTTCAATTTCGGCAATACTAGTTATAATGACTTTGTTTTAATGCGAAATGAGTTTTTAACGCTTCTTGGAGCTCCAAATGAGATTCTAAGAGTTATTATAATACGTTATATATTCAAATATTCATTTAGGATCGAAACAATGTTGCTAGACACACTTCGGAGGCAAAGAAGCCATTTAAAGGCCCGATTTAGGTCAAACTGGTGATAACCACTTACTTTTTGCGGGAAGTGTATTTTTAAAGCTTTTTGGTGCTCCAAATGAGTCCCTAAGACTTATTATAATAAATTATACTTTAAATACACATTTAGGATCAAAACAACTTTGCCAGAGTCACTTCGGAACCAAAAAAGCCCTTTAAAGTCTCGATTTCGGCAAAACTATCTATATTTAATTTGTTTTAGCACGAAGCGAGTTTTTAAGGAATATTGGTGCTCTAAATGAGGCCCTAAGACTTTTTATAATATATTATATATTTAAATAATCATTTTAAATCAAAACAACTCTGCTAGAGTCACTTCTTAACCAAAAAAGCCCTTAAAAGGCTCCAATTAGGTACAACATGTCAAAAGGAATTAGTTTTTGCGCGTGGTGACTTTTTAAGGCATGTTGGAGCTCAAAATGAGTCGCCAAAACTAATTATAATACAATATATATTCAAATACTCATGTAGAATCAAAACAACTTTGCTAGAGTCACTTCGGAGCCAAAAAAGCCCTTTAAAGGCTCGGTTTATGTAAAACTTATTCTCACCAGTTATATTTAGTGCGAAGTGAGTTTTTAAGGTTCGTTGCCTCTCCCAATGACTTCCTAAGATTTATTATAATATATTATTTGATTAAATACATATTTTGGATCACAACAACTTTGCTAGAGTCATTTCGGAGCGAAAAAAGCCTTTTAACTGTTTAATTTCGGCAAAACTAGTTATAATGACTTTGTTTTAATGCGAAATAGGTTTTTAACGCTTCTTGAAGCTCCAAATGAGTTCCTAAGACTTATTATAATACATTATATATTCAAATACTCATTTAGGATCGAAACAACGTTGCTAGACATACTTCAGAGGCAAAGAAGCCATTTAAAGGCCCGATTTAGGTCAAACTGGTGATAAGCACTTAGTTTTTGCGGGAAGTGTGTTTTTAAAGCTTTTTGGTGCTCGAAATGAGTCCCTAAGACTTTATTATAATAAATTATATGTTTAAATACACATTTAGGATCAAAATAACTTTGCCAGAGTCACTTCGGAACTAAAAAAGCCCTTTAAAGTCTCGATTTCGGCAAAACTATCTATAATTAATTTGTTTTAGCGCGAAGCGAGTTTTTAAGGAATATTGGAGCTCTAAATGAGGCCCTAAGACTTATTATAATATATTATATGTTTAAATAATCATTTTAAATCAAAACAACTTTGCTAGAGTCACTTCTTAACCAAAAAAGCCCTTTAAAGGCTCCAATTAGGCACAACATGTCAAAAGGACTTAGTTTTTGCGCGTGGTGACTTTTTAAGGCATGTTAGAGCTCAAAATGAGTCCCTAAGACTTATTATAATACAATTTATATTCAAATACTCATATAGAATCAAAACAACTTTGCTAGAGTCACTTTGGAGCCAGAAAAGCTTTTTAAAGGCTCGATTTATGGAAAACTTATTGTCACCAGTTATATTTAGTGCGAACTGAGTTTTTAAGGTTCGTTGCATCTCCGAATGAGTTCATAAGATTTATTATTATATATTATATGATTAAATACACATTTTGGATCACAACAACTTTGCTACAGTCACTTCAGCACCAAAAAAGCCTTTTAACAGTTCAATTTCGGCAAAACTAGTTATAATGACTTTGTTTTAATGCGAAATGAGTTTTTACCGCTTCTTGGAGCTCCAAATGAGTTCCTAAGACTGTATTATATATTCAAATACTCATTTAGGATCGAAACAACGTTGCCAGACACACTTCGGAGGCAAAAAAGCCATTTAAAGACCCGATTAGGTAAAACTGGTGACAAGCACTTACTTTTTGCGGTAAGTGAATTTTGAAAGCTTTTTGGTGCTCCGAATGAGTCCATAAGACTTATTATAATAAATTATATGTTTAAATATACATTTGGGATCAAAACAACTTTGTCAGAATCACTTCGGAACCAAAAAAGCGCTTTAAAGTCTCGATTTCGGCAAAACTATCTATAATAAATTTGTTTTAGCGCGAAGCGATTTTTAGGGAATATTGGAGCTCCAAATGACGCCCCAAAACTCAATAAACAATATTATAAGTTTATATAAACATTTTTTATCAAAACAACTTTGCTAGAGTCGCTTCTGAACCTAAAAAGCCCTTTAAAGGCTCGAATTAGGTACAACATGTGAAAAGGACTTAGTTTTTGCGCGTGGTGACTTTTTAAGGCATGTTGGAGCTCAAAATGAGTCCCTAAGACTTATTATAATACAATATATATTCAAATACTCATGTAGAACCAAAACAACTTTGCTAGAGTTACTTCGGAGCCAAAAAAGCCCTTTAAAGGCTCGGTTTATGTAAAACTTATTCTCACCACTTATAATTAGTGCGATGTGAGTTTTTAAGGTTTGTTGCCTCTCCCAATGAGTTCCTAAGATTTATTATAATATATTATATGATTAAATACACATTTTGGATCACAACAACTTTGCTAGAGTCATTTGGGAGCGAAAAAAGCCTTTTAACCGTTCAATTTCGGCAAAACTAGTTCTAATGACTTTGTTTTAATGCGAAATGGGTTTTTAACGCTTCTTGGAGCTCCAAATGAGTTTCTAAGAGTTATTATAATACATTATATATTCAAATATTCATTTAGGATCGAAACAATGTTGCTAGACACACTTCGGAGGCAAAGAAGCCATGTAAAGGCCCGATTTAGGTCAAACTGGTGATAACCACTTACTTTTTGCGGGAAGTGTGTTTTTAAAGCTTTTTGGTGCTCCAAATGAGTCCCTAAGACTTATTATAATAAATTATACTTTAAATACACATTTAGGATCAAAACAACTTTGCCAGAGTCACTTCGGAACCAAAAAAGCCCTTTAAAGTCTCGATTTCGGCAAAACTATCTATATTTAATTCGTTTTAGCGCGAAGCGAGTTTTTAAGGAATATTGGAGCTCTAAATGAGGCCCTAAGACTTATTATAATATATTATATGTTTAAATAATCATTTTAAAATAAAAACAACTCTGCTAGAGTCACTTCTTAACCAAAAAAGCCCTTTAAAGGCTCCAATTAGGTACAACATGTCAAAAGGAATTAATTTTTGCGCGTGGTGACTTTTTAAGGCATGTTGGAGCTCAAAATGAGTCGCTAAAACTAATTATAATACAATATATATTCAAATACTCATGTAGAATCAAAACAACTTTGCTAGAGTCACTTCGGAGCCAAAAAAGCCTTTTAAAGGCTCGGTTTATGTAAAACTTATTCTCACCAGTTATATTTAGTGCGAAATGAGTTTTTAAGGTTTGTTGCCTCTCCCAATGACTTCCTAAGATTTATTATAATATATTATTTGATTAAATACACATTTTGGATCACAACAACTTTGCTAGAGTCATTTCGGAGCGAAAAAAAGCCTTTTAACTGTTTAATTTCGGCAAAACTAGTTATAATGACTTTGTTTTAATGCGAAATGGGTTTTTAACGCTTCTTGAAGCTCCAAATGAGTTCCTAAGACTTATTATAATACATTATATATTCAAATACTCATTTAGGATCGAAACAACGTTGCTAGACATACTTCGGAGGCAAAGAAGCCATTTAAAGGCTCGATTTAGGTCAAACTGGTGATAAGCACTTACTTTTTGCGGGAAGTGTGTTTCTAAAGCTTTTTGCTGCTCCTAATGAGTCCCTAAGACTTATTATAATAAATCATATGTTTAAATACACATTTAGGATCAAAATAACTTTGCCAGAGTCACTTCGGAACTAAAAAAGTCCTTTAAAGTCTCGATTTCGGCAAAAACTATCTATAATTAATTTGTTTTAGCGCGAAGCGAGTTTTTAAGGAATATTGGAGCTCTAAATGAGGCCCCAAGACTTATTATAATATATTATATGTTTAAATAATCATTTTAAATCAAAACAACTTTGCTAGAGTCACTTCTTAACCAAAAAAGCCCTTTAAAGGCTCAAATTAGGCACAACATGTCAAAAGGACTTAGTTTTTACGCGTGGTGCCTTTTTAAGGCATGTTAGAGCTCAAAATGAGTCCCTAAGACTTATGATAATTCAATATATATTCAAATACTCATGTAGAATCAAAACAACTTTGCTAGAGTCACTTTGAAGCCAAAAAAGCCTTTTAAAGGCTCGATTTATGTAAAACTTATTGTCACCAGTTATATTTAGTGCGAACTGAGTTTTAAGGTTCGTTGCATCTCCGAATGAGTTCATAAGATTTATTATAATATATATATGATTAAATACACATTTTGGATCACAACAACTTTGCTACAGTCACTTCAGCACCAAAAAAGCCTTTTAACAGTTCAATTTCGGCAAAACTAGTTATAATGACTTTGTTTTAATGCGAAATGGGTTTTTAACGCTTCCTGGAGCTCCAAATGAGTTCCTAAGACTTATTATAATACATTATATATTCAAATACTCATTTAGAATCGAAACAATGTTGCTAGACACATTTCAGAGGCAAAGAAGCCATTTAAAGGCCCGATTTAGGTCAAACTGGTGATAAGCACTTAGTTTTTGCGGGAAGTGTGTTTTTAAAGCTTTTGGGTGCTCGAAATGAGTCCCTAAGACTTTATTATAATAAATTATATGATTAAATACACATTTTGGATCACAACAACTTTGCTACAGTCACTTCAGCACCAAAAAAAGCCTTTTAACAGTTCAATTTCGGCAAAACTAGTTATAATGACTTTGTTTTAATGCGAAATGAGTTTTTAACGCTTCTTGGAGCTCCAAATGAGTTCCTAAGACTGTATTATATATTCAAATACTCATTTAGGATCGAAACAACGTTGCCAGACACACTTCGGAGGCAAAAAAGCCATTTAAAGGCCCGATTTAGGTAAAACTGGTGATAAGCGCTTACTTTTTGCGGGAAGTGAATTTTGAAAGCTTTTTGGTGCTCCGAATGAGTCCCTAAGACTTATTATAATAAATTATATGTTTAAATATACATTTGGGATCAAAACAACTTTGTCAGAATCACTTCGGAACCAAAAAAGCGCTTTAAAGTCTCGATTTCGGCAAAACTATCTATAATAAATTTGTTTTAGCGCGAAGCGATTTTTTAGGGAATATTGAAGCTCCAAATGACGCCCCAAGACTCAATAAACAATATTATAAGTTTATATAAACATTTTTTATCAAAACAACTTTGCTAGAGTCGCTTCTGAACCTAAAAAGCCCTTTAAAGGCTCGAATTAGGTACAACATGTGAAAAGGACTTAGTTTTTGCGCGTGGTGACTTTTTAAGGCATGTTGGAGCTCAAAATGAGTCCCTAAGACTTATTATAATACAATATATATTCAAATACTCATGTAGAATCAAAACAACTTTGCTAGAGTTACTTCGGAGCCAAAAAAGCCCTTTAAAGGCTCGGTTTATGTAAAACTTATTCTCACCACTTATAATTAGTGCGATGTGAGTTTTTAAGGTTTGTTGCCTCTCCCAATGAGTTCCTAAGATTTATTATAATATATTATATGATTAAATACACATTTTGGATCACAACAACTTTGCTAGAGTCATTTGGGAGCGAAAAAAGCCTTTTAACCGTTCAATTTCGGCAAAACTAGTTATAATGACTTTGTTTTAATGCGAAATGGGTTTTTAACGCTTCTTGGAGCTCCAAATGAGTTTCTAAGAGTTATTATAATACATTATATATTCAAATATTCATTTAGGATCGAAACAATGTTGCTAGACACACTTCGGAGGCAAAGAAGCCATGTAAAGGCCCGATTTAGGTCAAACTGGTGATAACCACTTACTTTTTGCGGGAAGTGTGTTTTTTAAAGCTTTTTGGTGCTCCAAATGAGTCCCTAAGACTTATTATAATAAATTATACTTTAAATACACATTTAGGATCAAAACAACTTTGCCAGAGTCACTTCGGAACCAAAAAAGCCCTTTAAAGTCTCGATTTCGGCAAAACTATCTATATTTAATTCGTTTTAGCGCGAAGCGAGTTTTTAAGGAATATTGGAGCTCTAAATGAGGCCCTAAGACTTATTATAATATATTATATGTTTAAATAATCATTTTAAATAAAAACAACTCTGCTAGAGTCACTTCTTAACCAAAAAAGCCCTTTAAAGGCTCCAATTAGGTACAACATGTCAAAAGGAATTAATTTTTGCGCGTGGTGACTTTTTAAGGCATGTTGGAGCTCAAAATGAGTCGCTAAAACTAATTATAATACAATATATATTCAAATACTCATGTAGAATCAAAACAACTTTGCTAGAGTCACTTCGGAGCCAAAAAAGCCCTTTAAAGGCTCGGTTTATGTAAAACTTATTCTCACCAGTTATATTTAGTGCGAAATGAGTTTTTAAGGTTTGTTGCCTCTCCCAATGACTTCCTAAGATTTATTATAATATATTATTTGATTAAATACACATTTTGGATCACAACAACTTTGCTAGAGTCATTTCGGAGCGAAAAAAGCCTTTTAAACTGTTTAATTTCGGCAAAACTAGTTATAATGACTTTGTTTTAATGCGAAATGGGTTTTTAAACGCTTCTTGAAGCTCCAAATGAGTTCCTAAGACTTATTATAATACATTATATATTCAAATACTCATTTAGGATCGAAACAACGTTGCTAGACATACTTCGGAGGCAAAGAAGCCATTTAAAGGCTCGATTTAGGTCAAACTGGTGATAAGCACTTACTTTTTGCGGGAAGTGTGTTTCTAAAGCTTTTTGCTGCTCCTAATGAGTCCCTAAGACTTATTATAATAAATCATATGTTTAAATACACATTTAGGATCAAAATAACTTTGCCAGAGTCACTTCGGAACTAAAAAAGTCCTTTAAAGTCTCGATTTCGGCAAAACTATCTATAATTAATTTGTTTTAGCGCGAAGCGAGTTTTTAAGGAATATTGGAGCTCTAAATGAGGCCCCAAGACTTATTATAATATATTATATGTTTAAATAATCATTTTAAATCAAAACAACTTTGCTAGAGTCACTTCTTAACCAAAAAAGCCCTTTAAAGGCTCAAATTAGGCACAACATGTCAAAAGGACTTAGTTTTTACGCGTGGTGACTTTTTAAGGCATGTTAGAGCTCAAAATGAGTCCCTAAGACTTATGATAATTCAATATATATTCAAATACTCATGTAGAATCAAAACAACTTTGCTAGAGTCACTTTGAAGCCAAAAAAGCCTTTTAAAGGCTCGATTTATGTAAAACTTATTGTCACCAGTTATATTTAGTGCGAACTGAGTTTTTAAGGTTCGTTGCATCTCCGAATGAGTTCATAAGATTTATTATAATATATTATATGATTAAATACACATTTTGGATCACAACAACTTGCTACAGTCACTTCAGCACCAAAAAAGCCTTTTAACAGTTCAATTTCGGCAAAACTAGTTATAATGACTTTGTTTTAATGCGAAATGGGTTTTTAACGCTTCCTGGAGCTCCAAATGAGTTCCTAAGACTTATTATAATACATTATATATTCAAATACTCATTAGAATCGAAACAATGTTGCTAGACACATTTCAGAGGCAAAGAAGCCATTTAAAGGCCCGATTTAGGTCAAACTGGTGATAAGCACTTAGTTTTTGCGGGAAGTGTGTTTTTAAAGCTTTTTGGTGCTCGAAATGAGTCCCTAAGACTTTATTATAATAAATTATATGATTAAATACACATTTTGGATCACAACAACTTTGCTACAGTCACTTCAGCACCAAAAAAGCCTTTTAACAGTTCAATTTCGGCAAAACTAGTTATAATGACTTTGTTTTAATGCGAAATGAGTTTTTAACGCTTCTTGGAGCTCCAAATGAGTTCCTAAGACTGTATTATATATTCAAATACTCATTTAGGATCGAAACAACGTTGCCAGACACACTTCGGAGGCAAAAAAGCCATTTAAAGGCCCGATTTAGGTAAAACTGGTGATAAGCGCTTACTTTTTGCGGGAAGTGAATTTTGAAAGCTTTTTGGTGCTCCGAATGAGTCCCTAAGACTTATTATAATAAATTATATATTTAAATATACATTTGGGATCAAAACAACTTTGTCAGAATCACTTCGGAACCAAAAAAGCGCTTTAAAGTCTCGATTTCGGCAAAACTATCTATAATAAATTTGTTTTAGCGCGAAGCGATTTTTTAGGGAATATTGGAGCTCCAAATGACGCCCCAAGACTCAATAAACAATATTATAAGTTTATATAAACATTTTTTATCAAAACAACTTTGCTAGAGTCGCTTCTGAACCTAAAAAGCCCTTTAAAGGCTCGAATTAGGTACAACATGTGAAAAGGACTTATTTTTTGCGCGTGGTGACTTTTTAAGGCATGTTGGAGCTCAAAATGAGTCCCTAAGACTTATTATAATACAATATATATTCAAATACTCATGTAGAATCAAAACAACTTTGCTAGAGTTACTTCGGAGCCAAAAAAGCCCTTTAAAGGCTCGGTTTATGTAAAACTTATTCTCACCACTTATAATTAGTGCGATGTGAGTTTTTAAGGTTTGTTGCCTCTCCCAATGAGTTCCTAAGATTTATTATAATATATTATATGATTAAATACACATTTTGGATCACAACAACTTTGCTAGAGTCATTTGGGAGCGAAAAAAGCCTTTTAACCGTTCAATTTCGGCAAAACTAGTTATAATGACTTTGTTTTAATGCGAAATGGGTTTTTAACGCTTCTTGGAGCTCCAAATGAGTTTCTAAGAGTTATTATAATACATTATATATTCAAATATTCATTTAGGATCGAAACAATGTTGCTAGACACACTTCGGAGGCAAAGAAGCCATGTAAAGGCCCGATTTAGGTCAAACTGGTGATAACCACTTACTTTTTGCGGGAAGTGTGTTTTTAAAGCTTTTTGGTGCTCCAAATGAGTCCCTAAGACTTATTATAATAAATTATACTTTAAATACACATTTAGGATCAAAACAACTTTGCCAGAGTCACTTCGGAACCAAAAAAGCCCTTTAAAGTCTCGATTTCGGCAAAACTATCTATATTTAATTCGTTTTAGCGCGAAGCGAGTTTTTAAGGAATATTGGAGCTCTAAATGAGGCCCTAAGACTTATTATAATATATTATATGTTTAAATAATCATTTTAAATAAAAACAACTCTGCTAGAGTCACTTCTTAACCAAAAAAGCCCTTTAAAGGCTCCAATTAGGTACAACATGTCAAAAGGATTTAATTTTTGCGCGTGGTGACTTTTTAAGGCATGTTGGAGCTCAAAATGAGTCGCTAAAACTAATTATAATACAATATATATTCAAATACTCATGTAGAATCAAAACAACTTTGCTAGAGTCACTTCGGAGCCAAAAAAGCCCTTTAAAGGCTCGGTTTATGTAAAACTTATTCTCACCAGTTATATTTAGTGCGAAATGAGTTTTTAAGGTTTGTTGCCTCTCCCAATGACTTCCTAAGATTTATTATAATATATTATTTGATTAAATACACATTTTGGATCACAACAACTTTGCTAGAGTCATTTCGGAGCGAAAAAAGCCTTTTAACTGTTTAATTTCGGCAAAACTAGTTATAATGACTTTGTTTTAATGCGAAATGGGTTTTTAACGCTTCTTGAAGCTCCAAATGAGTTCCTAAGACTTATTATAATACATTATATATTCAAATACTCATTTAGGATCGAAACAACGTTGCTAGACATACTTCGGAGGCAAAGAAGCCATTTAAAGGCTCGATTTAGGTCAAACTGGTGATAAGCACTTACTTTTTGCGGGAAGTGTGTTTCTAAAGCTTTTTGCTGCTCCTAATGAGTCCCTAAGACTTATTATTATAAATCATATGTTTAAATACACATTTAGGATCAAAATAACTTTGCCAGAGTCACTTCGGAACTAAAAAAGTCCTTTAAAGTCTCGATTTCGGCAAAACTATCTATAAATAATTTGTTTTAGCGCGAAGCGAGTTTTTAAGGAATATTGGAGCTCTAAATGAGGCCCCAAGACTTATTATAATATATTATATGTTTAAATAATCATTTTAAATCAAAACAACTTTGCTAGAGTCACTTCTTAACCAAAAAAGCCCTTTAAAGGCTCAAATTAGGCACAACATGTCAAAAGGACTTAGTTTTTACGCGTGGTGACTTTTTAAGGCATGTTAGAGCTCAAAATGAGTCCCTAAGACTTATGATAATTCAATATATATTCAAATACTCATGTAGAATCAAAACAACTTTGCTAGAGTCACTTTGAAGCCAAAAAAGCCTTTTAAAGGCTCGATTTATGTAAAACTTATTGTCACCAGTTATATTTAGTGCGAACTGAGTTTTTAAGGTTCGTTGCATCTCCGAATGAGTTCATAAGATTTATTATAATATATTATATGATTAAATACACATTTTGGATCACAACAACTTTGCTACAGTCACTTCAGCACCAAAAAAGCCTTTTAACAGTTCAATTTCGGCAAAACTAGTTATAATGACTTTGTTTTAATGCGAAATGGGTTTTTAACGCTTCCTGGAGCTCCAAATGAGTTCCTAAGACTTATTATAATACATTATATATTCAAATACTCATTTAGAATCGAAACAATGTTGCTAGACACATTTCAGAGGCAAAGAAGCCATTTAAAGGCCCGATTTAGGTCAAACTGGTGATAAGCACTTAGTTTTTGCGGGAAGTGTGTTTTTAAAGCTTTTTGGTGCTCGAAATGAGTCCCTAAGACTTTATTATAATAAATTATATGATTAAATACACATTTTGGATCACAACAACTTTGCTACAGTCACTTCAGCACCAAAAAAGCCTTTTAACAGTTCAATTTCGGCAAAACTAGTTATAATGACTTTGTTTTAATGCGAAATGAGTTTTTAACGCTTCTTGGAGCTCCAAATGAGTTCCTAAGACTGTATTATATATTCAAATACTCATTTAGGATCGAAACAACGTTGCCAGACACACTTCGGAGGCAAAAAAGCCATTTAAAGGCCCGATTTAGGTAAAACTGGTGATAAGCGCTTACTTTTTGCTGGAAGTGAATTTTGAAAGCTTTTTGGTGCTCCGAATGAGTCCCTAAGACTTATTATAATAAATTATATGTTTAAATATACATTTGGGATCAAAACAAATTTGTCAGAATCACTTCGGAACCAAAAAAGCGCTTTAAAGTCTCGATTTCGGCAAAACTATCTATAATAAATTTGTTTTAGCGCGAAGCGATTTTTTAGGGAATATTGGAGCTCCAAATGACGCCCCAAGACTCAATAAACAATATTATAAGTTTATATAAACATTTTTTATCAAAACAACTTTGCTAGAGTCGCTTCTGAACCTAAAAAGCCCTTTAAAGGCTCGAATTAGGTACAACATGTGAAAAGGACTTAGTTTTTGCGCGTGGTGACTTTTTAAGGCATGTTGGAGCTCAAAATGAGTCCCTAAGACTTATTATAATATAATATATATTCAAATACTCATGTAGAATCAAAACAACTTTGCTAGAGTTACTTCGGAGCCAAAAAAGCCCTTTAAAGGCTCGGTTTATGTAAAACTTATTCTCACCACTTATAATTAGTGCGATGTGAGTTTTTAAGGTTTGTTGCCTCTCCCAATGAGTTCCTAAGATTTATTATAATATATTATATGATTAAATACACATTTTGGATCACAACAACTTTGCTAGAGTCATTTGGGAGCGAAAAAAGCCTTTTAACCGTTCAATTTCGGCAAAACTAGTTATAATGACTTTGTTTTAATGCGAAATGGGTTTTTAACGCTTCTTGGAGCTCCAAATGAGTTTCTAAGAGTTATTATAATACATTATATATTCAAATATTCATTTAGGATCGAAACAATGTTGCTAGACACACTTCGGAGGCAAAGAAGCCATGTAAAGGCCCGATTTAGGTCAAACTGGTGATAACCACTTACTTTTTGCGGGAAGTGTGTTTTTAAAGCTTTTTGGTGCTCCAAATGAGTCCCTAAGACTTATTATAATAAATTATACTTTAAATACACATTTACGATCAAAACAACTTTGCCAGAGTCACTTCGGAACCAAAAAAGCCCTTTAAAGTCTCGATTTCGGCAAAACTATCTATATTTAATTCGTTTTAGCGCGAGGCGAGTTTTTAAGGAATATTGGAGCTCTAAATAAGGCCCTAAGACTTATTATAATATATTATATGTTTAAATAATCATTTTAAATAAAAACAACTCTGCTAGAGTCACTTCTTAACCAAAAAAGCCCTTTAAAGGCTCCAATTAGGTACAACATGTCAAAAGGAATTAATTTTTGCGCGTGGTGACTTTTTAAGGCATGTTGGAGCTCAAAATGAGTCGCTAAAACTAATTATAATACAATATATATTCAAATACTCATGTAGAATCAAAACAACTTTGCTAGAGTCACTTCGGAGCCAAAAAAGCCCTTTAAAGGCTCGGTTTATGTAAAACTTATTCTCACCAGTTATATTTAGTGCGAAATGAGTTTTTAAGGTTTGTTGCCTCTCCCAATGACTTCCTAAGATTTATTATAATATATTATTTGATTAAATACACATTTTGGATCACAACAACTTTGCTAGAGTCATTTCGGAGCGAAAAAAGCCTTTTAACTGTTTAATTTCGGCAAAACTAGTTATAATGACTTTGTTTTAATGCGAAATGGGTTTTTAACGCTTCTTGAAGCTCCAAATGAGTTCCTAAGACTTATTATAATACATTATATATTCAAATACTCATTTAGGATCGAAACAACGTTGCTAGACATACTTCGGAGGCAAAGAAGCCATTTAAAGGCTCGATTTAGGTCAAACTGGTGATAAGCACTTACTTTTTGCGGGAAGTGTGTTTATAAAGCTTTTTGCTGCTCCTAATGAGTCCCTAAGACTTATTATAATAAATCATATGTTTAAATACACATTTAGGATCAAAATAACTTTGCCAGAGTCACTTCGGAACTAAAAAAGTCCTTTAAAGTCTCGATTTCGGCAAAACTATCTATAATTAATTTGTTTTAGCGCGAAGCGAGTTTTTAAGGAATATTGGAGCTCTAAATGAGGCCCCAAGACTTATTATAATATATTATATGTTTAAATAATCATTTTAAATCAAAACAACTTTGCTAGAGTCACTTCTTAACCAAAAAAGCCCTTTAAAGGCTCAAATTAGGCACAACATGTCAAAAGGAATTAGTTTTTACGCGTGGTGACTTTTTAAGGCATGTTAGAGCTCAAAATGAGTCCCTAAGACTTATGATAATTCAATATATATTCAAATACTCATGTAGAATCAAAACAACTTTGCTAGAGTCACTTTGAAGCCAAAAAAGCCTTTTAAAGGCTCGATTTATGTAAAACTTATTGTCACCAGTTATATTTAGTGCGAACTGAGTTTTTAAGGTTCGTTGCATCTCCGAATGAGTTCATAAGATTTATTATAATATATTATATGATTAAATACACATTTTGGATCACAACAACTTTGCTACAGTCACTTCAGCACCAAAAAAGCCTTTTAACAGTTCAATTTCGGCAAAACTAGTTATAATGACTTTGTTTTAATGCGAAATGGGTTTTTAACGCGTCCTGGAGCTCCAAATGAGTTCCTAAGACTTATTATAATACATTATATATTCAAATACTCATTTAGAATCGAAACAATGTTGCTAGACACATTTCAGAGGCAAAGAAGCCATTTAAAGGCCCGATTTAGGTCAAACTGGTGATAAGCACTTAGTTTTTGCGAGAAGTGTGTTTTTAAAGCTTTTTGGTGCTCGAAATGAGTCCCTAAGACTTTATTATAATAAATTATATGATTAAATACACATTTTGGATCACAACAACTTTGCTACAGTCACTTCAGCACCAAAAAAGCCTTTTAACAGTTCAATTTCGGCAAAACTAGTTATAATGACTTTGTTTTAATGCGAAATGAGTTTTTAACGCTTCTTGGAGCTCCAAATGAGTTCCTAAGACTGTATTATATATTCAAATACTCATTTAGGATCGAAACAACGTTGCCAGACACACTTCGGAGGCAAAAAAGCCATTTAAAGGCCCGATTTAGGTAAAACTGGTGATAAGCGCTTACTTTTTGCGGGAAGTGAATTTTGAAAGCTTTTTGGTGCTCGGAATGAGTCCCTAAGACTTATTATAATAAATTATATGTTTAAATATACATTTGGGATCAAAACAACTTTGTCAGAATCACTTCGGAACCAAAAAAGCGCTTTAAAGTCTCGATTTCGGCAAAACTATCTATAATAAATTTGTTTTAGCGCGAAGCGATTTTTTAGGGAATATTGGAGCTCCAAATGACGCCCCAAGACTCAATAAACAATATTATAAGTTTATATAAACATTTTTTATCAAAACAACTTTGCTAGAGTCGCTTCTGAACCTAAAAAGCCCTTTAAAGGCTCGAATTAGGTACAACATGTGAAAAGGACTTAGTTTTTGCGCGTGGTGACTTTTTAAGGCATGTTGGAGCTCAAAATGAGTCCCTAAGACTTATTATAATACAATATATATTCAAATACTCATGTAGAATCAAAACAACTTTGCTAGAGTTACTTCGGAGCCAAAAAAGCCCTTTAAAGGCTCGGTTTATGTAAAACTTATTCTCACCACTTATAATTAGTGCGATGTGAGTTTTTAAGGTTTGTTGCCTCTCCCAATGAGTTCCTAAGATTTATTATAATATATTATATGATTAAATACACATTTTGGATCACAACAACTTTGCTAGAGTCATTTCGGAGCGAAAAAAGCCTTTTAACTGTTTAATTTCGGCAAAACTAGTTAGAATGACTTTGTTTTAATGCGAAATAGGTTTTTAACGCTTCTTGAAGCTCCAAATGAGTTCCTAAGACTTATTATAATACATTATATATTCAAATACTCATTTAGGATCGAAACAACGTTGCTAGACATACTTCAGAGGCAAAGAAGCCATTTAAAGTCCCGATTTAGGTCAAACTGGTGATAAGCACTTAGTTTTTGCGGGAAGTGTGTTTTTAAAGCTTTTTGGTGCTCGAAATGAGTCCCTAAGACTTTATTATAATAAATTATATGTTTAAATACACATTTAGGATCAAAATAACTTTGCCAGAGTCACTTCGGAACTAAAAAAGCCCTTTAAAGTCTCGAATTCGGCAAAACTATCTATAATTAATTTGTTTTAGCGCGAAGCGAGTTTTTAAGGAATATTGGAGCTCTAAATGAGGCCCTAAGACTTATTATAATATATTATATGTTTAAATAATCATTTTAAATCAAAACAACTTTGCTAGAGTCACTTCTTAACCAAAAAAGCCCTTTAAAGGCTCCAATTAGGCACAACATGTCAAAAGGACTTAGTTTTTGCGCGTGGTGACTTTTTAAGGCATGTTAGAGCTCAAAATGAGTCCCTAAGACTTATTATAATACAATTTATATTCAAATACTCATATAGAATCAAAACAACTTTGCTAGAGTCACTTTGGAGCCAGAAAAGCTTTTTAAAGGCTCGATTTATGGAAAACTTATTGTCACAAGTTATATTTTGTGCGAACTGAGTTTTTAAGGTTCGTTGCATCTCCGAATGAGTTCATAAGATTTATTATTATATATTATATGATTAAATACACATTTTGGATCACAACAACTTTGCTACAGTCACTTCAGCACCAAAAAAGCCTTTTAACAGTTCAATTTCGGCAAAACTAGTTATAATGACTTTGTTTTAATGCGAAATGAGTTTTTAACGCTTCTTGGAGCTCCAAATGAGTTCCTAAGACTGTATTATATATTCAAATACTCATCTAGGATCGAAACAACGTTGCCAGACACACTTCGTAGGCAAAAAAGCCATTTAAAGACCCGATTAGGTAAAACTGGTGACAAGCACTTACTTTTTGCGGTAAGTGAATTTTGAAAGCTTTTTGGTGCTCCGAATGAGTCCCTAAGACTTATTATAATAAATTATATGTTTAAATATACATTTGGGATCAAAACAACTTTGTCAGAATCACTTCGGAACCAAAAAAGCGCTTTAAAGTCTCGATTTCGGCAAAACTATCTATAATAAATTTGTTTTAGCGTGAAGCGATTTTTAGGGAATATTGGAGCTCCAAATGACGCCCCAAAACTCAATAAACAATATTATAAGTTTATATAAACATTTTTTATCAAAACAACTTTGCTAGAGTCGCTTCTGAACCTAAAAAGCCCTTTAAAGGCTCCAATTAGGTACAACATGTGAAAAGGACTTAGTTTTTGCGCGTGGTGACTTTTTAAGGCATGTTGGAGCTCAAAATGAGTCCCTAAGACTTATTATAATACAATATATATTCAAATACTCATGTAGAATTAAAACAACTTTGCTAGAGTTACTTCGGAGCCAAAAAAGCCCTTTAAAGGCTCGGTTTATATGATTAAATACACATTTTGGATCACAACAACTTTGCTAGAGTCATTTCGGAGCGAAAAAAGCCTTTTAACCGTTCAATTTCGGCAAAACTAGTTATAATGACTTTGTTTTAATGCGAAATGGGTTTTTAACGCTTCTTGGAGCTCCAAATGAGTTCCTAAGACTTATTATAATACATTATATATTCAAATACTCATTTAGGATCGAAACAATGTTGCTTGACACACTTCGGAGGCAACGAAGCCATTTAAAGGCCCGATTTAGGTCAAACTGGTGATAAGCACTTACTTTTTGCGGGAAGTGTGTTTTTAAAGGTTTTTGGTGCTCCAAATGAGTCCCTAAGACTTATTACAATAAATTATACTTTAAATACACATTTAGGATCAAAACAACTTTGTCAGAGTCACTTCCGAACCAAAAAAGCCCTTTATAGTCTCGATTTCAGTAGAACTATCTATATTTAATTTGTTTTAGTGCGAAGCGAGTTTTTAAGAAATATTGGCGCTCTAAATGAGGCCCTAAGAGTTATTATAATATATTATATGTTTAAATAATCATTTTAAATCAAAACAACTCTGCTAGAGTCACTTCTTAACCAAAAAAGCCCTTTAAAGGCTCCAATTAGGTACAACATGTCAAAAGGAATTAGTTTTTGCGCGTGGTGACTTTTTAAGGCATGTTGCAGCTCAAAATGAGTCTCTAATACTTATTATAATACAATATATATTTAAATACTCATGTAGAATCAAAACAACTTTGCTAGAGTCACTTCGGAGCCAAAAAAAGCCCTTTAAAGGCTCGGTTTATGTAAAACTTATTCTCACCACTTATATTTAGTGCGAAGTGAGTTTTTAAGGTTTGTTGCCTCTCCCAATGAGTTCGTAAGATTTATTATAATATATTATTTGATTAAATACATATTTTCGATCACAACAACTTTGCTAGAGTCATTTCGGAGCGAAAAAAGCCTTTTAACCGTTTAATTTCGGCAAAACTAGTTATAATGACTTTGTTTTAATGCGAAATGGGTTTTTAACGCTTCTTGGAGCTCCAAATGAGTTCCTAAGACTTATTATAATACATTATATATTCAAATACTCATTTAGGATCGAAACAATGTTGCTAGACACACTTCGGAGGCAAAGAAGCCATTTAAAGGCCCGATTTAGGTAAAACTGGTGATAAGCACTTACTTTTTGCGGGAAGTGAGTTTTGAAAGCTTTTTGGTGCTCCAAATGAGTCCCTAAGACTTATTATAATAAATTATATGTTTAAATACACATTTGGGATCAAAACAACTTTGTCAGAGTCACTTCGGAACCAAAAAAGCGCTTTAAAGTCTCGATTTCGGCAAAACTATCTATAATGAATTTGTTTTAGCGCGAAGCGATTTTTTAAGGAATATTGGAGCTCCAAATGAGGCCCCAAGACTCAATAAAAAATATTATAAGTCGAAATAAACATTTTTTTTATCAAAACAACTTTGCTAGAGTCAGTTCTGAACCTAAAAAGCCCTTTAAAGGCTCCAATTAGGTACAACATGTGAAAAGGACTTAGTTTTTGCGCGTGGTGACTTTTTAAGGCATGTTGGAGCTCAAAATGAGTCCCTAAGACTTATTATAATACAATATATCTCATGTAGAATCAAAACAACTTTGCTAGAGTTACTTCGGAGCTAAAAATGCCCTTTAAAGGCTCGATTTATGTAAAACTTATTCTCACCACTTATAATTAGTGCGATGTGAGTTTTTAAGGTTTGTTGCCTCTCCCAATGAGTTCCTAAGATTTATTATAATATATTATATGATTGAATACACATTTTGGATCACAACAACTTTGCTAGAGTCATTTCGGAGCGAAAAAAGCCTTTTAACTGTTCAATTTTGGCAAAACTAGTTGTAATGACTTTGTTTTAATGCGAAATGGGTTTTTAACGCTTCTTGGAGCTCCAAATGAGTTCCTAAGACTTATTATAATACATTATATATTCAAATACTCATTTAGGATCGAAACAATGTTGCTAGACACACTTCGGAGGCAAAGAAGCCATTTAAAGGCCCGATTTAGGTCAAACTGGTGATAAGCACTTACTTTTTGCGGGAAGTGTGTTTTTAAAGCTTTTTGGTGCTCCAAATGAGTCCCTAAGACTTATTATAATAAATTATACTTTAAATACACATGTAGGATCAAAACAACTTTGTCAGAGTCACTTCGGAACTAAAAAAGCCCTTTAAAGTCTCGATTTCAGCAAAACTATCTATATTTAATTTGTTTTAGCACGAAGCGAGTTTTTAAGGAATATTGGCACTCTAAATGAGGCCCTAAGAGTTATTATAATATATTATATGTTTAAATAATCATTTTAAATCAAAACAACTCTGCTAGAGTCACTTCTTAACCAAAAAAGCCCTTTAAAGGCTCCAATTAGGTATAACATGTCAAAAGGAATTAGTTTTTGCGCGTGGTGACTTTTTAAGGCATGTTGCAGCTCAAAATGAGTCTCTAAGACTTATTATAATATTATATATATTCAAATACTCATGTAGAATCAAAACAACTTTGCTAGAGTGACTTCGGAGCCAAAAAAGCCCTTTAAAGGCTCGGTTTATGTAAAACTTATTGTCACCACTTATATTTAGTGCAAAGTGAGTTTTTAAGGTTTGTTGCCTCTCCCAATGAGTTCGTAAGTTTTATTATAATATATTATTTAATTAAATACACATTTTAGATCACAACAACTTTGCTAGAGTCATTTCGGAGCGAAAAAAGCCTTTTAACCGTTTAATTTCGGCAAAACTAGTTATAATGACTTTGTTTTAATGCGAAATGGGTTTTTAACGCTTCTTGGAGCTCCAAATGAGTTCCTAAGACTTATTATAATACATTATATATTCAAATACTCATTTAGGATCGAAACAATGTTGCTAGACACACTTCGGAGGCAAAGAAGCCATTTAAAGGCCCGATTTAGGTAAAACTGGTGATAAGCACTTACTTTTTGCGGGAAGTGAGTTTTGAAAGCTTTTTGGTGCTCCAAATGAGTCCCTAAGACTTATTATAATAAATTATATGTTTAAATACACATTTGGGATCAAAACAACTTTGTCAGAGTCACTTCGGAACCAAAAAAGCGCTTTAAAGTCTCGATTTCGGCAAAACTATCTATAATGAATTTGTTTTAGCGCGAAGCGATTTTTTAAGGAATATTGGAGCTCCAAATGAGGCCCTAAGACTCAATAAAAAATATTATAAGTCGAAATAAATATTTTTTTATCAAAACAACTTTGCTAGAGTCAGTTCTGAACCTAAAAAGCCCTTTAAAGGCTCCAATTAGGTACAACATGTGAAAAGGACTTAGTTTTTGCGCGTGGTGACTTTTTAAGGCATGTTGGAGCTCAAAATGAGTCCCTAAGACTTATTATAATACAATATATCTCATGTAGAATAAAAGCAACTTTGCTAGAGTTACTTCGGAGCTAAAAAAGCCCTTTAAAGGCTCGGTTTATGTAAAACTTATTCTCACCACTTATAATTAGTGCGATGTGAGTTTTTAAGGTTTGTTGCCTCTCCCAATGAGTTCCTAAGATTTATTATAATATATTATATGATTAAATACATATTTTGGATCACAACAACTTTGCTAGAGTCATTTCGGAGCGAAAAAAGCCTTTTAACTGATCAATTTTGGAAAAACTAGTTATAATGACTTTGTTTTAATGCGAAATGAGTTTTTAACGCTTCTTGGAGGTCCAAATGAGTTCCTAAGACTTATTATAATACATTATATATTCAAATACTCATTTAGGATCGAAACAATGTTGCTAGACACACTTCGGAGGCAAAGAAGCCATTTAAAGGCCCGATTTAGGTAAAACTGGTGATAAGCACTTACTTTTTGCGGGAAGTGAGTTTTGAAAGCTTTTTGGTGCTCCAAATGAGTCCCTAAGACTTATTATAATAAATTATATGTTTAAATACACATTTGGGATCAAAACAACTTTGTCAGAGTCACTTCGGAACCAAAAAAGCGCTTTAAAGTCTCGAGTTCGGCAAAACTATCTATAATGAATTTGTTTTAGCGCGAAGCGATTTTTTAAGGAATATTGGAGCTCCAAATGAGGCCCCAAGACTCAATAAAAAATATTATAAGTCGAAATAAACATTTTTTTTATCAAAACAACTTTGCTAGAGTCAGTTCTGAACCTAAAAAGCCCTTTAAAGGCTCCAATTAGGTACAACATGTGAAAAGGACTTAGTTTTTTGCGCGTGGTGACTTTTTAAGGCATGTTGGAGCTCAAAATGAGTCCCTAAGACTTATTATAATACAATATATCTCATGTAGAATCAAAACAACTTTGCTAGAGTTACTTCGGAGCTAAAAATGCCCTTTAAAGGCTCGATTTATGTAAAACTTATTCTCACCACTTATAATTAGTGCGATGTGAGTTTTTAAGGTTTGTTGCCTCTCCCAATGAGTTCCTAAGATTTATTATAATATATTATATGATTGAATACACATTTTGGATCACAACAACTTTGCTAGAGTCATTTCGGAGCGAAAAAAGCCTTTTAACTGTTCAATTTTGGCAAAACTAGTTGTAATGACTTTGTTTTAATGCGAAATGGGTTTTTAACGCTTCTTGGAGCTCCAAATGAGTTCCTAAGACTTATTATAATACATTATATATTCAAATACTCATTTAGGATCGAAACAATGTTGCTAGACACACTTCGGAGGCAAAGAAGCCATTTAAAGGCCCGATTTAGGTCAAACTGGTGATAAGCACTTACTTTTTGCGGGAAGTGTGTTTTTAAAGCTTTTTGGTGCTCCAAATGAGTCCCTAAGACTTATTATAATAAATTATACTTTAAATACACATGTAGGATCAAAACAACTTTGTCAGAGTCACTTCGGAACCAAAAAAGCCCTTTAAAGTCTCGATTTCAGCAAAACTATCTATATTTAATTTGTTTTAGCACGAAGCGAGTTTTTAAGGAATATTGGCACTCTAAATGAGGCCCTAAGAGTTATTATAATATATTATATATTCAAATACTCATTTAGGATCGAAACAATGTTGCTAGACACACTTCGGAGGCAACGAAGCCATTTCAAGGCCCGATTTAGGTAAAACTGGTGATAAGCACTTACTTTTTGCAGGAAGTGTGTTTTGAAAGCTTTTTGGTGCTCCAAATGAGTCCCTAAGACTTATTATAATAAATTATATGTTTAAATACACATTTGGGATCAAAACAACTTTGTCAGAGTCACTTCGGAACCAAAAAAGCGCTTTAAAGTCTCGATTTCGGCAAAACTATCTATAATGAATTTGTTTTAGCGCGAAGCGATTTTTTAAGGAATATTGGAGCTCCAAATGAGGCCCCAAGACTCAATAAAAAATATTATAAGTCGAAATAAACATTTTTTTATCAAAACAACTTTGCTAGAGTCAGTTCTGAACCTAAAAAGCCCTTTAAAGGCTCCAATTAGGTACAACATGTGAAAAGGACTTAGTTTTTGCGCGTGGTGACTTTTTAAGGCATGTTGGAGCTCAAAATGAGTCCCTAAGACTTATTATAATACAATATATCTCATGTAGAATCAAAACAACTTTGCTAGAGTTACTTCGGAGCTAAAAAAGCCCTTTAAAGGCTCGGTTTATGTAAAACTTATTCTCACCACTTATAATTAGTGCGATGTGAGTTTTTAAGGTTTGTTCCCTCTCCCAATGAGTTCCTAATATTTATTGTAATATATTATATGATTAAATACATATTTTGGATCACAACAACTTTGCTAGAGTCATTTCGGAGCGAAAAAAGCCTTTTAACTGATCAATTTTGGCAAAACTAGTTATAATGACTTTGTTTTAATGCGAAATGGGTTTTTAACGCTTCTTGGAGCTCCAAATGAGTTCCTAAGACTTATTATAATACATTATATATTCAAATACTCATTTAGGATCGAAACAATGTTACTAGACACACTTCGGAGGCAACGAAGCCATTTAAAGGCCCGATTTAGGTAAAACTGGTGATAAGCACTTACTTTTTGCAGGAAGTGTGTTTTGAAAGCTTTTTGGTGCTCCAAATGAGTCCCTAAGACTTATTATAATAAATTATATGTTTAAATACACATTTGGGATCAAAACAACTTTGTCAGAGTCACTTCGGAACCAAAAAAGCGCTTTAAAGTCTCGATTTCGGCAAAACTATCTATAATGAATTTGTTTTAGCGCGAAGCGATTTTTTAAGGAATATTGGAGCTCCAAATGAGGCCCCAAGACTCAATAAAAAATATTATAAGTCGAAATAAACATTTTTTTATCAAAACAACTTTGCTAGAGTCAGTTCTGAACCTAAAAAGCCCTTTAAAGGCTCCAATTAGGTACAACATGTGAAAAGGACTTAGTTTTTGCGCGTGGTGACTTTTTAAGGCATGTTGGAGCTCAAAATGAGTCCCTAAGACTTATTATAATACAATATATCTCATGTAGAATCAAAACAACTTTGCTAGAGTTACTTCGGAGCCAAAAAAGCCCTTTAAAGGCTCGGTTTATGTAAAACTTATTCTCGCCACTTATAATTAGTGCGATGTGAGTTTTTAAGGTTTGTTGCCTCTCCCAATGAGTTCCTAAGATTTATAATAATATATTATATGATTCAATACACATTTTGGATCACAACAACTTTGCTAGAGTCATTTCGGAGCGAAAAAAGCATTTTAACTGTTCAGTTTTGGCAAAACTAGTTATAATGACTTTGTTTTAATGCGAAATGGGTTTTTAACGCTTCTTGGAGCTCCAAATGAGTTCCTAAGACTTATTATAATACATTATATATTCAAATACTCATTTAGGATCGAAACAATGTTGCTAGACACACTTCGGAGGCAAAGAAGCCATTTAAAGGCCCGATTTAGGTAAAACTGGTGATAAGCACTTACTTTTTGCGGGAAGTGAGTTTTGAAAGCTTTTTGGTGCTCCAAATGAGTCCCTAAGACTTATTATAATAAATTATATGTTTAAATACACATTTGGGATCAAAACAACTTTGTCAGAGTCACTTCGGAACCAAAAAAGCGCTTTAAAGTCTCGATTTCGGCAAAACTATCTATAATGAATTTGTTTTAGCGCGAAGCGATTTTTTAAGGAATATTGGAGCTCCAAATGAGGCCCCAATACTCAATAAAAAATATTATAAGTCGAAATAAACATTTTTTTATCAAAACAACTTTGCTAGAGTCAGTTCTGAACCTAAAAAGCCCTTTAAAGGCTCCAATTAGGTACAACATGTGAAAAGGACTTAGTTTTTGCGCGTGGTGACTTTTTAAGGCATGTTGGAGCTCAAAATGAGTCCCTAAGACTTATTATAATACAATATATCTCATGTAGAATCAAAACAACTTTGCTAGAGTTACTTCGGAGCTAAAAAAGCCCTTTAAAGGCTCGGTTTATGTAAAACTTATTCTCACCACTTATAATTAGTGCGATGTGAGTTTTTAAGGTTTGTTGCCTCTCCCAATGAGTTCCTAATATTTATTATAATATATTATATGATTAAATACATATTTTGGATCACAACAACTTTGCTAGAGTCATTTCGGAGCGAAAAAAGCCTTTTAACTGATCAATTTTGGCAAAACTAGTTATAATGACTTTGTTTTAATGCGAAATGGGTTTTTAACGCTTCTTGGAGCTCCAAATGAGTTCCTAAGACTTATTATAATACATTATATATTCAAATACTCATTTAGGATCGAAACAATGTTGCTAGACACACTTCGGAGGCAACGAAGCCATTTAAAGGCCCGATTTAGGTAAAACTGGTGATAAGCACTTACTTTTTGCAGGAAGTGTGTTTTGAAAGCTTTTTGGTGCTCCAAATGAGTCCCTAAGATTTATTATAATAAATTATATGTTTAAATACACATTTAGGATCAAAACAACTTTGTCAGAGTCACTTCGGAACCAAAAAAGCGCTTTAAAGTCTCGATTTCGGCAAAACTATCTATAATGAATTTGTTTTAGCGCGAAGCGATTTTTTAAGGAATATTGGAGCTCCAAATGAGGCCCCAAGACTCAATAAAAAATATTATAAGTCGAAATAAACATTTTTTTTATCAAAACAACTTTGCTAGAGTCAGTTCTGAACCTAAAAAGCCCTTTAAAGGCTCCAATTAGGTACAACATGTGAAAAGGACTTAGTTTTTGCGCGTGGTGACTTTTTAAGGCATGTTGGAGCTCAAAATGAGTCCCTAAGACTTATTATAATACAATATATCTCATGTAGAATCAAAACAACTTTGCTAGAGTTACTTCGGAGCTAAAAAAGCCCTTTAAAGGCTCGGTTTATGTAAAACTTATTCTCACCACTTATAATTAGTGCGATGTGAGTTTTTAAGGTTTGTTGCCTCTCCCAATGAGTTCCTAATATTTATTGTAATATATTATATGATTAAATACATATTTTGGATCACAACAACTTTGCTAGAGTCATTTCGGAGCGAAAAAAGCCTTTTAACTGATCAATTTTGGCAAAACTAGTTATAATGACTTTGTTTTAATGCGAAATGGGTTTTTAACGCTTCTTGGAGCTCCAAATGAGTTCCTAAGACTTATTATAATACATTATATATTCAAATACTCATTTAGGATCGAAACAATGTTGCTAGACACACTTCGGAGGCAACGAAGCCATTTAAAGGCCCGATTTAGGTAAAACTGGTGATAAGCACTTACTTTTTGCAGGAAGTGTGTTTTGAAAGCTTTTTGGTGCTCCAAATGAGTCCCTAAGATTTATTATAATAAATTATATGTTTAAATACACATTTAGGATCAAAACAACTTTGTCAGAGTCACTTCGGAACCAAAAAAGCGCTTTAAAGTCTCGATTTCGGCAAAACTATCTATAATGAATTTGTTTTAGCGCGAAGCGATTTTTTAAGGAATATTGGAGCTCCAAATGAGGCCCCAAGACTCAATAAAAAATATTATAAGTCGAAATAAACATTTTTTTTATCAAAACAACTTTGCTAGAGTCAGTTCTGAACCTAAAAAGCCCTTTAAAGGCTCCAATTAGGTACAACATGTGAAAAGGACTTAGTTTTTGCGCGTGGTGACTTTTTAAGGCATGTTGGAGCTCAAAATGAGTCCCTAAGACTTATTATAATACAATATATCTCATGTAGAATCAAAACAACTTTGCTAGAGTTACTTCGGAGCTAAAAAAGCCCTTTAAAGGCTCGGTTTATGTAAAACTTATTCTCACCACTTAT
Source organism: Boehmeria nivea var. tenacissima (assembly GCA_018132145.1). Taxonomy (NCBI): domain Eukaryota; kingdom Viridiplantae; phylum Streptophyta; class Magnoliopsida; order Rosales; family Urticaceae; genus Boehmeria; species Boehmeria nivea. The sequence continues at coordinate 538,351 of CM030877.1, forward strand.
AATTAGTGCGATGTGAGTTTTTAAGGTTTGTTGCCTCTCCCAATGAGTTCCTAATATTTATTGTAATATATTATATGATTAAATACATATTTTGGATCACAACAACTTTGCTAGAGTCATTTCGGAGCGAAAAAAGCCTTTTAACTGATCAATTTTGGCAAAACTAGTTATAATGACTTTGTTTTAATGCGAAATGGGTTTTTAACGCTTCTTGGAGCTCCAAATGAGTTCCTAAGACTTATTATAATACATTATATATTCAAATACTCATTTAGGATCGAAACAATGTTGCTAGACACACTTCGGAGGCAACGAAGCCATTTAAAGGCCCGATTTAGGTAAAACTGGTGATAAGCACTTACTTTTTGCAGGAAGTGTGTTTTGAAAGCTTTTTGGTGCTCCAAATGAGTCCCTAAGACTTATTATAATAAATTATATGTTTAAATACACATTTGGGATCAAAACAACTTTGTCAGAGTCACTTCGGAACCAAAAAAGCGCTTTAAAGTCTCGATTTCGGCAAAACTATCTATAATGAATTTGTTTTAGCGCGAAGCGATTTTTTAAGGAATATTGGAGCTCCAAATGAGGCCCCAAGACTCAATAAAAAATATTATAAGTCGAAATAAACATTTTTTTATCAAAACAACTTTGCTAGAGTCAGTTCTGAACCTAAAAAGCCCTTTAAAGGCTCCAATTAGGTACAACATGTGAAAAGGACTTAGTTTTTGCGCGTGGTGACTTTTTAAGGCATGTTGGAGCTCAAAATGAGTCCCTAAGACTTATTATAATACAATATATCTCATGTAGAATCAAAACAACTTTGCTAGAGTTACTTCGGAGCCAAAAAAGCCCTTTAAAGGCTCGGTTTATGTAAAACTTATTCTCACCACTTATAATTAGTGCGATGTGAGTTTTTAAGGTTTGTTGCCTCTCCCAATGAGTTCCTAAGATTTATAATAATATATTATATGATTCAATACACATTTTGGATCACAACAACTTTGCTAGAGTCATTTCGGAGCGAAAAAAGCATTTTAACTGTTCAGTTTTGGCAAAACTAGTTATAATGACTTTGTTTTAATGCGAAATGGGTTTTTAACGCTTCTTGGAGCTCCAAATGAGTTCCTAAGACTTATTATAATACATTATATATTCAAATACTCATTTAGGATCGAAACAATGTTGCTAGACACACTTCGGAGGCAACGAAGCCATTTAAAGGCCCGATTTAGGTAAAACTGGTGATAAGCACTTACTTTTTGCAGGAAGTGTGTTTTGAAAGCTTTTTGGTGCTCCAAATGAGTCCCTAAGACTTATTATAATAAATTATATGTTTAAATACACATTTAGGATCAAAACAACTTTGTCAGAGTCACTTCGGAACCAAAAAAGCGCTTTAAAGTCTCGATTTCGGCAAAACTATCTATAATGAATTTGTTTTAGCGCGAAGCGATTTTTTAAGGAATATTGGAGCTCCAAATGAGGCCCCAAGACTCAATAAAAAATATTATAAGTCGAAATAAACATTTTTTTTATCAAAACAACTTTGCTAGAGTCAGTTCTGAACCTAAAAAGCCCTTTAAAGGCTCCAATTAGGTACAACATGTGAAAAGGACTTAGTTTTTGCGCGTGGTGACTTTTTAAGGCATGTTGGAGCTCAAAATGAGTCCCTAAGACTTATTATAATACAATATATCTCATGTAGAATCAAAACAACTTTGCTAGAGTTACTTCGGAGCTAAAAAAGCCCTTTAAAGGCTCGGTTTATGTAAAACTTATTCTCACCACTTATAATTAGTGCGATGTGAGTTTTTAAGGTTTGTTGCCTCTCCCAATGAGTTCCTAATATTTATTGTAATATATTATATGATTAAATACATATTTTGGATCACAACAACTTTGCTAGAGTCATTTCGGAGCGAAAAAAGCCTTTTAACTGATCAATTTTGGCAAAACTAGTTATAATGACTTTGTTTTAATGCGAAATGGGTTTTTAACGCTTCTTGGAGCTCCAAATGAGTTCCTAAGACTTATTATAATACATTATATATTCAAATACTCATTTAGGATCGAAACAATGTTGCTAGACACACTTCGGAGGCAACGAAGCCATTTAAAGGCCCGATTTAGGTAAAACTGGTGATAAGCACTTACTTTTTGCCGGAAGTGTGTTTTGAAAGCTTTTTGGTGCTCCAAATGAGTCCCTAAGACTTATTATAATAAATTATATGTTTAAATACACATTTGGGATCAAAACAACTTTGTCAGAGTCACTTCGGAACCAAAAAAGCGCTTTAAAGTCTCGATTTCGGCAAAACTATCTATAATGAATTTGTTTTAGCGCGAAGCGATTTTTTAAGGAATATTGGAGCTCCAAATGAGGCCCCAAGACTCAATAAAAAATATTATAAGTCGAAATAAACATTTTTTTATCAAAACAACTTTGCTAGAGTCAGTTCTGAACCTAAAAAGCCCTTTAAAGGCTCCAATTAGGTACAACATGTGAAAAGGACTTAGTTTTTGCGCGTGGTGACTTTTTAAGGCATGTTGGAGCTCAAAATGAGTCCCTAAGACTTATTATAATACAATATATCTCATGTAGAATCAAAACAACTTTGCTAGAGTTACTTCGGAGCCAAAAAAGCCCTTTAAAGGCTCGGTTTATGTAAAACTTATTCTCACCACTTATAATTAGTGCGATGTGAGTTTTTAAGGTTTGTTGCCTCTCCCAATGAGTTCCTAAGATTTATAATAATATATTATATGATTCAATACACATTTTGGATCACAACAACTTTGCTAGAGTCATTTCGGAGCGAAAAAAGCATTTTAACTGTTCAGTTTTGGCAAAACTAGTTATAATGACTTTGTTTTAATGCGAAATAGGTTTTTAACGCTTCTTGGAGCTCCAAATGAGTTCCTAAGACTTATTATAATACATTATATATTCAAATACTCATTTAGGATCGAAACAATGTTGCTAGACACACTTCGGAGGCAAAGAAGCCATTTAAAGGCCCGATTTAGGTAAAACTGGTGATAAGCACTTACTTTTTGCGGGAAGTGAGTTTTGAAAGCTTTTTGGTGCTCCAAATGAGTCCCTAAGACTTATTATAATAAATTATATGTTTAAATACACATTTGGGATCAAAACAACTTTGTCAGAGTCACTTCGGAACCAAAAAAGCGCTTTAAAGTCTCGATTTCGGCAAAACTATCTATAATGAATTTGTTTTAGCGCGAAGCGATTTTTTAAGGAATATTGGAGCTCCAAATGAGGCCCCAATACTCAATAAAAAATATTATAAGTCGAAATAAACATTTTTTTATCAAAACAACTTTGCTAGAGTCAGTTCTGAACCTAAAAAGCCCTTTAAAGGCTCCAATTAGGTACAACATGTGAAAAGGACTTAGTTTTTGCGCGTGGTGACTTTTTAAGGCATGTTGGAGCTCAAAATGAGTCCCTAAGACTTATTATAATACAATATATCTCATGTAGAATCAAAACAACTTTGCTAGAGTTACTTCGGAGCTAAAAAAGCCCTTTAAAGGCTCGGTTTATGTAAAACTTATTCTCACCACTTATAATTAGTGCGATGTGAGTTTTTAAGGTTTGTTGCCTCTCCCAATGAGTTCCTAATATTTATTATAATATATTATATGATTAAATACATATTTTGGATCACAACAACTTTGCTAGAGTCATTTCGGAGCGAAAAAAGCCTTTTAACTGATCAATTTTGGCAAAACTAGTTATAATGACTTTGTTTTAATGCGAAATGGGTTTTTAACGCTTCTTGGAGCTCCAAATGAGTTCCTAAGACTTATTATAATACATTATATATTCAAATACTCATTTAGGATCGAAACAATGTTGCTAGACACACTTCGGAGGCAACGAAGCCATTTAAAGGCCCGATTTAGGTAAAACTGGTGATAAGCACTTACTTTTTGCAGGAAGTGTGTTTTGAAAGCTTTTTGGTGCTCCAAATGAGTCCCTAAGACTTATTATAATAAATTATATGTTTAAATACACATTTAGGATCAAAACAACTTTGTCAGAGTCACTTCGGAACCAAAAAAGCGCTTTAAAGTCTCGATTTCGGCAAAACTATCTATAATGAATTTGTTTTAGCGCGAAGCGATTTTTTAAGGAATATTGGAGCTCCAAATGAGGCCCCAAGACTCAATAAAAAATATTATAAGTCGAAATAAACATTTTTTTTATCAAAACAACTTTGCTAGAGTCAGTTCTGAACCTAAAAAGCCCTTTAAAGGCTCCAATTAGGTACAACATGTGAAAAGGACTTAGTTTTTGCGCGTGGTGACTTTTTAAGGCATGTTGGAGCTCAAAATGAGTCCCTAAGACTTATTATAATACAATATATCTCATGTAGAATCAAAACAACTTTGCTAGAGTTACTTCGGAGCTAAAAAAGCCCTTTAAAGGCTCGGTTTATGTAAAACTTATTCTCACCACTTATAATTAGTGCGATGTGAGTTTTTAAGGTTTGTTGCCTCTCCCAATGAGTTCCTAATATTTATTGTAATATATTATATGATTAAATACATATTTTGGATCACAACAACTTTGCTAGAGTCATTTCGGAGCGAAAAAAGCCTTTTAACTGATCAATTTTGGCAAAACTAGTTATAATGACTTTGTTTTAATGCGAAATGGGTTTTTAACGCTTCTTGGAGCTCCAAATGAGTTCCTAAGACTTATTATAATACATTATATATTCAAATACTCATTTAGGATCGAAACAATGTTGCTAGACACACTTCGGAGGCAACGAAGCCATTTAAAGGCCCGATTTAGGTAAAACTGGTGATAAGCACTTACTTTTTGCCGGAAGTGTGTTTTGAAAGCTTTTTGGTGCTCCAAATGAGTCCCTAAGACTTATTATAATAAATTATATGTTTAAATACACATTTGGGATCAAAACAACTTTGTCAGAGTCACTTCGGAACCAAAAAAGCGCTTTAAAGTCTCGATTTCGGCAAAACTATCTATAATGAATTTGTTTTAGCGCGAAGCGATTTTTTAAGGAATATTGGAGCTCCAAATGAGGCCCCAAGACTCAATAAAAAATATTATAAGTCGAAATAAACATTTTTTTATCAAAACAACTTTGCTAGAGTCAGTTCTGAACCTAAAAAGCCCTTTAAAGGCTCCAATTAGGTACAACATGTGAAAAGGACTTAGTTTTTGCGCGTGGTGACTTTTTAAGGCATGTTGGAGCTCAAAATGAGTCCCTAAGACTTATTATAATACAATATATCTCATGTAGAATCAAAACAACTTTGCTAGAGTTACTTCGGAGCCAAAAAAGCCCTTTAAAGGCTCGGTTTATGTAAAACTTATTCTCACCACTTATAATTAGTGCGATGTGAGTTTTTAAGGTTTGTTGCCTCTCCCAATGAGTTCCTAAGATTTATAATAATATATTATATGATTCAATACACATTTTGGATCACAACAACTTTGCTAGAGTCATTTCGGAGCGAAAAAAGCATTTTAACTGTTCAGTTTTGGCAAAACTAGTTATAATGACTTTGTTTTAATGCGAAATAGGTTTTTAACGCTTCTTGGAGCTCCAAATGAGTTCCTAAGACTTATTATAATACATTATATATTCAAATACTCATTTAGGATCGAAACAATGTTGCTAGACACACTTCGGAGGCAAAGAAGCCATTTAAAGGCCCGATTTAGGTAAAACTGGTGATAAGCACTTACTTTTTGCGGGAAGTGAGTTTTGAAAGCTTTTTGGTGCTCCAAATGAGTCCCTAAGACTTATTATAATAAATTATATGTTTAAATACACATTTGGGATCAAAACAACTTTGTCAGAGTCACTTCGGAACCAAAAAAGCGCTTTAAAGTCTCGATTTCGGCAAAACTATCTATAATGAATTTGTTTTAGCGCGAAGCGATTTTTTAAGGAATATTGGAGCTCCAAATGAGGCCCCAATACTCAATAAAAAATATTATAAGTCGAAATAAACATTTTTTTATCAAAACAACTTTGCTAGAGTCAGTTCTGAACCTAAAAAGCCCTTTAAAGGCTCCAATTAGGTACAACATGTGAAAAGGACTTAGTTTTTGCGCGTGGTGACTTTTTAAGGCATGTTGGAGCTCAAAATGAGTCCCTAAGACTTATTATAATACAATATATCTCATGTAGAATCAAAACAACTTTGCTAGAGTTACTTCGGAGCTAAAAAAGCCCTTTAAAGGCTCGGTTTATGTAAAACTTATTCTCACCACTTATAATTAGTGCGATGTGAGTTTTTAAGGTTTGTTGCCTCTCCCAATGAGTTCCTAATATTTATTATAATATATTATATGATTAAATACATATTTTGGATCACAACAACTTTGCTAGAGTCATTTCGGAGCGAAAAAAGCCTTTTAACTGATCAATTTTGGCAAAACTAGTTATAATGACTTTGTTTTAATGCGAAATGGGTTTTTAACGCTTCTTGGAGCTCCAAATGAGTTCCTAAGACTTATTATAATACATTATATATTCAAATACTCATTTAGGATCGAAACAATGTTGCTAGACACACTTCGGAGGCAACGAAGCCATTTAAAGGCCCGATTTAGGTAAAACTGGTGATAAGCACTTACTTTTTGCAGGAAGTGTGTTTTGAAAGCTTTTTGGTGCTCCAAATGAGTCCCTAAGACTTATTATAATAAATTATATGTTTAAATACACATTTAGGATCAAAACAACTTTGTCAGAGTCACTTCGGAACCAAAAAAGCGCTTTAAAGTCTCGATTTCGGCAAAACTATCTATAATGAATTTGTTTTAGCGCGAAGCGATTTTTTAAGGAATATTGGAGCTCCAAATGAGGCCCCAAGACTCAATAAAAAATATTATAAGTCGAAATAAACATTTTTTTTTATCAAAACAACTTTGCTAGAGTCAGTTCTGAACCTAAAAAGCCCTTTAAAGGCTCCAATTAGGTACAACATGTGAAAAGGACTTAGTTTTTGCGCGTGGTGACTTTTTAAGGCATGTTGGAGCTCAAAATGAGTCCCTAAGACTTATTATAATACAATATATCTCATGTAGAATCAAAACAACTTTGCTAGAGTTACTTCGGAGCTAAAAAAGCCCTTTAAAGGCTCGGTTTATGTAAAACTTATTCTCACCACTTATAATTAGTGCGATGTGAGTTTTTAAGGTTTGTTGCCTCTCCCAATGAGTTCCTAATATTTATTGTAATATATTATATGATTAAATACATATTTTGGATCACAACAACTTTGCTAGAGTCATTTCGGAGCGAAAAAAGCCTTTTAACTGATCAATTTTGGCAAAACTAGTTATAATGACTTTGTTTTAATGCGAAATGGGTTTTTAACGCTTCTTGGAGCTCCAAATGAGTTCCTAAGACTTATTATAATACATTATATATTCAAATACTCATTTAGGATCGAAACAATGTTGCTAGACACACTTCGGAGGCAACGAAGCCATTTAAAGGCCCGATTTAGGTAAAACTGGTGATAAGCACTTACTTTTTGCAGGAAGTGTGTTTTGAAAGCTTTTTGGTGCTCCAAATGAGTCCCTAAGACTTATTATAATACAATATATCTCATGTAGAATCAAAACAACTTTGCTAGAGTTACTTCGGAGCCAAAAAAGCCCTTTAAAGGCTCGGTTTATGTAAAACTTATTCTCACCACTTATAATTAGTGCGATGTGAGTTTTTAAGGTTTGTTGCCTCTCCCAATGAGTTCCTAAGATTTATAATAATATATTATATGATTCAATACACATTTTGGATCACAACAACTTTGCTAGAGTCATTTCGGAGCGAAAAAAGCATTTTAACTGTTCAGTTTTGGCAAAACTAGTTATAATGACTTTGTTTTAATGCGAAATGGGTTTTTAACGCTTCTTGGAGCTCCAAATGAGTTCCTAAGACTTATTATAATACATTATATATTCAAATACTCATTTAGGATCGAAACAATGTTGCTAGACACACTTCGGAGGCAAAGAAGCCATTTAAAGGCCCGATTTAGGTAAAACTGGTGATAAGCACTTACTTTTTGCGGGAAGTGAGTTTTGAAAGCTTTTTGGTGCTCCAAATGAGTCCCTAAGACTTATTATAATAAATTATATGTTTAAATACACATTTGGGATCAAAACAACTTTGTCAGAGTCACTTCGGAACCAAAAAAGCGCTTTAAAGTCTCGATTTCGGCAAAACTATCTATAATGAATTTGTTTTAGCGCGAAGCGATTTTTTAAGGAATATTGGAGCTCCAAATGAGGCCCCAATACTCAATAAAAAATATTATAAGTCGCAATAAACATTTTTTTATCAAAACAACTTTGCTAGAGTCAGTTCTGAACCTAAAAATCCCTTTAAAGGCACCAATTAGGTACAACATGTGAAAAGGACTTAGTTTTTGCGCGTGGTGACTTTTTAAGGCATGTTGGAGCTCAAAATGAGTCCCTAAGACTTATTATAATACAATATATCTCATGTAGAATCAAAACAACTTTGCTAGAGTTACTTCGGAGCTAAAAAAGCCCTTTAAAGGCTCGGTTTATGTAAAACTTATTCTCACCACTTATAATTAGTGCGATGTGAGTTTTTAAGGTTTGTTGCCTCTCCCAATGAGTTCCTAATATTTATTATAATATATTATATGATTAAATACATATTTTGGATCACAACAACTTTGCTAGAGTCATTTCGGAGCGAAAAAAAGCCTTTTAAACTGATCAATTTTGGCAAAACTAGTTATAATGACTTTGTTTTAATGCGAAATGGGTTTTTACCGCTTCTTGGAGCTCCAAATGAGTTCCTAAGACTTATTATAATACATTATATATTCAAATACTCATTTAGGATCGAAACAATGTTGCTAGACACACTTCGGAGGCAACGAAGCCATTTAAAGGCCCGATTTAGGTAAAACTGGTGATAAGCACTTACTTTTTGCAGGAAGTGTGTTTTGAAAGCTTTTTGGTGCTCCAAATGAGTCCCTAAGACTTATTATAATAAATTATATGTTTAAATACACATTTGGGATCAAAACAACTTTGTCAGAGTCACTTCGGAACCAAAAAAGCGCTTTAAAGTCTCGATTTCGGCAAAACTATCTATAATGAATTTGTTTTAGCGCGAAGCGATTTTTTAAGGAATATTGGAGCTCCAAATGAGGCCCCAAGACTCAATAAAAAATATTATAAGTCGAAATACACATTTTTTTATCAAAACAACTTTGCTAGAGTCAGTTCTGAACCTAAAAAGCCCTTTAAAGGCTCCAATTAGGTACAACATGTGAAAAGGACTTAGTTTTTGCGCGTGGTGACTTTTTAAGGCATGTTGGAGCTCAAAATGAGTCCCTAAGACTTATTATAATACAATATATCTCATGTAGAATCAAAACAACTTTGCTAGAGTTACTTCGGAGCTAAAAAAGCCCTTTAAAGGCTCGGTTTATGTAAAACTTATTCTCACCACTTATAATTAGTGCGATGTGAGTTTTTAAGGTTTTTTGCCTCTCCCAATGAGTTCCTAAGATTTATTATAATATATTATATGATTAAATACACATTTTGGATCACAACAACTTTGCTAGAGTCATTTCGGAGCGAAAAAAGCCTTTTAACTGTTCAATTTTGGCAAAACTAGTTATAATGACTTTGTTTTAGTGCGAAATGGGTTTTTAACGCTTCTTGGAGCTCCAAATGAGTTCCTAAGAATTATTATAATGCATTATATATTCAAATACTCATTTAGGATCGAAACAATGTTGCTAGACACACTTCGGAGGCAAAGCAGCCATTTAAAGGCCCGATTTAGGTCAAACTGGTGATAAGCACTTACTTTTTGCGGGAAGTGTGTTTTTAAAGCTTTTTGCTGCTCGAAATGAGTCCCTAAAACTTATTATAATAAATTATATGTTTAAATACACATTTAGGATCAAAATAACTTTGCCAGAGTCACTTCTGAACTAAGAAAGCCCTTTAAAGTCTCGATTTCGGCAAAACTCTCTATAATTAATTTGTTTTAGCGCGAAGCAAGTTTTTAAGGAATATTGGAGCTCTAAATGAGGCCCTAAGACTTATTATAATATATTATATGTTTAAATAATCATTTTAAATCAAAACAACTCTGCTAGAGTCACTTCTTAACCAAAAAAGCCCTTTAAAGGCTCCAATTAGGTACAACATGTCAAAAGGAATTAGTTTTTGCGCGTGGTGGCTTTTTAAGGCATGTTGGAGCTCAAAATGAGTCCCTAAGACTTATTATAATACAATATATATTCAAATACTCATGTAGAATCAAAACAACTTTGCTAGAGTCACTTCGGAGCCAAAAAAGCCCTTTAAAGGCTCGGTTTATGTAAAACTTATTCTCACCACTTATATTTAGTGCGAAGTGAGTTTTTAAGGTTTGTTGCCTCTCCCAATGAGTTCCTAAGATTTATTATAATATATTATTTGATTAAATACACATTTTGGATCACAACAACTTTGCTAGAGTCATTTCGGAGCGAAAAAAGCCTTTTAACCGTTTAATTTCGGCAAAACTAGTTATAATGACTTTGTTTTAATGCGAAATGGGTTTTTAACACTTCTTGGATCTCCAAATGAGTTCCTAAGACTTATTATAATACATTATATATTCAAATACTCATTTAGGATCGAAACAATGTTGCTAGACACACTTCGGAGGCAAAGAAGCCATTTAAAGGCCCGATTTAGGTAAAACTGGTGATAAGCACTTACTTTTTGCGGGAAGTGAGTTTTGAAAGCTTTTTGGTGCTCCAAATGAGTCCCTAAGACTTATTATTATAAATTATATGTTTAAATACACATTTGGGATCAAAACAACTTTGTCAGAGTCACTGCGGAACCAAAAAAGCGCTTTAAAGTCTCGATTTCGGCAAAACTATCTATAATGAATTTGTTTTAGCGCGAAGCGATTTTTTAAGGAATATTGGAGCTCCAAATGAGGCCCCAAGACTCAATAAAAAATATTATAAGTCGAAATAAACATTTTTTTATCAAAACAACTTTGCTAGAGTCAGTTCTGAACCTAAAAAGCCCTTTAAAGGCTCCAATTAGGTACAACATGTGAAAAGGACTTAGTTTTTGCGCGTGGTGACTTTTTAAGGCATGTTGGAGCTCAAAATGAGTCCCTAAGACTTATTATAATACAATATATATTGAAATACTCATGTAGAATCAAAACAACTTTGCTAGAGTTACTTCGGAGCCAAAAAAGCCCTTTAAAGGCTCGGTTTATGTAAAACTTATTCTCACCTCTTATAATTAGTGCGATGTGAGTTTTTAAGGTTTGTTGCCTCTCCCAATGAGTTTCTAAGATTTATTATAATATATTATATGATTAAATACACATTTTGGATCACAACAACTTTGCTAGAGTCATTTCGGAGCGAAAAAAGCCTTTTAACCGTTCAATTTCGGCAAAGCTAGTTATAATGACTTTGTTTTAATGCGAAATGGGTTTTTAACGCTTCTTGGAGCTCCAAATGAGTTCCTAAGACTTATTATAATACATTATATATTCAAATACTCATTTAGGATCGAAACAATGTTGCTAGACACACTTCGGAGGCAAAGAAGCCATTTAAAGGCCCGATTTAGGTCAAACTGGTGATAAGCACTTACTTTTTGCGGGAAGTGTATTTTTAAAGCTTTTTGGTGCTCCAAATGAGTCCCAAAGACTTATTATAATAAATTATACTTTAAATACACATTTAGGATCAAAACAACTTTGCCAGAGTCACTGCGGAACCAAAAAAGCCCTTTAAAGTCTCGATTACGGCAAAACTATCTATATTTAATTTGTTTTAGCGCGAAGCGAGTTTTTAAGGAATATTGGAGCTCTAAATGAGGCCCTAAGACTTATTATAATATATTATATGTTTAAATAATCATTTTAAATCAAAACAACTCTGCTAGAGTCACTTCTTAACCAAAAAAGCCCTTTAAAGGCTCCAATTAGGTACAACATGTCAAAAGGAATTAGTTTTTGCGCGTGGTGACTTTTTAAGGCATGTTGGAGCTCAAAATGAGTCCCTAAGACTTATTATAGTACAATATATATTCAAATACTCATGTAGAATCAAAACAACTTTGCTAGAGTCACTTCGGAGCCAAAAAAGTCCTTTAAAGGCTCGGTTTATGTAAAACTTATTCTCACCACTTATATTTAGTGCGAAGTGAGTTTTTAAGGTTTGTTGCCTCTCCCAATGAGTTCCTAAGATTTATTATAATATATTATTTGATTAAATACACAATTTGGATCACAACAACTTTGCTAGAGTCATTTCGTAGCGAAAAAAGCCTTTTAAACCGTTTAATTTCGGCAAAACTAGTTATAATGACTTTGTTTTAATGCGAAATGGGTTTTTAAACGCTTCTTGGAGCTCCAAATGAGTTCCTAAGACTTATTATAATACATTATATATTCAAATACTCATTTAGGATCGAAACAATGTTGCTAGACACACTTCGGAGGCAAAGAAGCCATTTAAAGGCCCGATTTAGGTAAAACTGGTGATAAGCACTTACTTTTTGCGGGAAGTGAGTTTTGAAAGCTTTTTGGTGCTCCAAATGAGTCCTTAAGACTTATTATAATAAATTATATGTTTAATTACACATTTAGGATCAAAACAACTTTGTCAGAGTCACTTCGGAACCAAAAAAGCGCTTTAAAGTCTCGATTTCGGCAAAACTATCTATAATGAATTTGTTTTAGCGCGAAGCGATTTTTTAAGGAATATTGGAGCTCCAAATGAGGCCCCAAGACTCAATAAAAAATATTATAAGTCTAAATAAACATTCTTTTATCAAAGCAACTTTGCTAGAGTCGCTTCTGAACCTAAAAAGCCCTTTAAAGGCTCCAATTAGGTACAACATGTGAAAAGGAATTAGTTTTTGCGCGTGGTGACTTTTTAAGGCATGTAGGAGCTCAAAATGAGTCCCTAAGACTTATTATAATACAATATATATTCAAATACTCATGTAGAATCAAAACAACTTTGCTAGAGTTACTTCGGAGCCAAAAAAAGCCCTTTAAAGGCTCGGTTTATGTAAAACTTATTCTCACCTCTTATAATTAGTGCGATGTGAGTTTTTAAGGTTTGTTGCCTCTCCCAATGAGTTTCTAAGATTTATTATAATATATTATATGATTAAATACACATTTTGGATCACAACAACTTTGCTAGAGTCATTTCGGAGCGAAAAAAGCCTTTTAACCGTTCAATTTCGGCAAAACTAGTTATAATGACTTTGTTTTAATTCGAAACGGGTTTTTAACGCTTCTTGGAGCTCCAAATGAGTTCCTAAGACTTATTATAATACATTATATATTCAAATACTCATTTAGGATCGAAACAATGTTGCTAGACACACTTCGGAGGCAAAGAAGCCATTTAAAGGCCCGATTTAGGTCAAACTGGTGATAAGCACTTACTTTTTGCGGGAAGTGTATTTTTAAAGCTTTTTGGTGCTCCAAATGAGTCCCTAAGACTTATTATAATAAATTATACTTTAAATACACATTTAGGATCAAAACAACTTTGCCAGAGTCACTTCGGAACCAAAAAAGCCCTTTAAAGTCTCGATTACGGCAAAACTATCTATATTTAATTTGTTTTAGCGCGAAGCGAGTTTTTAAGGAATATTGGAGCTCTAAATGAGGCCCTAAGACTTATTATAATATATTATATGTTTAAATAATCATTTTAAATCAAAACAACTCTGCTAGAGTCACTTCTTAACCAAAAAAGCCCTTTAAAGGCTCCAATTAGGTACAACATGTCAAAAGGAATTAGTTTTTGCGTGTGGTGACTTTTTAAGGCATGTTGGAGCTCAAAATGAGTCCCTAAGACTTATTATAATACAATATATATTCAAATACTCATGTAGAATCAAAACAACTTTGCTAGAGTCACTTCGGAGCCAAAAAAGTCCTTTAAAGGCTCGGTTTATGTAAAACTTATTCTCACCACTTATATTTAGTGCGAAGTGAGTTTTTAAGGTTTGTTGCCTCTCCCAATGAGTTCCTAAGATTTATTATAATATATTATTTGATTAAATACACAATTTGGATCACAACAACTTTGCTAGAGTCATTTCGTAGCGAAAAAAGCCTTTTAACCGTTTAATTTCGGCAAAACTAGTTATAATGACTTTGTTTTAATGCGAAATGGGTTTTTAACGCTTCTTGGAGCTCCAAATGAGTTCCTAAGACTTATTATAATACATTATATATTCAAATACTCATTTAGGATCGAAACAATGTTGCTAGACACACTTCGGAGGCAAAGAAGCCATTTAAAGGCCCGATTTAGGTAAAACTGGTGATAAGCACTTACTTTTTGCGGGAAGTGAGTTTTGAAAGCTTTTTGGTGCTCCAAATGAGTCCTTAAGACTTATTATAATAAATTATATGTTTAATTACACATTTAGGATCAAAACAACTTTGTCAGAGTCACTTCGGAACCAAAAAAGCGCTTTAAAGTCTCGATTTCGGCAAAACTATCTATAATGAATTTGTTTTAGCGCGAAGCGATTTTTTGAGGAATATTGGAGCTCCAAATGAGGCCCCAAGACTCAATAAAAAATATTATAAGTCTAAATAAACATTCTTTTATCAAAGCAACTTTGCTAGAGTCGCTTCTGAACCTAAAAAGCCCTTTAAAGGCTCCAATTAGGTACAACATGTGAAAAGGAATTAGTTTTTGCGCGTGGTGACTTTTTAAGGCATGTAGGAGCTCAAAATGAGTCCCTAAGACTTATTATAATACAATATATATTCAAATACTCATGTAGAATCAAAACAACTTTGCTAGAGTTACTTCGGAGCCAAAAAAAGCCCTTTAAAGGCTCGGTTTATGTAAAACTTATTCTCACCTCTTATAATTAGTGCGATGTGAGTTTTTAAGGTTTGTTGCCTCTCCCAATGAGTTTCTAAGATTTATTATAATATATTATATGATTAAATACACATTTTGGATCACAACAACTTTGCTAGAGTCATTTCGGAGCGAAAAAAGCCTTTTAACCGTTCAATTTCGGCAAAACTAGTTATAATGACTTTGTTTTAATGCGAAACGGGTTTTTAACGCTTCTTGGAGCTCCAAATGAGTTCCTAAGACTTATTATAATACATTATATATTCAAATACTCATTTAGGATCGAAACAATGTTGCTAGACACACTTCGGAGGCAAAGAAGCCATTTAAAGGCCCGATTTAGGTCAAACTGGTGATAAGCACTTACTTTTTGCGGGAAGTGTATTTTTAAACCTTTTTGGTGCTCCAAATGAGTCCCTAAGACTTATTATAATAAATTATACTTTAAATACACATTTAGGATCAAAACAACTTTGCCAGAGTCACTTCGGAACCAAAAAAGCCCTTTAAAGTCTCGATTACGGCAAAACTATCTATATTTAATTTGTTTTAGCGCGAAGCGAGTTTTTAAGGAATATTGGAGCTCTAAATGAGGCCCTAAGACTTATTATAATATATTATATGTTTAAATAATCATTTTAAATCAAAACAACTCTGCTAGAGTCACTTCTTAACCAAAAAAGCCCTTTAAAGGCTCCAATTAGGTACAACATGTCAAAAGGAATTAGTTTTTTGCGTGTGGTGACTTTTTAAGGCATGTTGGAGCTCAAAATGAGTCCCTAAGACTTATTATAATACAATATATATTCAAATACTCATGTAGAATCAAAACAACTTTGCTAGAGTCACTTCGGAGCCAAAAAAGTCCTTTAAAGGCTCGGTTTATGTAAAACTTATTCTCACCACTTATATTTAGTGCGAAGTGAGTTTTTAAGGTTTGTTGCCTCTCCCAATGAGTTCCTAAGATTTATTATAATATATTATTTGATTAAATACACAATTTGGATCACAACAACTTTGCTAGAGTCATTTCGTAGCGAAAAAAGCCTTTTAACCGTTTAATTTCGGCAAAACTAGTTATAATGACTTTGTTTTAATGCGAAATGGGTTTTTAACGCTTCTTGGAGCTCCAAATGAGTTCCTAAGACTTATTATAATACATTATATATTCAAATACTCATTTAGGATCGAAACAATGTTGCTAGACACACTTCGGAGGCAAAGAAGCCATTTAAAGGCCCGATTTAGGTAAAACTGGTGATAAGCACTTACTTTTTGCGGGAAGTGAGTTTTGAAAGCTTTTTGGTGCTCCAAATGAGTCCTTAAGACTTATTATAATAAATTATATGTTTAATTACTCATTTAGGATCAAAACAACTTTGTCAGAGTCACTTCGGAACCAAAAAAGCGCTTTAAAGTCTCGATTTCGGCAAAACTATCTATAATGAATTTGTTTTAGCGCGAAGCGATTTTTTAAGGAATATTGGAGCTCCAAATGAGGCCCCAAGACTCAATAAAAAATATTATAAGTCTAAATAAACATTCTTTTATCAAAGCAACTTTGCTAGAGTCGCTTCTGAACCTAAAAAGCCCTTTAAAGGCTCCAATTAGGTACAACATGTGAAAAGGAATTAGTTTTTGCGCGTGGTGACTTTTTAAGGCATGTAGGAGCTCAAAATGAGTCCCTAAGACTTATTATAATACAATATATAATCAAATACTCATGTAGAATCAAAACAACTTTGCTAGAGTTACTTCGGAGCCAAAAAAAGCCCTTTAAAGGCTCGGTTTATGTAAAACTTATTCTCACCTCTTATAATTAGTGCGATGTGAGTTTTTAAGGTTTGTTGCCTCTCCCAATGAGTTTCTAAGATTTATTATAATATATTATATGATTAAATACACATTTTGGATCACAACAACTTTGCTAGAGTCATTTCGGAGCGAAAAAAGCCTTTTAAACCGTTCAATTTCGGCAAAACTAGTTATAATGACTTTGTTTTAATGCGAAACGGGTTTTTAACGCTTCTTGGAGCTCCAAATGAGTTCCTAAGACTTATTATAATACATTATATATTCAAATACTCATTTAGGATCGAAACAATGTTGCTAGACACACTTCGGAGGCAAAGAAGCCATTTAAAGGCCCGATTTAGGTCAAACTGGTGATAAGCACTTACTTTTTGCGGGAAGTGTATTTTTAAAGCTTTTTGGTGCTCCAAATGAGTCCCTAAGACTTATTATAATAAATTATACTTTAAATACACATTTAGGATCAAAACAACTTTGCCAGAGTCACTTCGGAACCAAAAAAGCCCTTTAAAGTCTCGATTACGGCAAAACTATCTATATTTAATTTGTTTTAGCGCGAAGCGAGTTTTTAAGGAATATTGGAGCTCTAAATGAGGCCCTAAGACTTATTATAATATATTATATGTTTAAATAATCATTTTAAATCAAAACAACTCTGCTAGAGTCACTTCTTAACCAAAAAAGCCCTTTAAAGGCTCCAATTAGGTACAACATGTCAAAAGGAATTAGTTTTTGCGTGTGGTGACTTTTTAAGGCATGTTGGAGCTCAAAATGAGTCCCTAAGACTTATTATAATACAATATATATTCAAATACTCATGTAGAATCAAAACAACTTTGCTAGAGTCACTTCGGAGCCAAAAAAGTCCTTTAAAGGCTCGGTTTATGTAAAACTTATTCTCACCACTTATATTTAGTGCGAAGTGAGTTTTTAAGGTTTGTTGCCTCTCCAATGAGTTCCTAAGATTTATTATAATATATTATTTGATTAAATACACAATTTGGATCACAACAACTTTGCTAGAGTCATTTCGGAGCGAAAGAAGCCTTTTAACCGTTTAATTTCGGCAAAACTAGTTATAATGACTTTGTTATAATGCGAAATGGGTTTTTAACGCTTCTTGGAGCTCCAAATGAGTTCCTAAGACTTATTATAATACATTATATATTCAAATACTCATTTAGGATCGAAACAATGTTGCTAGACACACTTCGGAGGCAAAGAAGCCATTTAAAGGCCCGATTTAGGTAAAACTGGTGATAAGCACTTACTTTTTGCGGGAAGTGAGTTTTGAAAGCTTTTTGGTGCTCCAAATGAGTCCTTAAGACTTATTATAATAGATTATATGTTTAATTACACATTTAGGATCAAAACAACTTTGTCAGAGTCACTTCGGAACCAAAAAAGCGCTTTAAAGTCTCGATTTCGGCAAAACTATCTATAATGAATTTGTTTTAGCGCGAAGCGATTTTTTAAGGAATATTGGAGCTCCAAATGAGGCCCCAAGACTCAATAAAAAATATTATAAGTCTAAATAAACATTTTTTTTATCAAAGCAACTTTGCTAGAGTCGCTTCTGAACCTAAAAAGCCCTTTAAAGGCTCGAATTAGGTACAACATGTGAAAAGGACTTAGTTTTTGCGCGTGGTGACTTTTTAAGGCATGTAGGAGCTCAAAATGAGTCCCTAAGACTTATTATAATACAATATATATTCAAATACTCATGTAGAATCAAAACAACTTTGCTAGAGTTACTTCGGAGCCAAAAAAAGCCCTTTAAAGGCTCGGTTTATGTAAAACTTATTCTCACCTCTTATAATTAGTGCGATGTGAGTTTTTAAGGTTTGTTGCCTCTCCCAATGAGTTTCTAAGATTTATTATAATATATTATATGATTAAATACACATTTTGGATCACAACAACTTTGCTAGAGTCATTTCGGAGCGAAAAAAGCCTTTTAACCGTTCAATTTCGGCAAAACTAGTTATAATGACTTTGTTTTAATGCGAAACGGGTTTTTAAACGCTTCTTGGAGCTCCAAATGAGTTCCTAAGACTTATTATAATACATTATATATTCAAATACTCATTTAGGATCGAAACAATGTTGCTAGACACACTTCGGAGGCAAAGAAGCCATTTAAAGGCCCGATTTAGGTCAAACTGGTGATAAGCACTTACTTTTTGCGGGAAGTGTATTTTTAAAGCTTTTTGGTGCTCCAAATGAGTCCCTAAGACTTATTATAATAAATTATACTTTAAATACACATTTAGGATCAAAACAACTTTGCCAGAGTCACTTCGGAACCAAAAAAGCCCTTTAAAGTCTCGATTACGGCAAAACTATCTATATTTAATTTGTTTTAGCGCGAAGCGAGTTTTTAAGGAATATTGGAGCTCTAAATGAGGCCCTAAGACTTATTATAATATATTATATGTTTAAATAATCATTTTAAATCAAAACAACTCTGCTAGAGTCACTTCTTAACCAAAAAAGCCCTTTAAAGGCTCCAATTAGGTACAACATGTCAAAAGGAATTAGTTTTTGCGTGTGGTGACTTTTTAAGGCATGTTGGAGCTCAAAATGAGTCCCTAAGACTTATTATAATACAATATATATTCAAATACTCATGTAGAATCAAAACAACTTTGCTAGAGTCACTTCGGAGCCAAAAAAGTCCTTTAAAGGCTCGGTTTATGTAAAACTTATTCTCACCACTTATATTTAGTGCGAAGTGAGTTTTTAAGGTTTGTTGCCTCTCCCAATGAGTTCCTAAGATTTATTATAATATATTATTTGATTAAATACACAATTTGGATCACAACAACTTTGCTAGAGTCATTTCGGAGCGAAAGAAGCCTTTTAACCGTTTAATTTCGGCAAAACTAGTTATAATGACTTTGTTATAATGCGAAATGGGTTTTTAACGCTTCTTGGAGCTCCAAATGAGTTCCTAAGACTTATTATAATACATTATATATTCAAATACTCATTTAGGATCGAAACAATGTTGCTAGACACACTTCGGAGGCAAAGAAGCCATTTAAAGGCCCGATTTAGGTAAAACTGGTGATAAGCACTTACTTTTTGCGGGAAGTGAGTTTTGAAAGCTTTTTGGTGCTCCAAATGAGTCCTTAAGACTTATTATAATAGATTATATGTTTAATTACACATTTAGGATCAAAACAACTTTGTCAGAGTCACTTCGGAACCAAAAAAGCGCTTTAAAGTCTCGATTTCGGCAAAACTATCTATAATGAATTTGTTTTAGCGCGAAGCGATTTTTTAAGGAATATTGGAGCTCCAAATGAGGCCCCAAGACTCAATAAAAAATATTATAAGTCTAAATAAACATTTTTTTTATCAAAACAACTTTGCTAGAGTCGCTTCTGAACCTAAAAAGCCCTTTAAAGGCTCGAATTAGGTACAACATGTGAAAAGGACTTAGTTTTTGCGCGTCGTGACTTTTTAAGGCATGTTGGAGCTCAAAATGAGTCCCTAAGACTTATTATAATACACTATATATTCAAATACTCATTTACGATCGAAACAACGTTGGTAGACACACTTCGGAGACAAAGAAGCCATTTAAAGGCCCGATTTAGGTCAAACTGGTGATAAGCACTTACTTTTTGCAGGAAGTGTGTTTTTAAAACTTTTTGGTGCTCCAAATGAGTCCCTAAGACTTATTATAATGAATTATATGTTTAAATACACATTTAAGATCAAAACAACTTTGCAAGAGTCACTTCGGAACCAAAAAAGCCCTTTAAAGTCTCGATTTCGGCAAAACTATCTATAATTAATTTGTTCTAGCGCGAAGCGAGTTTTTAAGGAATATTGGAGCCGCAAATGAGGCCCTATGACTTATTATAATATATTATATGTTTAAATAATCATTTTGGATCAAAACAACTTTGCTAGAGTCACTTCTGAACCGAAAAAGCCCTTTAAAGGCTCCAATTAGTTTTTGCGCGTGGTGACTTTTTAAGGCATGTTAGAGCTCAAAATGAGTCCCTAAGACTTATTATAATACAATATATATTCAAATACTCATGTAGAATCAAAACAACTTTGCTAGAGTCACTTTGGAGCCAAAAAAGCCTTTTAAAGGCTCGATTTATGTAAAACTTATTGTCACCAGTTATATTTAGTGCGAACTGAGTTTTTAAGATTTTTTGCATCTCCGAAAGAGTTTCTAAGATTTATGATAATATATTATATGATTAAATACACATTTGGATCACAACAACTTTGCTAGAGTCACTTCAGGGCCAAAAAAGCCTTAAGATTTAGGTCAAACTTATTGTAAGCACTTAGATTTAGCGCCAAGTGAGTTTTTAAGGTTTGTTGCATCTGTAAATGAGTCCCCACGATTTATTATAATATATCATATGAATAAATACACATTTTGGATCACAACAACTTTGCTAGACTCACTTTGGAGCCAAAAAGCCTTTTAGTGGTTTAATTTCGGCAAAACTAGTTATAATGACTTTGTTTTATTGCGAAATTGGTTTTTAACGCTTCTTGGAGCTCCAAATGAGTTCCTAAGACTAATTTAGGATCAAAACAACGTCTCTAGACACACTTCGGAGCCAAAGAAGCCCTTTAAAGGCTCGATTTAGGTAATACTGGTTATAAGCACTTAGTTTTAGCGTTAAGTGATTTTTTAAAGCTTGTTGGAGCTCCAAATGACTCCCTAAGACTTATTACAACAAATTATATGTTTAAATACACATTCGGGATCAAAACAACTTTGCTAGAGTCACTTCGGAACCAAAAAAGCCCTTTAAAGGCTTGATTTCGGTAAAACTACTTATAATGATTTTTTTTTAGCGCGAAGCGTGTTTTTAAGGCATATTGGATCTCCAAATGAGACTTTAGGATTTATTATAATATATTAGATGTTTAAGTATACATTTTGGATTAAAACAACTTTGTTAGAGTCACTTCGGAACCAATAAAGGCCTTTGAAGGCTCCATTTAGGCACAACTTGTCAAAGGGACTTAGTTTTTGCGCGTGGTGACATTTTAAGGCTTGTTGGAGAATCAAACAAGTCCCTATGACATTTTATAATACAATATGTGTTATAATACTCATGTACAATGAAAACACCTTTTCTAGATGCACTTCGGAACTAAAAAAGCCCTTTAAAGGCTCGATTTATGTAAAACTTATTGTCAGCACTTACATTTTGTGCGAAGTGAGTTTTTAAGGTATGTTGCATCTCCAAATGAGTCCCTAAGATTTATTATAGTAGATTATTCGTTTAAATATACATTTTGGATCACAACAACTTTGCTTGAGTCACTTCGGAGCCAAAAAAGCCTTTTAACAGTTCAATTTCGGCAAAACTAGTTATAATGACTTCGTTTTAATGCGAAATAACGCTTCATGGAGCACCAAATGAGTTCCTAAGAATTATTATAATACATTATATGTTCAAATACTCATTTCGAATCAAAACAAAATTGCTAGACATACTTAGGAGCCAAAGAATCCCTTTAAAGGCTCGATTTAGGTAAAACTAGCTATAAGCACTTAGTTTTAGCGCGAAGTGGGTTTTTAAAGCTTGTTGGAGCTCCAAATGAGTCCCTAAAATGTATTATAGTTAATTATATTTTTAAATACACATTTGGGATCAAAACAACTTTGCTAGAGTCACTTGGAACCAAAAAAGCCCTTTAAAGGGTCGATTTCGGCAAAACTACTTGTAATGACTTTTTTTAGCGCGGAGCGAGTTTTTAAGGCATATTGGAGCTCCAAATGTGTCCCTAAGACTTATTATAATATATTATATGTTCAAATACACATTTGGGATCAAAACAACTTTGCTAGAGTCACTTCGGAACCAAAAAAGCCCTTTAAAGGCTCGATTTCGGTAAAACTACTTATAATGACTTTGTTTTAGCGCGAAGCCAGTTTTTAAGGAATATTGTAGCTCCATATGAGTCTCTAAGATTTATTATAATATATTATATGTTAAAGTACACATTTGGGATGAAAACAACTTTGCTAAAGTTACTTCGGAACCAAAAAAGCCCTTTTAAGGCTCGATTTGAGCACAACTTGTCAAAAGGACTTAGTTTTTGCGCGTAGTGATTTTTTAAGGCTTGTTCGAGCTCAAAAGGAGTCCGTAAGACTTATTATATTACAATATATGTTAAAATACTCATGTCGAATAAAAACAACTTTGCTGAAGTCACTTCGGAGCCAAACAAGCCCTTTAAAGGCTCGATTTAGGTAAAACTTATTGTAAGCACTTAGATTTAGTGTGAAGTGAGTTTTTAAGGTTTGTTGCATCTCCCAACGAGTCCCTAAGATTTATTATAATATATTATATGTTTAAATACGCATTTTGGATCACAACAACTTTGCTAGAGTCACTTCGGAGCCAAAAAAGCGTTTTAACGGTTCAATTTCGGCAAAACTAGTTACATTGACTTCGTTTTAATGCGAAATGGGCTTTTAACGCTTCTTGGAGCTCCAAATGTGTTCCTAAGAATTATTATAATACATTATACATTCAAATACTCATTTAGGATCAAAATAGAATCGCTAGACACACTTAGGAGCCAAAGAAGCCTTTTAAAGGCTCGATTTAGGTAAAACTGGCTATATGCACTTAGTTATATCGCAAAGTGGGTTTTTAAAGCTTGTTGGAGCTCCAAATGAGTCCCTAAGACTTATTATAGTTAATTATATGTTTAAATGCACATTTGGGTTCAAAACAACTTTGCTAGAGTCACTTCGGAACCAAAAAAGCCCTTTAAAGGCACGATTTCGGTAAAATTACTTATTATGACTTTGTTTTAGCGCGAAGCGAGTTTTTTAAGGAATATGGGAACTCCATATGAGTCCCTCAGATTTATTATGATATATTATATGTTAAAATATACATTTTGGATCAAAACAACTTTGCTAGAGTTACTTCGGAACCAAAAAGGTGATTTAAGGGCTCGATTTGGGCACAACTCGTCAAAAGGACTTAGTTTTTGCGCGTACTGATTTTTAAAGGCTTGTTGGAGCTCAAAATGAGTCCATACGACTTATTATAGTACAATATATTGTCAAATACTCATGTAGAATCAAAACAACTTTGCTAGACTAACGTCGGAGCCAAAAAGGTCTTTTGAGGGCTCGATTTAGGTGAAACATATTGTAAGCACTAAGATTTATTGCGAAGTGAGTTTTTAAGGTTTGTTGCATCTCCAAATGAGTGCCTAAGATTTATTCCAATATATTATGTGTTTAAATACACATTTTGGATAACAACAACTTTGCTAGAGTCACTTTAGAGCCAAAAAAGCCTTTTAGTCGTTTCATTTCAGCAAAACTAGTTATAATGACTTTGTTTTATTATGAAATGGGTTTTTAACGTTTCTTGGCCCTCCAAATGAGTTCCTAAGACTTATTATAATACATTATAAGTTCAAATACTTATTTAGGGTCAAAACAATGTTGCTACACACACTTCGGAGCAAAAGGCCCGTTAAAGGCTTGATTTAGGTAAAACTGGTTATAAGCACTCAGTTTTAGCGCGAAGTGAGTTTTTAAAGCTTGTTTCAGTTCCAAATGAGTCCTTAAGACTTATTATAATAAATTATATGTTTAAATACACATTTGGGATCAAAACTACTTTGCTAGAGTCACTTCGGAACCAAAAAAGCCCTTTAAAGGCTCGATTTCGGTAAAACTACTTATAATGACTTTGTTTTAGCGCAAAGCGAGTTTTTAAGGAATATTGGAGGTCCAAATGAGTCCCTAAGATTTATTATAATATATAATATGTTAAAATACACTTTTGGGATCAAAACAACTTTGCTAAGTTACTTCGGAACCAAAAAAGCCCTTTAAAGGCTCGATTTGGGCACTACTTATGAAAAGGACTTAGTTTTTGCGCGTAGTGATTTTTAAGGCTTGTTGGAGCTCAAAAGGAGTCCCTAAGACTTATTATATTACAATATATGTAAAAATACTCATGTAGAATAAAAACAACTTTGCTGGAGTCACTTCGGAGCCAAAAAAAGCCTTTTAAAGGCTTGATTTAGGCAAAACTTATTGTAAGCACTTAGATTTAGTGCGAAGTGAGTTTTAAGGTTTTTTGTATCTCCCAACGAGTCTCTAAGAATTATTATAATATATTATATGTTTAAATACGCATTTTGGATCACAACAACTTTGCTAGAGTCACTTCGGAGCCAAAAAAGCCTTTTAACGGTTCAATTTCGACAAAACTAGTTATATTCACTTCGGAGCCAAAAAATCCCTATAAAGGCTCGAATTAGGCACAACTTGTTTAAAGGACTTAGTTTTTACGCGTGGTGACTTTTTAAGGCTTTTTGGAGCTCAAAATGAGTCCCTAACACTTATTATAACACAACATATGTTCAAATACTCATGTAAAATTAAAACAACCTTGCTAGAGTCACTTCGGCACCAAAAATGCCCTTTAAAGGCTCGATTTAGGTAAAACTTATTGTAAGCACTAAGATTTAGTGCGAAGTGAGTTTTGAACGTTTGTTGCATATCCAAATGAGTCCCTAAGATTTATTATAATATATTATATGTTTAAATACAAATTTTTGATCACAACAACTTTGCTAGAGTAACTTCGGAGCCTAAAAGACTTTTAGTTGTTCAAATTCGGCAAAACTAGTTATAATGATTTTGTTTTATCACGAAATGGGTTTTTATCGCTTCTTGGAGCTCCCAATGAGTTCCTAAGATCTATTATAATACATTATACGTTAAAATACTCATTAGGATCAAAACAACTTTGCTAGAGTCACTTCGGAACCAAAAAAGCCTTTCAACGGCTCGATTTCGGCAAAACTACTTATAATGACTTTGTTTTAGCGTGGAGCGAATTATTAAGGCATATTGAAGCTTAAAATGGGTCCCTAAGACTTATTATAAAATATTATATGTTTAAATACAAATTTTGGATCACAACAACTTTGCTAGAGTCACTTCGGAGCCAAAAAGTCTTTTAGGGGTTCAATTTCGGCAAAACTAGTTATAATGACTTTATTTTATCGCGAAATGGGTTTTTAACGCTTCTTGGAGCGCGAAATGGGTTTTTAACCATTAAAAGGATTTTTTTGCTCCGAAGTGACTCTAGTAAAGTTTTTGTCATTCAAAATGTGTATTTAAACATATAATATATTATAATAAATCTTAGGTATACATTTGGAGATGCAACAAACCTTAAAAACTCACTTCACAATTTATCTAAGTGCTTACAATAAGTTTTACCTAAATCGAGCCTTTAAAAGGTTTTTTTTTTTGGCTCCGAAGTGAATCTAGGAAAGTGGTTTTGATTATACATGTGTAGCTAGACATATATTGTATTATAAAAACTGTACGTGACTTATTTTGAGTTCCAAGAAGACTTAAAAAGTCACAACGCGCAAAAACAAAGTGCTTTTGACAAGTCGCGCCGAAATCGAGCCTTTTAAGTGCTATTTTAGTTTCGAAGTGACTATAGCAAAGTTATTTTGATCCCAAATGTGTATTTGAACATATAATATATTATAATAAGTCTTAAGGACTCATTTGGAGCTCCAATATGCCTTAAAAACTTGCTTCGCTCTAAAACTAAGTACTTATAACCAGTTCGACTTAAACCAAGCCTTTAAAGGGCTTCTTTGGCTCGGAAGTGTGTCTAACAATGTTGTTTTGATCCTAAATGAGTATTTGAACGTATAATGTATTATAATCAGTCTTACGACCTCATTTGGAGCTCCAAGAAGAGTTTAAAACCCATTTCGCTCCGTAGTGACTCCAGCAAAATTGTTTTGATTCAAAATGTGCATTTAAAAATATAATATATTATAATATACCTCAGGTATTCATTTGGAGATATAATAAACCTTAAAAACTCACTTCGCACTAAATCCAAGTGCGTACAATAAGTTTTACCTAAATCGAGCCTTTAAAGGGCTTTTTTTTGCTCCGAAGTGACTCTAGCAAAGTGCTTTTGATTCTACATGAGTATCTGAACATATATGTATTATAATAAGTCTTAAAAAGTCAATACACGCAAAAACTAAGTCATTTTGATAAGTTATGCCTAAATCGAGCCTTTATAGGGCTTTTTCGGTTTCGAAGTGATTCTAGCAATGTTATTTTGATCCCAAATGTGTATTTAAACATATAATACATTATAATAAGACTTTGGAACTCATTTGCAGCTCCAATATGCCTTAAAAACTCGCTTCGCGCTGAAACAAAGTCATTATAACTAGTTTTTCTTAAATCAAGCCTTTAAAGGGCTTTTTTTGTTCCGAAGTGACTCTAGCAAAATTTTTTTATCCCAAATGTGTATTTAAACATAAAATTTATAATAATAAGTCTCAGGGACTCATTTGGAGCTCCAATAAGCTTCAAAAATTCACATCGCGCTAAAACTAAGTGCTTATAACCAGTTTTACCTAAATCGAGCCTTTAAAGGGCTTCTTTGGCTCGGAAGTGTGTCTAGCAATGTTGTTTTGATCCTAAATGAGTATTTGAACGTATAATGTATTATAATAAGTCTTACGAACTCATTTGGAGCTCCAAGAAGCGTTAAAAACAAATTTTGTGTTAAAACAAAGTCATTATAACTAGTTTGGCTGAAATTGAACCATTGAAAGACTTTTTTGGCTCCAAAGTGCCTCTAGCAAAGTTGTTGTGATCCAAAATGTGTATTTAAACATATAATTTATTATAATAAGTTTTAGGCACTCATTTGGAGGTCCAACAAGTCACTTCGCACTAAAACTAAGTGCTTATAACCAGTTTTACCTAAATCGAGCCTTTAAAGGGCTTCTTTGGCTCGGAAGTGTGTCTAGCAATGTTGTTTTGATCCTAAATAAGTATTTGAACGTATAATGTATTATAATAAGTCTTGGGAACTCATTTGGAGCTCCAAGAAGCGTTAAAAACCCATTTTGTGCTAAAACCAAGTCATTATAACTAGTTTGAACCATTGAAAGACTTTTTTGGCTCGAAAGTGCCTCTAGCAAAGTTGTTGTGATCCAAAATGTGTATTTAAACATATAATATATTATAATAAACCTTAGGTACTCATTTGGAGATACAATAAACCTTAAAAACTCAGTTCGCACTAAATCTAAGTGCGCACGATAAGTTTTGCCTAAATCGAGCCTTTTTTGGCTCCGAAGTGACTCCAGCAAGGTGTTTTTGATTATCCATGTGTATCTAAATATATATTGTATTATAATAAGTCTTAGGGAGTCTTTTTGAGCTCCAACAAGCCCTAAAAAGTCACTACGCGCAAAAACTAAGTACTTTTGACAAGTTGTGCCGAAATCGAGCCTTTTAAGAGCTTTTTTCGTTCCCAAGTGACTATAGCAAAGTTATTTTGATCCCAAATGTGTATTTGAACATATAATATGTTACAATAAGTCTTAGGGACTCATTTGGGGCTCCAATAAGCCTTAAAAACAGGCTTCGCACTAAAACAAAGTCATTAAAAGTAGTTTTGTCAAAATCGAGCCTTTGAAGGGCTTTTTTTTTGTTCCGAAGTGGCTCTAGCAAAATTATTTTGATCCGAAATGTGTATTTAAATATATAATTTATTATAATAAGTCTTAAGGACTTATTTGGAGATCAAAAAAGTTTAAAAACCCTCTTCGTGGTAAAACTAAGTGCGTATAACTAGGTTTACCTAAATCGAGCCTTTAAAGGATTTCTTTGGCTCCGAAGTGTGTTTAGCAATGTTGTTTTGATCCGAAATGAGTATTTGAACGTATAATGTATTTTAACAAGTCTTACGAATCCATTTGGAGCTCCAAGAAGCGTTAAAAACCCATTTCGCCTTAAAACATAGTCATTATAACTAGTTTTGCCGAAACTGAACCATTAAAAGGCTTTTTTGGCACCGAAGTGACTCTAGCAAACTTGTTCTGATCCAAAATGCGTATTTAAAGATATAATATATTATAATAAATCTTAGGTACACATTTGGAGATGCAACAAACCTTAAAAATTCACTTCGTAATTAATCTAAGTGCTTACAATAAGTTTTACCTAAATCGAGCCTTTAAAGGTCTTTTTTGATTTCGAAGTGACTCTAGCAAAGTTGTTTTGATTTTACATGAGTATTTGAACATATATTGTATTATAATAAGTCTTAGGGACTCATTATAATAAGTCTTAGGGACTCATTTTGAGCACCAACAAGCCTTAAAAAGTCACTACGCGCTAAAACTAAGTCCTTTTGACAAGTTGTGCCTAAATCGAGCCTTTAAAGGACTTTTTTGGTTCCGAAGTTACTCTAGCAAAGTTATTTTGATCCCAAATATTTATTTTAACATATAATATATTATAATAAGACTTAGGAACTCATTTGGAGCTCCAATGTGCCTTAACAACTCGCTTCACGCTAAGACAAAGTCATTATAAGTAGTTTTGCCGAAATCGAGCCTTTTATGGGCTTTTTTTGTTCCGAAGTGACTCTAGCAAAGTTGTTTTGATCCCAAATATTTATTTAAACATATAATTTATTATAATAAGTCTTAGGGACTCATTTGGAGCTCCAATAAGCTTTAAAAACTCATTTCGCGCGAAAACTAAGTGCTTATAACCAGTTTTACCTAAATCGAGCCTTTAAAGGGCTTCTTTTGCTCCGAAGTGTGTCTAGCAATGTTGTTTTGATCCTAAATGGGTATTTGAACATATAATGTATTATAATAAGTTTTACGAACTCATTTAGAGCTCCAAGAAGCGTTAAAAACCAATTTCGCGTTAAAACAAAGCCATTCCAACTAGTTTTGCTGAAACTGAACCATTAAAAGACTTTTTTTGGCTCCGAAGTGACTCTAGCAATGTTGTTGTGATCCAAAATTTGTGTTTAAACATATAATATATTATAATAAACCTTAGGTACTCATTTGGAGATGCAACAAACCTCAAAAATTCACTTCGCACTAAATCTAAGTGCTTACAATAAGTTTTACCTAAATCGAGCCGTTAAAGGGCTTTTTTTGGCTCCGAAGTGACTCTAACATAGTGCTTTCGATTCTACATGAGGATCTGAACATATATGTATTATAATAAGTCTGAGGGACTCATTTTGAGCACCAACAAGCCTTAAAAAGTCACTACGCGCAAAAACTAAGTCCTTTTGACAAGTTATGCCTAAATCGAGCCTTTATAGGGCTTTTTCGGTTTCAAAGTGACTCTAGCAAAGTTATTTTGATCCCAAATGTGTATTTAAACATATAATACATTATAATAAGACTTTGGGACTCATTTTCAGCCCCAATATGCCTTAAAAACTTGCGTCGTGCTGAAACAAAGTCATTATAACTAGTTTTGCCAAAATCGAGCCTTTAAAGGTCGTTTTTTATTCAGAAGTGACTCTAGCAAAGTTTTTTGATCCCAAATGTGTATTTAAACATATAATTTATTATAATAAGTCTTAGGGACTTATTTGGAGATCAAAAAAGTTTAAAAACCCTCTTCGCGCTTAAACTAAGTGCTTATAACTAGTTTTACCTAAATCGAGCCTTTAAAGGGCTTTTTTTTGGCTCCGAAGTGACTGTAGGAAAGCGGTTTTGATTATACATGTGTATCTGAACATATATTGTATTATAATAAGTCGTAGGGACTCATTTTAAGTTCCAACAAGACTTAAAAAGTCACTTCGTGCAAAAACTAAATGCTTTTGAAAAGTTGTGCTGAAATCAAGCCTGTTAAGTGCTATTTTGGTTCCGAAGTGACTATAGCAAAGTTATTTTGATCCCAAATGTGTATTTGAACATATATTATGTTATAATAAGTCTGAAGGATTCATCTAGAGCTCCTATATACCTTAAAAACTCGCTTCGCGCTAAAACAATGTCATTATAAGTAGTTTTTTCGAAATAGAGCCTTTAAAGGGCTTTTTTTCTTCCGAAGTGACTCTGGCAAAGTTTTTTTGATCCGAAATGTGTATTTGATAATATAATTTATTATAATAAGTCTTAGAGACTCATTTGGAGCAACAAAAAGTTTAAAAACTCACTTCACGCTAAAACTAAGTGCTTATAATCAGTTTTACCTAAATCGAGCCTTTAAAGGGCTTCTTTGGGTCGGAAGTGTGTCTAGCAATGTTCTTTTGATCCTAAATGAGTATTTGAACGTATAATTTATTATAATAAGTCTTAGAACTCATTTAGAGCTCCAAGAAGCATTAAAAACCCATTTCGCTTTAAAACAAAGTCATTATGAATAGTTTTGCCGAACTGAACCAGTAAAAGGCATTTTTGGCTCCGAAGTGACTCTAGCAAAGTTTTTGTGATCTAAAATGTGTATTTAAACATATAATATATTATAATAAACCTTAGGTACACATTTGGAGATACAATAAACCTTAAAAACTCACTTTGCACTAAATCTAAGTGCGTACAATAAGTTTTGCCAAAATCGAATCTTTTTTGGCTCTGAAGTGACTCCAGGAAGGTGGTTTTGATTATCCATGTGTATCTAAATATATATTGTATAATAATAAGTCTTAGGGAGTCATTTTTAGCTCCAACAAGTCTTAAAAAGTCACAACGCGCAAAAACTAAGTACTTTTGACAAGTTGTGCCGAAATCGAGCCTTTTAAGTGCTTTTTTTGTTCCCAAGTGACTATAGCAAAGTTATTTTGATCGCAAATGTGTGTTTGAACATATAATATGTTACAATAAGTCTTGGTGACTCATTTGGGGCTCTAATAAGCCTTAAAAACTGGCTTCGCGCTAAAACAAAGTCACTATAACTAGTTTTGTCGAAATCGAGCCTTTGAAGGGCTTTTTTTTTTGTTCCGAAGTGACTCTAGCAAAACTGTTTTGATCCCAAATGTGTATTTAAACATATAATTTATTAAAATAAGTCTTAGGGACTTATTTTTGGGATCAAAAAAGTTTAAAAAACCTCTTCGCGCTAAAACTAAGTGCTTATAACTAGTTTTACCTAAATCGAGCCTTTAAAGGGCTTCTTTGGCACGGAAGTGTGTCTAGCGATGTTGTTTTGATCCTAAATGAGTATTTGAACATAAAATGTATTATAATAAGTCTTACGAACTCATGTTGAGCTCCAAGCAGCATTAAAAACCCATTTCGCTTTAAAAGAAAGTCATTATAACTAGTTTTGCCGAAACTCAACCATTAAAAGGCATTTTTGGCTCCGAAGTGACCCTAGCAAAGTTTTTGTGTTGCATAATGTGTATTTAAACATATAATATATTATAATAAACCTTAGGTACTCATTTGGAGATACAATAAACCTTAAAAACTCACTTCGCACTCAATCTAAGTGCTTACAATAAGTTTTACCTAAATCGAGCCTTTAAAGGGATTTTTTGGGCTCCGAAGTGACTCTAGCAAAGTGCTTTTGATTCTACATGAGTATTTGAACATATATGTATTATAATAAGTCTTAGGGACTCATTTTGAGCACCAACAATAAAAAAAATCACTACGTGCAAAAAGCCTTAAAAAGTCACTACGCGCAAAAACTAAGTCCTTTTGACAAGTTATGCCTAAATCGAGCCTTTAAAGAGCTTTTTTGGTTTCGAAGTGACTCTAGCAAACTTATTTTTATCCCAAATGTGTATTTAAATATATATAAAACATTATAATAAGACTTAGGGACTCATTTGCAACTCCAATATGCCTTAAAAACTCACTTCGCGCTGAAACAAAGTCATTAAGACTAGTTTTGCCGAAATCGAGCATTTAAAGGACTTTTTTTGTTCCGAAGTGACTCTAGCAAAGTTTTTTGATCCCAAATGTGTATTTAAACATAAAATTTATAATAATAAGTCTCAGGGACTCATTTGGAGGTCCAATAAGCTTTAAAAATTCACCTCGCACTAAAACTAAGTGCTTATAACCAGTTTTACCTAAATGAAGCCTTTAAAGGGCTTCTTTGGCTCGGTAGTGTGTCTAGCAATGTTGTTTGGATCCTAAATGAGTATTTGAATGAATAATGTATAATAATAAGTCTTACGTACTCATTTGGAGCTCTTTCTCTTTAAAACAAAGTCATTATAACTAGTTTTGCCGAAACTGAACCATTAAAAGGCATTTTTGGCTCTGAAGTGACTCTATCAAAGTTTTTGTGATCCAAAATGTGTATATTGTAATAAACCTTAGGTACTCATTTGGAGATACAATAAACCTTAAAAACTCATGTCGCACTAAATCTAAGTGCGTACAATAAGTTTTACCTAAATCGAGCCTTTAAACGGATTTTTTGGCTCTGAAGCGACTCCAGGGAAGTAGTTTTTATTATACATGTGTATCTAAATATATATATATATATATTGTATTATAATAAGTCTTAGGGAGTCATTTTGAGCTCCAACAAGCCTTAAAAAGTCAGTACGCACAAAAACTAAGTAATTTTCACAAGTTGTGCCGAAATCGAGCCTTTCAAGTGCATTTTTGGTTCCCAAGTTACTATAGCAAAGTTATTTTGATCCCAAATGTGTAGTTGAGCATATAATATGTTGTAATAAGTCTTAAGGACTCATTTTTAGCTCCAATATGCCTTAAAAACTGGCTTCGCGTTAAAACAAAGTCATTATAAGTAGTTTTCTCGAAATCGAGCCTTTAAAGGGCTTTTTACTTGTTCCGAAGTGACTCTAGCAAAGTTGTTTTGATCCCAAATGTGTATTTAAACATATAATTTATTATAATAAGTCTTAGGGACTTATTTGGAGCTCCAAAAGGTTTAAAAACCCTCTTCGCGCTTAAACTAAGTGCTTATAACCAGTTTTACCTAAATCGAGCCTTTAAAGGGCTTCTTTGGCTCAGAAGTGTGTCTAGCAATGTTGTTTTGATCCTAAAAGAGTATTTGAGCGTATAATGTATAATAATAAGTCTTACGTACTCATTTGGAGCTCCAAGAAGCGTTAAAAACCCATTTCGCTTTAAAACAAAGTCATTATAACTAGTTTTGCCGAAACTGAACCATTAAAAGGCATTTTTGGCTCTGAAGTGACTCTAGCAAAGTTTTTGTGATCCAAAATGTGTATATTGTAATAAACCTTAGGTACTCATTTGGAGATACAATAAACCTTAAAAACTAATTTCGCACTAAATCTAAGTGCGTACAATAAATTTTACCTAAATCGATCCATTAAACGGATTTTTTTGGCTCTAAAGCGACTCTAGGAAAGTAGTTTTGATTATACATGTGTATCTAAATATATATATTGTATTATAATAAGTCTTAGGGAGTCATTTTGAGCTCCAACAAGCCTTAAAAAGTCAGTACGCGCAAAAATTAAGTACTTTTCACAAGTTGTGCCGAAATCGAGCCTTTTAAGTGCTTTTTTGGTTCCCAAGTTACTATAGCAAAGTTATTTTGATCCCAAATGTGTAGTTGAACATATAATATGTTGTAATAACTCTTAGGGACTCATTTTTAGCTCCAATATGCCTTAAAAATTGGCTTCGCGTAAAAACAGAGTCATTATAAGTAGTTTTGTCGAAATCGAGCCTTTAAAGGGCTTTTTACTTGTTCCGAAGTGACTCTAGCAAAGTTGTTTTGATCCCAAATATGTATTTAAACATATCATTTATTATAATAAGTCTTAGGGACTGATTTGGAGCTCCAAAAGGTTTAAAAACCCTCTTCGCGCTTAAACTAAGTGCTTATAACCAGTTTTACCTAAATCGGGCCTTTAAAGGGCTTCAATGGCTAAAAAATGTGTTTAGCAATGTTGTTTTGATCCGAAATTAGTATTTGAACATATAATGCATTATAATAAGTCTTACAAACTCATTTAGAACTCCAAGAAGCGTGAAAAACCCATTTCGCTTTAAAACAAAATCATTATAACTAGTTTTGCCGAAACTGAACCATTAAAAGGCTTTTTTGGCTCCGAAGTGACTTTAGCAAAGTTGTTGTGATCCAAAATATGTATTTAAACATATAATATATTATAATAAATTTTAGGTACTCATTTGGAGATGCAACAAACCTTAAAAACTCACTTTTCCCGAAATCTAATTGCTTACAATAAGTTTTACCTAAGTCGAGCCTTTAAAGGGCTTTTTTGGCTCCGAAGTGACTCTAGCAAAGTTGTTTTGAATCTACATGTGTATTTGAATATATACTGAAAGAACCGTTTTGTTAGCAGATGTTCTCAGTCGGTGTTACAACACTGACAGGGAACACTAGAGGAAACTAAAACCGAGATGGACTAAATAATGAGTGAACAATAACAAAAAAAAATGCAGCGGATAAAGTAAATTGCACAAGGAATTGGTACGCAGTTCGGCTTCGCCTACATCTGCCGGCCACGCCCAGATAAAAAGATCTACTAGCAAATCAAGAAACGAGAACACCTCGGACAATTACAAGATTTCGACTCCCTCTCAATCTTCAACTCCGACCTCTCGTGACTCCTAGTGATCTACCCGACAAGCTCCCCTTGTCTTATAATAATCCCGGACAAGATCCCCTCGCCTTACAAGTCACACATCCCGTGTAGACTCTTACCAATTCCCTTTACAAAATTCACTCACACTCGAACTCAAGGTGTCGCAACACCTGAGAGAACACCTCACAAGAGTGTATATAAATCCCAAGAACACAAACCCAGATTTTTGTATTCAACTCTCTCTCTCAAAAGTTCACGATGATGGTCTGCAAAGAATTAATCTTGCT
This sequence comes from Boehmeria nivea var. tenacissima, assembly GCA_018132145.1. Classification (NCBI taxonomy): domain Eukaryota; kingdom Viridiplantae; phylum Streptophyta; class Magnoliopsida; order Rosales; family Urticaceae; genus Boehmeria; species Boehmeria nivea. The sequence continues at coordinate 573,761 of CM030877.1, forward strand.
TCACCAATGTTAAGTCACCAAATAGGAGAGGATGCTCACCAAGGTAAGAGTGAAACCTTCCAAAATAAGCCAAAGAATATTTTCTCATAATTTCATCATCATGCACCATAAAGACCAAGACCTTAGCTGGACAATCTTCACCAAAGATAGCATGTGAATATTCTGAATAAAGGCACACGAAGTCAAAAAAATCACCACAAGATATAGGTCAATGTGTGAGAAGACTTGCCAAATATAGGTCGGGTGTTGCAACACCCGAGTACTAGAACATACAGCAATCAATGTGAATCCAGACTTGCCAAATATAGGTGTTGCAATACTGAATCACCAGAACATGACCAGGTTCATTTGGCAAAGGTTGATTCCGAAAATCACAACTTTCCAGCTATAGAAAATTTGTCTATCTCATCCAAATAAAGCAGAAAGCTTGATATAAATGGATAGTCTTGATATTTGATGGAAGAAATAAATCATACCAAATTCTTTTGATGTCAAAATGATACTTGCCAAACAAATCCAGTGTTGCAACTCCTGAAGGAACATATAGAAGAACACTTCTGAAAACACCTATCTTCAGAATCTTCAAAGTCAAAATATTATAAACTGAGAAACCATATTATAATATGTTTTGCCAAAAATACATGCCAACACAAAAATTTACTAACATATACTATATTATAATAAGTCTTAGGGGCTCATTTTGAGCACCAATAAGACTTAAAAAGTTACTACACGCCAAAAGCCTTAAAAAGTCCTTTTGACAAGTTATGCCTAAATCGAGCCTTCAAAGGGCTTTTTTGGTTTCGAAGTGACTCTAGCAAAGTTATTTTGATCCCAAATATGTATTTAAACATATAATACATTATAATAAGACTTAGGAACTCATTACAGCTCCAATATGCCTTAAAAACTCACTTCGCGCTGAAACAAAGTCATTATAACTAGTTTTGCCGAAATCGAGCCTTTAATGGGCTTTTTTTGTTCCGAAGTGACTCCAGCAAAGTTTTTCGATCCCAAATATGTATTTAAACATAAAATTAATAAGTCTCAGGGACTCATTTGGAGCTCCAATAAGCTTTAAAAATTCACTTCGCGCTAAAACTAAGTGCTTATAATCAGTTTTACCTAAATCGAGCCTTTAAAGGGCTTCTCTGGCTCCGAAGTGTGTCTAGCAACGTTGTTTTGATCCTAAATGAGTATTTGAATATATAGTGTATTCTAATAAGTCTTAGGAACTCATTTGGAGCTCCAAGAATTGTTAAAAACCCATTTTGTGTTAAAACAAAATCATTATAACTAGGTTGGCCGAAATTTAACCATTGGAAGACTTTTTTGGCGCCAAAGTGCCTCTAGCAAAGTTATTCTGATCCAAAATATGTATTTAAAACATATAATATATTATAATAAATCTTAAGGACTCATTTGGAGATGCAACAAACATTAAAAACTCACTTCGCACAAAATCGAAGTGCTTACAATAAGTTTTACCTAAATCGAGCCTTTAAAGGGCTTTTTTTGGTTTCAAAGTGACTCAAGCAAAGTTATTTTCATCCCAAATTTGTATTTAAACATATGATACATTCTAATAACACTTAGGGACTCATTTGGAGCTCCAATATGCCTTAAAAACTCGCTTCGCACTGAAACAAAGTCATTATAACTAGTTTTGCCGAAATCGAGCCTTTCAAGACCTTTTTTTGTTCCAAAGTGACTCTGGCAAAGTTTTTTTGTTCCCAAATGTGTATTTAAACATAAAATTTATTATAATAAGTCTCAAGGACTCATTTGGAGCTCCAATAAACTTTAAAAATTCAGTTCGCGCTAAAACTAAGTGCTTATAACCAGTTATACCTAAATCGAGCCTTTAAATGGCTTCTTTGGCTCCGAAGTTTGTATAGCAACATTGTTTCGATCCTACATGAGTATTTGAACATATAATGTATTATAATAAGTCTTAGGAACTCATTTGGAGCTCCAAGAAGTGTTAAAAACCCATTTTACGTTAAAACAAAGTCATTATAACTAGTTTTGCCGAAATTGAACCACTAAAAGGTTTTTTTTGGCTCCGAAGTGCCTCTGGCAAAGTTGTTCTGATCCAAAATATGCATTTAAAAAATTCATATATTATAATAAATCTTAGGGACTCATTTGGGGATGCAACAAACACTAAAAACTCACTTCGCACAAAATCGAAGTGCGTACAAAAGGTTTTACCTAAATCGAGCCTTTAAAGGGCTTTTTTGGCTTCGAAGTGACTCTAGCAAAGTTGTTTTGATTCTACATGAGTATTTGAACACATATTATATTATAGTAAGTCTTAGGGACTCATTTTGAGCACCAACAAGCCTTAAAAAGTCACTACGCGCTAAAAGTAAGTCCTTTTGACAAGTTGTGCCTAAATCGAGTCCTTAAAGGACTTTTTTGGTTCCGAAGTGACTCTAGCAAAGTTATTTTGATCTCAAATATTTATTTCAACATATAATATATTATAATAAAACTTAGGAACTCATTTGGCGCTCCAATGTGCCTTAAAAACGCGCTTCACGCTATAACAAAGTCATTATAAGTAGTTTTTCCGAAATTGAGCTTTTAATGGTTTTTTTTGTTCCGAAGTACGCTAAGAAAGTTGTTTTGATCCCAAATGTTTATTTAAACATATAATTTGTTATAATATGTCTTAGGGACTCATTTGGAGCCACAATAAGCTTGAAAAACTCACTTCTCACTAAAACTAAGTGTTTACAACCAGTTTTTACCTAAATCGAGCCTTTAAAGGGCTTCTTTAGCTCCGAAGTGTGTCTAGCAATGTTGTTTTGATCCTAAATGGGTATTTGAACATATAGTGTATCATAATAAGTCTTAGGAACTCATTTGGAGCTCCAAGAAGCGTTAAAAACCCATTTTGTATTAAAACAAAGTCATTATAACTAGTTTGGCTGAAATTGAACCATTGAAAGACTTTTTTTGCTCCAAAGTACCTTTAGCAAAGTTGTTGTGATCCAAAATGTGCATTTAAAATATATAATATATTATAATAAAGCATTTAAAGGGCTTTTTTGGCTCCAAAGTGACTCTAGCAAAGTTGTTTTGAATCTACATGTGTATTTGAACATATACTGTATTATAATAAGTCTTAGGGACTCATTTTGAGCACCGAGAAGCCTTAAAAAGTCACTACGTGCCAAAAGCCTTAAAAAGTCAAAATGCGGAAAACCTAAGTCCTTTTGACAAGTTGTGCCTAAATCGAGCCTTTAAAGGGCTTTTTTGGTTCCGAAGTGACTCTAGCAAAGTTATTTTGATCCCAAATATTTATTTAAACATATAATATATAAAATAAGACTTAGGAACTCATTTGGAGCTCCAATGTGCCTTAAAAACTCGCTTCACGCTTAAACAAAGTCATTATAAGTAGTTTTTTCGAAATCGAGCCTTTAATGGGCTTTTTTTTGTTTCGAAGTACTCTAGCAAAGTTGTTTTGATCCCAAATGATTATTTAAACATATCATTTATTATAATAAGTCTTAGGGACTCATTTGGAGCTCCAATAAGCTTCACAAACTCACTTCGCGCTAAAACTAAGTGTTTATAACCAGTTTTACCTAAATCGAGCCTTTAAAGGGCTTCTTTGGCTCCGAAGTGTATCCAGCAATGTTGTTTTGATCCTAAATGGGTATTTAAACATATAATGTATTATAATAAATCATTCGAACTCATTTAGAACTTCAAGAAGCGTTAAAAACTTATTTCGCGTTAAAACGAAGCCATTCTAACTAGTTTTGCCAAAACTAAACCATTAAAAGACTTTTGGCTCCAAAGTGACTCTAGCAAAGTTGTTGTGATCCAAAATTTGTGTTTAAACATATAATCTATTATAAAAAATCTTAGGTACTCATTTGGAGTTGCAACAAACCTAAATATATAATACATTATAATAAGACTTAGGGACTCATTTGCAGCTCCAATATGCCTTAAAAACTCGCTTCGCGCTGAAACAAAGTCATTATAACTAGTTTTTCTGAAATCGAGCCTTTAAAGGGCTTTTTTTGTTCCGAAGTGACTCTAGCAAAGTTTTTTGATCCCAAATGTGTATTTAAACATAAAATTTAGAATAATAAGTCTCAGGGACTCATTTGGAGCTCCAATAAGCTTCAAAATTTACTTCGCGCTAAAACTAAGTGCTTATAACCAGTTTTACCTAAATCGAGCCTTTAAATGGCTTCTCTGGCTCCGAAGTGTGTCTAGCAACGTTTTTTTGATCCTAAATGAGTATTTGAAAATATAGTGTATTATAATAATTCTTAGGAACTCATTTGGAGCTCGAAGAAGCGTTAAAAACCCATTTTGTATTAAAACAAAGTCATTATAACTAGTTTGGCTGAAATTGAACCATTGAAAGACTTTTTTGGCTCCAAAGTGCCTCTAGCAAAGTTGTTCTGATCCAAAATGTGCATTTAAAATATATAATATATTATAATAAATCTTTGGGACTCATTTGGAGATGCAACAAACATTAAAAACTCACTTCGCACAAAATCTAAGTACTTACAATAAGTTTTACCTAAATCGAGCCTTTAAAGGACTTTTTTGGCTCTGAAGTGACACTAGCAAAGTCGTTTTCATTCTACATGAGTATTTGAACATATATTGTATTATAATAAGTCTTAGGGACTCATTTTGAGCACCAACAAACCTTAAAAAGTCACTACGCGCTAAAACTAAGTCCTTTTGACAAGTTGTGCCTAAATCGAGCCTTTAAAGGGCTTTTTTGGTTCCGAAGTGACTGTATTAAAGTTATTTTGATATCAAATATTTATTTAAACATATAATATATAAAACAAGACTTAGGAACTCATTTGGAGCTCCAATGTTCCTTAAAAACTATCTTCACGCTTAAACAAAGTCATTATAAGTAGTTTTTTCGAAATCGAGCCTTTAATGGGCTTTTTTTTTGTTCCGAAGTACTCTAGCAAAGTTGTTTTGATCCCAAATATTTATTTAAACATATAATTTATTATAATAAGTCTTAGGGAATCATTTGGAGCTCCAATACGCTTTACAAACTCACTTCGCGCTAAAACTAAGTGTTTATAACCAGTTTTACCTAAATCGAGCCTTTAAAGGGCTTCTTTGGCTCCGAAGTGTGTCCAGCAACGCTGTTTTCATCCTAAATGGGTATTTGAACGTATAATGTATTATAATAAATCATACGAACTCATTTATAACTCCAAGAAGCGTTAAAACCTTATTTCGCGTAAAAACGAAGCCATTCTTACTAGTTTTGCCGAAACTGAACCATTAAAAGACTTTTTTGGCTCCGAAGTGACTCTAGCAAAGTTGTTGTGATCCAAAATTTGTGTTTAAACATATAATATATTATAAAAAATCTTAGGTACTCATTTGGAGATGCAACAAACCTAAAAAACTCACTTCGCACTAAATCTAAGTGCTTACAATAAGTTTTACCTAAATCGAGCCTTTAAAGGGCTTTTTTTGGCTCTGAAGTGACTCTAGCAAAGTGTTTTTTATTCTACATGAGTATTTGAACATCTATGTAATATAATAAGTCTTATGGACTCATTTTGACCACCAACAAGCCTTAAAAAGTCACTACGTGCAAAAAGCCTTAAAAAGTCACTACGCGCAAAAACTAAGTCCTTTTAACAACTTAAGCCTAAATCGAGCCTTTGAAGGGATTTTTTGGTTTCGAAGTGACTCTAGCAAAGTTCTTATGCTCCCAAATGTGTATTTAAACATATAATACATCATAATAAGACTTAGGGACTCATTTAGAGCTCCAATATGCCTTAAAAACTCGCTTCGCGCCGAAACAAAGTCATTCTAACTAGTTTTGCCGAAATCGAGCCTTTCAAGGGCTTTTTTGTTCCAAAGTGACTCTGGCAAAGTTGTTTTGATCCCAAATGTGTATTTAAACATAAAATTTATTATAATAAGTCTCAGGGACTCATTTAGAGCTCCAATAAGCTTTAAAAATTCACTTCGCGCTAAAACTAAGTGCTTATAACCAGTTTTACCTAAATCAAGTCTTGAAAGGGATTCTCTGGCTCCGAAGTTTGTCTAGCAACATTGTTTTGATCCAAAATGAGTATTGGAACATATAATGTATGATAATATGTCCTAGGAACTCATTTGGAGCTCCAAGAAGCGTTAAAAACCCATTTTGCGTTAAAACAAAGTCATTATAACTAGTTTTGCCGAAATTGAACCATTAAAAGGCTTTTTTTTGGCTCCGAAGTGCCTCTAGCAAAGTTGTTCTGATCCAAAATGTGCATTTAAAAAATGTTATATATTATAATAAATCTTAGGGACTCATCTGGAGATGCAGCAAACATTAAAAACTCACTTCGCACAAAATCTAAGTGCTTACCATAAGTTTTACCTAAATCGAGCCTTTAAACGGCTTTTTTGGCTCTGAAGTGACACTAGCAAAGTCGTTTTGATTCTACATGAGTATTTGAACATATATTGTATTATAATAAGTCTTAGGGACTCATTTTGAGCACCAACAAGCCTTAAAAAGTCACTACGCGCTAAAACTAAGTCCTTTTGACAAGTTGTGCCTAAATCGAGCCTTTAAAGGGCTTTTTTGGTTCCGAAGTGACTCTATTAAAGTTATTTTGATACCAAATATTTATTTAAACATATAATATATATAATAAGACTTATGAACTCATTTGGAGCTCCAATGTGCCTTAAAAACTCGCTTCACGCTTAAACAAAGTCATTATAAGTAGTTTTTTCGAAATCGAGCCTTTAATGGGCTTTTTTTTGTTCCGAAGTACTCTAGCAAAGTTGTTTTGATCCCAAATATTTATTTAAACATATAATTTATTATAATAAGTCTTAGGGACTCATTTGGAGCTCCAATAACCTTTACAAACTCACTTCGCGCTAAAACTAAGTGTTTATAACCAGTTTTACCTAAATCTAGCCTTTAAAGGGCTTCTTTGGCTCCGAAGTGTGTCCAGCAACGTTGTTTTCATCCTAAATGGGTATTTGAACGTATAATGTATTATAATAAATCATACGAACTCATTTAGAACTCCAAGAAGCGTTAAAAACTTATTTCGCGTTAAAACGAAGCCATTCTTACTAGTTTTGCCGAAACTGAACCATTAAAAGACTTTTTTGGCTCCGAAGTGACTCTAGCAAAGTTGTTGTGATCCAAAATTTGTGTTTAAACATATAATATATTATAAAAAATCTTGGGTACTCATTTGGAGATGCAACAAACCTAAAAAACTCACTTCGCACTAAATCTAAGTGCTTACAATAAGTTTTACCTAAATCGAGCCTTTAAAGGGCTTTTTTTGGCTCTGAAGCGACTCTAGCAAAGTGTTTTTTATTCTACATGAGTATTTGAACATCTATGTAATATAATAAGTCTTATGGACTCATTTTGACCACCAACAAGCCTTAAAAAGTCACTACGTGCAAAAAGCCTTAAAAAGTCACTACGCGCAAAAACTAAGTCCTTTTAACAACTTAAGCCTAAATCGAGCCTTTGAAGGGATTTTTTGGTTTCGAAGTGACTCTAGCAAAGTTCTTATGCTCCCAAATGTGTATTTAAACATATAATACATCATAATAAGACTTAGGGACTCATTTAGAGCTCCAATATGCCTTAAAAACTCGCTTCGCGCCGAAACAAAGTCATTCTAACTAGTTTTGCCGAAATCGAGCCTTTCAAGGGCTTTTTTTGTTCCAAAGTGACTCTGGCAAAGTTGTTTTGATCCCAAATGTGTATTTAAACATAAAATTTATTATAATAAGTCTCAGGGACTCATTTAGAGCTCCAATAAGCTTTAAAAATTCACTTCGCGCTAAAACTAAGTGCTTATAACCAGTTTTACCTAAATCAAGTCTTGAAAGGGATTCTCTGGCTCCGAAGTTTGTCTAGCAACATTGTTTTGATCCAAAATGAGTATTGGAACATATAATGTATGATAATATGTCCTAGGAACTCATTTGGAGCTCCAAGAAGCGTTAAAAACCCATTTTGCGTTAAAACAAAGTCATGATAACTAGTTTTGCCGAAATTGAACCATTAAAAGGCTTTTTTTGGCTCTGAAGTGCCTCTAGCAAAGTTGTTCTGATCCAAAATGTGCGTTTAAAAAATGTTGTATATTATAATAAATCTTAGGGACTCATTTGGAGATGCAGCAAACATTAAAAACTCATTTCGCACAAAATCTAAGTGCTTACCATAAGTTTTACCTAAATCGAGCCTTTAAACGGCTTGTTTGGCTCTTAAGTGACACTAGCAAAGTCGTTTTGATTCTACATGAGTATTTGAACATATATTGTATTATAATAAGTCTTAGGGACTTATTTTGAGCACCAACAAGCCTTAAAAAGTCACTACGCGCTAAAACTAAGTCCTTTTGACAAGTTGTGCCTAAATCGAGCTTTTAAAGGGCTTTTTTGGTTCCGAAGTGACTCTATTAAAGTTATTTTGATACCAAATATTTATTTAAACATATAATATATAAAATAAGACTTAGGAACTCATTTGGAGCTCCAATGTGCCTTAAAAACTCGCTTCACGCTTAAACAAAGTCATTATAAGTAGTTTTTTCGAAATCAAGTCTTTAATGGGCTTTTTTTTTGTTCCGAAGTACTGTAGCAAAGTTGTTTTGATCCCAAATATTTATTTAAACATATAATTTATTATAATAAGTCTTAGGGACTCATTTGGAGCTCCAATAAGCTTTAAAAACTCACTTCGCGCTAAAACTAAGTGTTTATAACCAGTTTTACCTAAATCGAGCCTTTAAAGGGCTTCTTTGGCTCCGAAGTGTGTCCAGCAACGTTGTTTTGATCCTAAATGCATATTTGAACGTATAATGTCTTAAAATAAATCATACGAACTCATTTAGAACACCAAGAAGCGTTAAAAACTTATTTCGCGTTAAAACGAAGCCATTCTTACTAGTTTGGCCGAAACTGAACCATTAAAAGACTTTTTTGGCTCCGAAGTGACTCTAGCAAAGTTGTTGTGATCCAAAATTTGTGTTTAAACATATAATATATTATAAAAAATCTTAGGTACTCATTTGGAGATGCAACAAACCTAAAAAACTCACTTCGTACTAAATGTAAGTGCTTACAATAAGTTTTACCTAAATCGAGCCTTTAAAGGACTTTTTTTGGCTCTGAAGTGACTCTAGCAAAGTGTTATTGATTCTACATGAGTATTTGAACATATATGTATTATAATAAATCTTATGCACTCATTTTGACCACCAACTAGCCTTAAAAAGTCACTACGTGCAAAAAGCCTTAAAAAGTCACTACGCGCAAAAACTAAGTCCTTTTAACAACTTATGCCTAAATCGAGCCTTTAAAGGGATTTTTTGGTTTCGAAGTGACTCTATCAAAGTTCTTATGATCCCAAATGTGTATTTAAATATATAACACATTATAATAAGACTTAGGGACCCATTTAGAGCTCCAATATGCCTTAAAAACTCGCTTCGCGCTAAAACAAAGTCATTCTAACTAGTTTTGCCGAAATCGAGCCTTTCAAGGGCTTTTTTTGTTCCAAAGTGACTCTGGCAAAGTTGTTTTGATCCCAAATGTGTATTTAAACATAAAATTTATTATAATAATTCTCAGGGACTCATTTAGAGCTCCAATAAGCTTTAAAAATTCACTTCGCGCTAAAACTAAGTGCTTATAACAAGTTTTACCTAAATCAAGCCTTTAAAGGGCTTCTCTGGCTCCGAAGTTTGTCTAGCAACATTGTTTTGATCCTAAATGAGTATTGGAACATATAATGTATGATAATATGTCCTAGGAACTCATTTGGAGCTCCAAGAAGCGTTAAAAACCCATTTTGCGTTAAAACAAAGTCATTATAACTAGTTTTGCCGAAATTGAACCATTAAAAGGCTTTTTTTGGCTCCGAAGTGCCTCTAGCAAAGTTGTTCTGATCCAAAATGTGCATTTAAAAAATGTTATATATTATACTAAATCTTAGGGACTCATTTGGAGATGCAACAAACATTAAAAACTCACTTCGCACAAAGTCTAAGTGCTTACCATAAGTTTTACCTAAATCGAGCCTTTAAAGGGCTTTTTTGGCTCTGAACTGACACTAGCAAAGTCGTTTGGATTCTACATGAGTATTTGAACATATATTGTATTATAATAAGTCTTAGGGACTCATTTTGAGCACTAACAAGCCTTAAAAAGTCACTACGCGCTAAAACTAAGTCCATTTGACAAGTTGTGCCTAAATCGAGTCTTTAAAGGGCTTTTTTTGTTCTGAAGTGACTCTAGCAAAGTTATTTTGATCCCAAATATTTATTTAAACATATAATATATAAAATAAGACTTAGGAACTCCTTTGGAGCTCCAATGTGCCTTAAAAACTCGCTTCACGCTTAAACAAAGTCATTATAAGTAATTTTTTTGAAATCGAGCCTTTGATGGGCTTTTTTTGTTCCGAAGTACTCTAGCAAAGTTGTTTTGATTCCAAATGTTTATTTAAACATATAATTTACTGTAATAAGTCTTAGGGACTCATTTGGAGCTCCAATAAGCTTTACAAACTCACTTCGCGCTAAAACTAACTGTTTATAACCAGTTTTACCTAAATCGAGCCTTTAAAGGGCTTCTTTGGCTCCGAAGTGTGTCTAGCAATGTTGTTTTGATCCTAAATGGGTATTTGAATATATAATGTATTATAATAAATCTTACGAACTCATTTAGAGCTCGAAGAGGCGTGAAAAACTTATTTCGCGTTAAAACAAAGCCATTCTAACTAATTTTGCCGAAACGAAACCATTAAAAGACTTTTTTGGCTCCGAAGTGATTTTAGCAAAGTTGTTGTGATCCAAAATTTGTGTTTGAACATATAATATATAATAAAAAATCTTTGGTACTCATTTGGAGATGCACCAAACCTTAAAAACTCATTTCGCACTAAATCTAAGTGCTTACAATATGTTTTACCTAAATCGAGCCTTTAAAGGGCTTTTTTGGCCCCGGCGTGACTCTAGCAAAGTTTTTTTGATCGTACGTGAGTATTTGAACAAATATTATATTATAATCAGTCTTAGGGACTCATTTTGAGCACCAACAAGCCTTAAAAAGTCACTACGCGCAAAAACTAAGACCTTTTGACAAGTTATGCCTAAACCGAGCCTTTAACTTTGATCCCAAATGTGTATTCAAACATATAATACATTATAATAAGACTTAAGGACTCATTTGGAGATCCAATGTGCCTTAAAAACTCACTTCGCGCTGAAACAAAGTCATTATAACTAGTTTTGCCGAAATCGAGCCTTTAAAGGGCTTTTTTTGGTTCCGAAGTGACTCTTGCAAAGTTTTTTTGATCCCAAATGTGTAGTTAAACGTAAAATTTATTATAATAAGTCTCAGGGACTCATTTGGAGCTCCAATAAGCTTTAAAAATTCACTTCTCGCTAAAAATAAGTGCTTATAACCAGTTTCACATAAATCGAGCCTTAAAAGGGCTTCTCTGGCTCCGAAGTGTGCCGAGCAATCTTGTTATGATCCTAAATGAGTATTTGCGCATCTTATGTATTATAATAAGTCTTAGGAACTCATTTGGAGCTCCAAGAAGCGTTAAAAACCTATTTTGCGTTAAAACAAAGTCATTATAACTAGTATTCCCGAAATTGAACCATTAAAAGGATTTTTTGGCTCCGAAGTGCCTCTAGCAAAGTTGTTTTGATCCAAAATGTGCATTTAAAACATATAATATATTATGATAAATCTTAGGGACTCATTTTTAGATGCAACAAACCTTAAAAACTTACTTCGCACAAAATCGAAGTGCTTACAATAAGTTTTACCTCAATCTGGCCTCTAAATGGCTTTTTTGGCTTCGAAGTGACTCTAGCAAAGTTGTTTTGATTCCACATGATTATTTGAACCTATAATGTATTATGATAAGCCTTAGGGACTCATTTTGAGCACCAACAAGCCTTAAAAAGTTACTACGCACAAAAACTAAGTCCTTTTGACAAGTTGTACCTAAATCGAGGCTGTAAAGGACTTGTTTGGTTCTTAAGTGACTCTAGCAAAGTTATTTTGATCCCCAATGTGTATTTAAACATATAATATATTATAATAAGACTTAGGGACTCATTTGAAGCTCCAATATGTCTGAAAAACTCGCTTCGCGATAAAACAAAGTCATTATAAGTAGTTTTGGCAAAATCGAGCCTTTAAAGGGCTTTTTTTGTTCCGAAGTGACTCTAGCAAAGTTGTTTTGATCCTAAATGTGTATTTAAACATATAATTTATTATAATAAGTCTTATGGACTCATTGGGAGCTCCAATAAGCTTTAAAAACTCACTTCGTGCTAAAACTAAGTGCTATAACCAGTTTTACCTAAATCGAGCCTTGGAAGGGCTTTTTGGTCTGAAGTGTGTCTAGAAATTTTATTTTGATCCCAAATGGGTATTTGAACGTATAATGTATTATAATAAGTCTTACGTACTCATTTAGAGCTCCAAGAAGCGTTAAAAACTCATGTCGCGTTAAAACAAAGCCATTGTAACTAGTTTTACCGAAACTGAATAATTCAAAGGCATTTTTGGCTCCGAAGTGACTCTAGCAAAGTTGTTGTGATCCAATATTTAGGTTTAAACATATAATATATTATAATAAATCTTAGGTGCTCATTCGGAGATACAACAAACCTTAAAAACTCTCTTCGCACTAAACCTAAGTTCTTACAATATGTTTTACCTAAATCAAGCCTTTAAAGGGCTCTTTTGGCTCCGAAGTGACTCTAGCAAAGTTTTTTTGATCCTACGTGAGTATTTGAACATATATTGTATTATAATCAGTCTTAGAGACTCATTTTGAGCACCAACAAGCCTTAAAAAGTCACTACGCGCAACAATCCTTAAAAAGTCACTACGCGCAAAAAGTAAGACCTTTTGACAAGTTATGCCTAAATCGAGCCTTTAAAGGACTTTTTTGGTTTCGAAGTGACTCTAGCAAACTTATTTTGATCCCAAATTTGTATTTGAACATATAATACATTATAATAAGACTTAAGGACTCATTTGGAGCTCCAATGTGCCTTAAAAACTCGCTTCGCGCTGAAACAAAGTCATCTTTAAAGGACTTTTTTGGTTCCGAAGTGACTCTAGCAAAGTTAATTTGATCCCAAATGTATATTTAATCATATAATATATTATAATAAGACTTAGGGACTTATTTGAAGATCCAATATGCCTGAAAAACTCGCTTCACGATAAAACAAAGTCATTATAAGTAGTTTTGGCAAAATCGACCCTTTAAAGGCTTTTTTTATTCCGAAGTGAGTCTAGCAAAGTTATTTTGATCCTAAATGTGTATTTAAACATATAATATATTATAATAAGTCTTAAGGACTCATTGGGAGCTCCAATAAGTTTTAAAAACTCACTTCGCGCTAAAACTAAGAGCTTATAACCAGTTTTACCTCTATCGAGCCTTTAAAGGGATTCTTTGGTCCGAAGTGTGTCTAGCAATGTTATTTTGATCCCAAATGGGTATTCGAACGTATAATGTATTATAATAAGTCTTACAAACTCATTTAGATCTCCAAGAAGCGTTAAAAACCCATGTCGCGTTAAAGCAAAGCCATTGTAACTAGTTTTGCCGAAACTGAACCATTAAAAGGCATTTTTGGCTCCGAAGTGACTCTAGCAAAGTTGTTGTTATCCAAAATTTAGTCTTGAAGATATAATATATTATAATAAATCTTAGGTAATAATTTGCAGATGCAACAAACCTTAAAAACTCACTTCGCACTAAATCTAAGTGCTTACAATATGTTTTACCTAAATCGAGCCTTTAAAGGGCTTTTTTGGCTCCAAAGCGACTCTCGCACAGTTTTTTTTGATCCTACGTGAGTCTTTGAACATATATTGTATTATAATCAGACTTAGGGACTCATTTTGAGCACCAACACGCCTTAAAAAGTCACTACGCGCAAAAATCCTTAAAAAGTCACTGCGCGCAAAAACTAAGACCTTTTGACAAGTTATGCCTAAATCGAGCCTTTAACGTACTTTTTTGGTTTTCGAAGTGACTCTAGCAAACTTATTTTTATCCCAAATATGTATTTAAACATATAATACATAATAATAAGACTTAAGGACTCATTTGGAGCTCCAATGTGCCTTAAAAACTCGCTTCGCGCTGAAACAAAGTCATTATAACTAGTTTTGCCGAAATCGAGCCTGTAAAGGGCTTTTTTTTTTTGTTCCGAAGTGACTCTAGCAAAGTTGTTTTGATCCCAAATGTGTAGTTAAACATAAAATTTATTTGGAGCTCCAATAAACTTTAAAAATTCACTTCGCGCTAAAATAAGTACTTATAACCATTTTTACCTAAATCGAGCCTTTAAAGGGCTTCTCTGGCTTCGAAGTGTGTCGAGCAATGTTCTTTTGATCATAAATGAGTACTTGAAAGTATAATGTATTATAAAAAGTCTTAGGAACTCATTTGGAGCTCCAAGAAGTGTTAAAAACCCATTTCGCATTAAAACAAAGTCATTATAACTAGTTTTTCCGAAATTGATTCATTAAAAGGCTCTTTTGGCTTCAAAGTGAGTGTAGCAAAGTTGTTCTGAACCAAAATGTGTTTTTAAAACATATAATATATTATAATAAATCTTAGGGACTCATTTGGAGATGCAACAAAACTTAAAAGCTCACTTCGCACTAAATCGAAGTGCGTACAATAAGTTTTGCCTAAATCGAGCCTTTAAAGGGCTTTTTTGGTTCCTAAGTGACACTAGTAAAGTTGTTTTGATTCTACATGAGTATTTGAACATATATTTTATTATAATAAGTCTTGGGGACTCATTCTGAGCACCAACGAGCCTTAAAAAGTCACTACGCTCAAAACTAAGTGCCTATCACCAGTTTTACCTAAATCGAGACTTTAAAGGGCGTCTTTGGCTCCGAAGTATGTCTAGCAGCTTTATTTGATCCTAAATGAGTATTTTATCATATAATGTATTACATAAAGTCTTAGGAACTCATTTGGAGCACCGAGAAGCGTTAAAAACCCATTTGACGTTAAAACAGTGACATTATAACTAGTTTTGCCAAAATTGAACCATTAAAAGGCTCTTTTGGCTCCGAAGTGACTCCAACAAACTTGTTGTGATCCAAAATGTGTATTTAAAACAAATAATATAATATAATAAATCTTAGGGACTCATTTGGAGTTGCAACAAACCTTAAAAACTCACTTTGCACCAATTCGAATTGCTGGCAATAAGTTTTACCTAAATCAAGCCTTTAAAGAGCTTTTTTGGCTCCGAAGTAACTCTAGCAGAGTTGATTTGATCCCTAATACGTATTATAATAAGTCTTAAGGACTCATTTGGAGCTCCAATATGCCTTAGAAACTCGCTTCGCCCTAAAACAAAGTAATTATAAGTAGTTTTGCCGAAATAGAGCCTGTAAAGGTCTTTTTTGGTTCTGAAGTAACTGTAGCAAAGTTGTTTTGCTCCCAAATGTGTATTTAAATATATAATTTATTATAATTAGTTTTTGGGACTCATTTGGAATTCCAAGAATATTTAAAAACTTACTTTGTGCTAAAAATAAGTGCTTATAACCAGTTTTTCATAAATCGAGCCTCTAAAGGGCTTCTTTGGCTTCGAAGTGTGTCTAGCAACGTTGTTTTGATCCTATATGAGTATTTGAATGTATAATGTATTATACGAAGTCTTAGGAACTCATTTGGAGCTCCAAGAAGCGTTAAAAACCCATTTCGCATTAAAACAAAGTCATTATAACTAGTTTTGCCGAAATTGATTCATTAAAAGGCTCTTTCGGCTTTGAAGTGAGTCTAGCAAAGTTATTTTCATCAAAAATGTGTTTTCAAAACATATAATATATTATAATAATTCTTAGGGACTCATTTGGAGATGCAACAAAACTTAAAAACTCACTTCACACTAAATCGAAGTGCTTACAATGAGTTTTACCTAAATCGAGCCTTTAAAGGGCTTTTTTTGGCTCTGAAGTGACTCTAGCAAATTTGTTTTGATTCTACATGAGTATTTGAACTTATATTGTATTATAATTAGTCTTAGGGACTCATTTTGAGCACCAACAAGCCTTAAAAAGTCACTATGCTCAAAAACTAAGTCCATTTGACAAGTTGTGCCTAAATCGAGCCTTGAGAGGGCTTTTTTGGTTCAAAAGTGACTCTAGCAAAGTTTTTTTTATCCCAAATACATATTTAAACATATAATATATTATTATATGACTTAGGGACTCATTTGGAGCTCCAATATGCCTTAAAAATTTGTTTCGCGCTAAATTAAAGTCGATATAAGTAGTTTTTTGCTGATAATCGAGCCTTTAATTGGCCTCTTTGGTCCCAAAGTGACTCTAGCAAAGTTGTTTTCATCCCAAATATTTTTTTAAACATATAATTTATTATAGTAAGTCTGAGGGACTCATTTGGAGCTCCAACAAGAGTTAAAAACTCACTTCGCGCTAAAACTAAGTGCTTATAACCAGTTTTACCTAAATCGAGACTTTAATGGGTTTCTTTGGCTCCTTAGTATTTCTAGCAACGTTGTTTTAATCCTAAATGAGTATTTTATCGTATAATGTGTTACATAAAGCCTTAGGAACTCATTTGGAGCACCAAGAAGCGTTAAAAATCCATTTTACCTTTTAATAGAGTCATTATAACTAGTTTTGCCGAAATTGAACCATTAAAAGGTTCTTTTGGCTCCGGAGTGACTCTAGCAAAGTTCATGTGTTCCAAACTGTGTATTTAAAACATATAATATATTATATTAAATCTTAGGGACTCATTTGGAGATGCCACAAACCTTAAAAACTCACTTCGCACTAAATCGAAGTGCTTACAATAAGTTTTACCTAAATCAAGCCT
Organism: Boehmeria nivea var. tenacissima; assembly: GCA_018132145.1. Taxonomy (NCBI): domain Eukaryota; kingdom Viridiplantae; phylum Streptophyta; class Magnoliopsida; order Rosales; family Urticaceae; genus Boehmeria; species Boehmeria nivea. The sequence goes on from CM030877.1 coordinate 590,682, forward strand.
TTAAAGGGCTTTTTTGGCTCTGAAGTGACTCTAGCAAAGTTAATTTTATTCTACATGAGTATTTGAACATATATTTGTTATAATAAGTCCTAGGGACTCATTTTGAGCTCCAACAAGCCTTAAAAAGTCACTACGCGCAAAAATACCCATTTTGGGGCTCGATTTAGGCAAACTAGTTATAAGGACTTAGTTTTGCGCGAGGTGAGTTTTTAAGTGTTGTTGGAGCTCAAAATGAGTTCCTAAGACTTATTATAATATATTATATTAAGATACACATTTAGGACCTAAACAACTTCGCTAGATTCACTTCGGAGCCAAAACCCCATATAAAGGCTCGATTTAGGGAAAACTAGTTACAAAGACTTTGTTTTTGCACGAAGTGATCTTATAAGGCTTCTTGGAGCTCCAAAAGAGTCTCTAAGACTTATTATAATATATTATATGTTCAAATACTCATTTAGGATCAAAACACGTTTGCTAGAATCACTTCGGAGCCAAGAAATCCGTTTAAAAGCTCAATTTAGGCAAAACTAGTTATAAGGTCTTGGTTTTTGCGTGAGGTGAGTTTTTAAGTGTTGTCGGAGCTCAAAATGAGTCCCTACGAATTATATTAATGTATTATATGTTCAAATACTGGTTTGGGATTACAATAGCTTTGTTAGAGTCACTTCGGAACCAAAATACCCATTTTAGGGCTCGATTTAGGCAAACTAGTTATAAGGACTTAGTTTTTGTGCGAGGTGAGTTTTTAAGTGTTGTTGGAGCTCAAAATGAGTCCCTAATCGAGCCTTTGAAGGGCTTTTTTGGTTCCGAAGTGACACTAGCAGAGTTGATTTGATCCCTAATACGTATTTAAACATATAATACGTTATAATAAGTCTTAGGGACTCATTTGGAGCTCCAACAATATTTAAAAACTTACTTCGTGCTAAAACTAAGTGCTTATAACAAGTTTTTCCTAAATCGAGCCTTTAAAGGGCTTCTTTTGCTTCGTAGTGTGTCTAGCAACGTTGTTTTAATCCTAAATGAGTATTATAATAAGTTTTAGGGATTCATTTTGAGCTCCAACAAGTCTTAAAAATTCACTAGGTGCAAAAACTAAGTCCTTTTGAAAAGTTGTGCCTAGATCGAGCCTTTAAAAGGCTTTTTTGGTTCTAAAGTGACCCTGGCAAAGTTATTTTGATCCGAAATGTGTATTTAAACATATAATAGATTATAATAAGTCTTAGGGACTCATTTGGAGCTCCAATATGCCTTAAAAATTCGCTACGCATTAAAACAATGTCATTATAAGTAGTTTTTCCGAAATCGAGCCTTTAAAGAGCTTTTTTGGTTCCGAAGTGACTGTAGCAAAGTTTTTTTTTTATCCCAAATGTGTATTTAAACATATATTTTACAATAATAAGGCTTAGGAACTCATTTGGAGCTCCAACAATCTTCAAAAACTTCGCGCTAAAACTAGGTGCCTATAACCAGTTTTACCTAAATCGAGCCTTTAAAGGGCGCCTTTGGCTTTGAACTATGTCTAGAAACGTTGTTTTGATCCTAAATGTGTATTTGAACATATAATGTATTCTAATAAGTCTTAGAAACTCATTTGGAGCTCTAAGAAATGTTAAAAGCCTATTTTGCGTTAAAACAAAGTCATTATAACTAGTTTTGACGAAATTGAACCATTAAAATGCTTTTTTAGGTCCGAAGTGACTCTAGCAAAGTTGTTGTGATACAAAATGTATATTTAAACATATAATATATTATAATAAATCTTAGGAACTCATTTGGAAAGGCAAGAAACCTTAACAACTCAATTCGCACTAACTCTAAGTGCTTACAATAAGGTTTGCATAAATCGAGCCTTTAAAGGGCTTTTTTGGCTCTGAAGTCACTCTAGCAAAGTTGTTTTGATTCTACATCAGTATTTGAACATACATTGTGTTATAATAAGTCTTAGGGACTCATTTTACGATCCAAAAAGCCTTAAAAATTCAATAGTCGAAAAAACTAAGTCCTTTTGAGAAGTTGTGCCTAGATCGAGCCTTTGAAGGGCTTTTTTGGTTCCGAAGTTAGTCTGGCAAAGTTGTTTCTATCCCAAATATGTATTTAAACATATAAGATATTATAACAAGTCTTAGGGACTCATTTGGAGCTCCAATATGCCTTAAAAACGCGTTTCGCGTTAAAACGAAGTCACTATAAGTAATTTTTCCGAGATCGGGACTTTAAAGGGCTTTTTTGGTTCTGAAAAGACTCAAGCAAAGTTGTTTTGATCCCAAATTTGTATTTAAACATATAATTTATTATAGTAAGTCTTAGGGACTCATTTGGAGCTCCAATATGCCTTAAAAATTCGCTTCGTGCTAAAACAAAGTCATTATAAGTACTTTTGCCGAAATCGAGCCTTTAAAGGGCTATTTTGGTTCCGAAGTGACTCTAGCAAAGTTGGGTTTGATCCCAAATGTGTATTTAAACATATAATTTATTATAATAAGTCTTAGGGACTCATTTGGGGCTCCAACAATCTCTAAAAACTTACCTCGCGCTAAAACTAAGTGCATATAACTAGTTTTACCAAAATCGAGCCTTTAAAAGGCTTCTTTGGCTTTGAAGTGTGTCTAGCAACGTTCTGTTGATCCTAAACGAGTATTTGTATGTATAATGTATTATAATAAGTCTTAGGAACTCATTTGGTGCTTCAAGAAGTATTAAAAACCTATTTCGCGTAAAAACAAAGCCATTATAACTAGTTTTGCCGAAATTGAACCACAAAAAGCTTTTTTGGCACCAAAGTGACTTTAGCAAAGTTGTTGGGATAAAAAATGTGTATTTAAACATATAATATATTATAATAAATCTTAGGGACTCATTTGGACATGCAACAAACCTTAAAAACTCTCTCCTCACTAAATCTAAGTCTTTAAAATAAGTTTCACCTAAATCGAGCCTTTAAAGGGGTTTTTTTGGCTCCAAAGTGACTCTAGCAAAGTTGTTTTGATTCTATATGAGTATTTGAACTTATTTTTTGTTATAATAAGTCTTAGGGACTCATTTTGAGCCCCAAAAAGCTTAAAAAAATTCACTAGGTGCATAAACTAAGTCCTTTTGAAAAGTTGTGCCTAGATCGAGACTTTAAAGGGCTTTTTTGGTTCTAAACTGGCCCTGGCAAAGTTGTTTTGATCCGAAATGTGTATTTAAACATATAATATATTATCATAAGTCTTAGGGACTCATTTGGAGCTCCAATACGCCTTAAAAACTCGCTACTCATTAAAACAAAGTCATTATAATTAGTTTTTCTGAAATCGAGCCTTTAAAGGGCTTTTTTGGTTCCGAAGTGACTGTAGCAAACTTTTTTTTATCCCAATTGTGTATTTAAACATATAATTTACTATAATAAGCTTGGCAACTCATTTGGAGCTCCAACAATCTTCAAATATTACTTCGCGCTAAAACTAAGTGCTTATAACCAGTTTTACCTAAATCGAGCCTTTAAAGGACTTCTTTGGCTTTGAACTGTGTCTAGAAACGTAGTTTTGATCTTAAATGAGTATTTGAACGTATAATGTATTCTAATAAGTCTTAGAAACTCATTTGGAGCTCTAAGAAGCGTTAAAAGCGCATTTTGCGTTAAAACAAAGTCATTATAACTAGATTTGCCGAAATTGAACCATTAAAAGGCTTTTTTAGCTCCGAAGTGACTCTAGCAAAGTTGTTGTGATAAAAAATGTGTATTTAAACATATAATATATTATAATAAATCTTAGCGACTCATTTGGAGAGGCAACAAACCTAACAACTCAATTCGCACTAAATCTAAGTGCTTACAATAAGTTTTACCTAAACCGAGCCTTTAAAGGGCTTTTTTGGCTCCGAAGTCACTCAAGCAAAGTTGTTTTGATTCTACATTAGTATTTGAACATACATTGTATTATAAAAAGTCTTAGGGACTCATTTTGCGATCCAAAAAGCCTTAAAAATTCAATAGGCGCAAAAACTAAGTCCTTTTTAGAAGTTGTGCCTAGATCGAGCCTTTGAAGGGCTTTTTTGGTTCCGAAGTTAGTCTGGCAAAGTTGTTTCTATCCCAAATGTGTATTTAAACTTATAAGATATTATAATAAGTCTTAGGGACTCATTTGGAGCTCCAATATTCCTTAAAAACGCGTTTCGCGTTAGAACGAAGTAATTATAAGTAATTTTTCCGAGATCGGGACTTTAAAAGGCTTTTTTATTTCTGAAGTGACTTAAGAAAAGTTTTTTTGATCCCAAATTTGTATTTAAACATATAATTTATTATAGTAAGTCTTAGGGACTCATTTGGAGCTCCAATATACTTAAAAATTCGCTTCGTGCTAAAACAAAGTCATTATAAGTAGTTTTGCCGAAATCGAGCCTTTAAAGGGCTATTTTGGTTCCGAAGGGACTCGAGCAAAGTTGTGTTTGATCCCAAATGTGTATTTAAACATATAATTTATTATAATAAGTCTTAGGGACTCATTTGGAGCTCCAACAATCTTTAAAAACTTACCTCGCGCTAAAACTAAGTGCTTAAAACTAGTTTTACCAAAATCGAGCCTTTAAAAGGCTTCTTTGGCTTTGAAGTGTGTCTAGCAACGTTGTGTTGATCCTAAACGAGTATTTGTATGTATAATGTATTATAATAAGTCTTAGGAACTCATTTGGAGCTCCAAGAAGTATTAAAAACCCGTTTCACATTAAAACAAAGTCATTATAACTAGTTTTGCCGAAATTGAACCATTAAAACGCTTTTTTGGCTCCGAAGTGACTCTAGCAAAGTTGATGGGATACAAAATGTGTATTTAAACATATAATATATTGTAATAAATTTTAGGGACTCATTTGGAGAGGCAACGAACCTTAACAACTCGATTCGCACTATATCTAAGTGCTTACAATAAGTTTTACCTAAATCAAGCCTTTAAAGGGCTTTTTTGGCTCCGAAGTCACTATAGCAAAGTTGTTTTGATTGTACATAAATATTTGAACATACATTGTATTATAATAAGTCTTAGGGACTCATTGTGAGCTCCAAAAAGCCTTAAAAATTCACTAGGCGCAAAAACTAAGCCCTTTTGAGAAGTTGTGCCTAGATCGAGCCTTTGAAGGGCTTTTTTGGTTCCGAAGTTAATCTGGCAAAGTTGTTTCTATCCCAAATGTGTATTTAAACATATAAGATATTATAACAAGTCTTAGGGACTCATTTGGAGCACCAATATGCCTCAAAAACGCGTTTCGCGTTAAAACAAAGTCATTATAAGTAATTTTTCCGAGATCGGGACTTTAAAGGGCTTTTTTTGTTCTCTAGTGACTCAAGCAAAGTTGTTTTGATCCCAAATTTGTATTTAAACATATAATTTATTATAGTAAGTCTTAGGGACTCATTTGGAGCTCCAATATGCCTTAAAAATTAGCTTCGTGCTAAAACAAAGTTATTATAAGTAGTTTTGCCGAAATCGAGCCTTTAAATGGCTATTTTCGTTTCAAAGTGACTCTAGCAAAGTTTTTTTTATCCCAAATATGTATTTAAACGTATGATTTATTGTAATAGGTCTTAGGGGAATCAGATTGAGCTCCAACAAGCCTTACAAACTCAGTTCGCGCTAAAACTAAGTGCTTATAAGCAGTTTTACATAAATCGAGCCTTCAAAACGGTTCTCTCGTTCCGAAATGTGTCTAGCAACGTTCTTTTGATTCTTAATGAGTATTTGAATGTATAATGTATTAGAATAAGTTTTAGGAACTTATTTGGAGCTCCAAGAAGAGTTAAAAACCCATTTCGCGTTAAAACAAAGTCATTTTAACTAGTTTTGCCGAATTTGACTCTAGCAAAGTTTTTGGTTCCAAAGTGACTCTAGCAAATTTGTTTTGATCCCAAATGTGTATTTAAACATATAATTTATTATAATAATTCTTAGGAACTCATTTGAAGCTCCAACAAGCTTTAAAAACTCACTTTGCGCTAAAACTAAGTACTTATAACCAATTTGACCTAAACCAAGCCTTTAAAGGGCTTCTTTGGCTCCGAAGTGTGTCTAGCGACGTTGGTTTGATCCTAAATGAGTATTTCAATGAATAATGTATTATAATCAGTCTTAGGAACTCATTTGGAGCTCCAAGAACCGTTAAAAAACCCATTTTGCGTTAAAACATAGTCATTATAACTAGTTTTGCCGAAATTGAACCATTAAAAGGCTTTTTTGGCTCTGAAGCAACTCTAGCAAAGTTTGTGTAATCCAAAATGTGTATTCGAACATATAATATATTGTTATAAATCTTAAGAACTCATTTGGAGATGCAACAAACATTGAAAACTCACTTCGCCCAAAATCTAAGTGCTTACAATAAGTTTTACCGAAATCGAGCCTTTAATGGGGTTTTGTGGCTACGAAGTGATTCTAGTTAAGTTGTTTTGATTCTACCTGAGTATTTGAATATATATTGTATTATAATAAGTCTTAGGGACTCATTTTGAGATCCAACATGCCTTAAAAAGTCACAATGCGCAAAAACTAAGTCCTTTTGACAAGTTGTGCCTAAATCGAGCATTTAAAGGGCTTTTTTGGTTCCAAAGTGACTCTAGCAAATTTGTTTTGATCCCAAATGTGTATTTAAACATATATTAAGTCTTAGGGACACATTTGAAGCTCCAATATGCCTTAAAAACTAATTTCACGCTAAAACAAATTCATTACAAGTAGTTTTGTCGAAATCGAGCCGTTAAAGGGCTATTTTGGTTCCGAAATGACTTTAGCAAAGTTGTTTTGATCCCAAATATGTGTTTAAACGTATAATTTATTGTTATAAGTCTTAGGGACTCATATGGAGCTCCAATAGGCCTTAAAAACTCACTTCGCGCTAAAACTAAGTGCTTATAAGCAGTTTTACGTAGATCGAGCCTTTAAAAGGGTTTTTTTGGCTCCGAAATGTGTCTAGCAACCTTTTTTTTATCCTAAATGAGTATTTGAATGTATAATGTATTATAATAAGTTTTAGGAACTGCTTTGGAGCTCCAAGAAGCGTTAAAAACCCATTTCGCTTTAAAACAAAGTCCTTATAACTAGTTTTGCCGAATTTGACTCTAGCAAAGTTTTTGTCATCCAAAATGTGGATTTGAAAATATAATATAGTATAATAAATCTTAGGGACTCATTTGATGATGCAACAAACCTTAAACACTCACTTTGCACTAAATCTAAGTGCTTACAATAAGTGTTATCTAAATTGAGCCTTTAAAGGAATTTCTTGGCTCCGAAGTGACTCTAGCAACGTTGTTCTGATTCTACATGAGTATTTGAACATATATTGTAATATAGTAAGCCTTAGGGACTCATTTTTAGCTCCAATAATTCTTAAAAAGTCACCACGCGCAAAAACTAAGTCCTTTTGACAAGTTGTGCCTAAATCGAGCCTTTAAAGGGCTTTTTTGGTTCCGCAGAGACTCTAGCACAGTTGTTTTGATCCCAAATGTATATCTACACATATACTATATTGTAATAAGTCTGAGGGATTCATTTGGAGAGCCAATATGACTTAAATCTCGCTTCGCGCTAAAACAATCTTATTATATGTAGTTTTGCCGCAATGGAGCCTTTAAAGGGCTTTTTTGGTTACGAAGTGACTCTAGCAAAGTTGTTTTGATCCCAAATGTGTATTTAAATATATAATTTATTATAATAAGTCTTAGGAACTCATTTGAAGCTCCAACAAGCTTTAAAAACTCACTTTGCGCTAAAACTAAGTACTTATAACCAATTTGACCTAAACCAAGCCTTTAAAGGGCTTCTTTGGCTCTGAAGTGTGTCTAGTAACGTTGGTTTGATCCTAAATGAGTATTTGAATGAATAATGTATTATAATAAGTCTTAGGAACTCATTTGGAGATCCAAGAACCGTTAAATAACCCATTTTGCATTAAAAGATAGTCATTATAACTAGTTTTGCCGAAATTGAACAATTAAAAGGCTTTTTTGGCTCTGAAATAACTCTAGCAAAGTTTGTGTAATCCAAAATGTGTATTTGAACATATAATATGTTGTAATAAATCTTAGGAACTCATTTGGAGATGCAACAAACATTGAAAACTCACTTCGCCCAAAATCTAAGTGCTTACAATAAGTTTTACCGAAATCGAGCCTTTAATGGGGTTTTGTGGCTACGAAGTGATTCTAGTTAAGTTGTTTTGATTCTACCTGAGTATTTGAATATATATTGTATTATAATAAGTCTTAGGGACTCATTTTGAGATCCAACATGCCTTAAAAAGTCACGATGAGCAAAAAGTAAGTCCTTTTGACAAGTTGTGCCTAAATCGAGCATTTAAAGGGCTTTTTTGGTTCCAAAGTGACTCTAGCAAATTTGTTTTGATCCCAAATGTGTATTTAAACATATAATTTATTATAATAAGTCTTAGGAACTCATTTGAAGCTCCAACAAGCTTTAAAAACTCACTTTGCGCTAAAACTAAGTACTTATAACCAATTTGACCTAAACCAAGCCTTTAAAGGGCTTCTTTGGCTCCGAAGTATGTCTAGCAACGTTGGTTTGATCCTAAATGAGTATTTCAATGAATAATGTATTATAATCAGTCTTAGGAACTCATTTGGAGCTCCAAGAACCGTTAAAAAACCCATTTTGCGTTAAAACATAGTCATTATAACTAGTTTTGCCGAAATTGAACCATTTAAAGGCTTTTTTGGCTCTGAAGCAACTATAGCAAAGTTTGTGTAATCCAAAATGTGTATTCGAACATATAATATATTGTAATAAATCTTAAGAACTCATTTGGAGATGCAACAAATATTGAAAACTCACTTCGCCCAAAATCTAAGTGCTTATAATATGTTTTACCGAAATCGAGCCTTTAATGGGCTTTTGTGGCTACGAACTGATTCTAGTTAACTTGTTTTGGTTCTACCTGAGTATTTAAATATATATTGTATTATAATAAGTCTTAGGGACTCATTTTGAGATCCAACATGCCTTAAAAAGTCACAACGCGCAAAAACTAAGTCCTTTTGACAAGTTGTGCCTAAATCGAGCATTTAAAGTGCTTTTTTGGTTCCAAAGTGACTCTAGCAAATTTGTTTTGATCCCAAATTTGTATTTAAACATATATTATTTTATAATAAGTCTTAGGAACTCATTTGAAGCTACAATATGCCTTAAAAACTTATTTCACGCTAAAACAAATTCATTACAAGTAGTTTTGTCGAAATCGATCCGTTAAAAGGCTATTTTTATCCCGAAATGACTTTAGCAAAGTTGTTTTGATCCCAAATAAGTATTTAAACATATAATTTATTGTTATAAGTCTTAGGGACTCATATGGAGCTCCAATAAGCCTTAAAAACTCACTTCGCGCTAAAACTAAGTGCTTATATGCAGTTTTACGTAGATCGAGCCTTTAAAAGGGTTTTTTGGCTCCGAAATGTGTCTAGCAACCTTTTTTTATCCTAAATGAGTATTTGAACGTATAATGTATCATAATAAGTTTTAGGAACTGATTTGGAGCTCCAAGAAGCGTTAAAAACCCATTTCGCGTTAAAACAAAGTCCTTATAACTAGTTTTGCCGAATTTGACTCTAGCAAAGTTTTTGTCATCCAAAATGTGGATTTGAAAATATAATATAGTATAATAAATCTTAGGGACTCATTTGATGATGCAACAAATCTTAAACACTCACTTTGCACTAAATCTAAGTGCTTACAATAAGTGTTATCTAAATTGAGCCTTTAAAGGAATTTTTTGGCTCCGAAGTGACTCTAGCAACGTTGTTCTGATTCTACATGAGTATTTGAACATATATTATAATATAGTAAGCCTTAAGGACTCATTTTTAGCTCCAATAATTCTTAAAAAGTCACTACGCCCAAAAACTAAGTCCTTTTGACAAGTTGTGCCTAAATCGAGCCTTTAAAGGGCTTTTTTAGTTCCGCAGTGACTCTAGCACAGTTGTTTTGATCCTAAATGTATATCTACACATATAATATATTGTAATAAGTCTTAGGGATTCATTTGGAGAGCCAATATGACTTAAATCTCGGTTCGCGCTAAAACAATCTTATTATATGTAGTTTTGCCGCAATGGAGCCTTTAAAAGGCTTTTTTGGTTAGGAAGTGACTCTAGCAAAGTTGTTTTGATCCCAAATGTGTATTTAAACATATAATTTATTATAATAAGTCTTAGGGACTCATTTGAAGCTCCAAAAATCTTTAAAAACTCACTTTGCGCTAAAACTAAGTACTTATAACCAATTTGACCTAAACCAAGCCTTTAAAGGGCTTCTTTGGCTCCGAAGTGGGTCTAGCAACGTTGGTTTGATCCTAAATGAGTATTTCAATGAATAATGTATTATAATCAGTCTTAGGAACTCATTTGGAGCTCCAAGAACCGTTAAAAAACCCATTTTGCGTTAAAACATAGTCATTATAACTAGTTTTGCCGAAATTGAACCATTAAAAGGCTTTTTGGGCTCTGAAGCAACTCTAGCAAAGTCTGTGTAATCCAAAATGTGTATTCGAACATATAATATATTGTAATAAATCTTAAGAACTCATTTGGAGATGCAACAAACATTGAAAACTCACTTCGCCCAAAATCTAAGTGCTTACAATAAGTTTTACCGAAATCGAGCCTTTAATGGGGTTTTGTGGCTACGAAGTGATTCTAGTTAAGTTATTTTGATTCTACCTGAGTATTTGAATATATATTGTATTATAATAAGTCTTAGGGACTCATTTTGAGATCTAACATGCCTTAAAAAGTAACAACGCGCAAAAACTAAGTCGTTTTGACAAGTTGTGCCTAAATCGAGCATTTAAAGTGCTTTTTTGGTTCGAAAGTGACTCTAGCAAATTTGTTTTGATTCCAAATGTGTATTTAAACATATATTATTTTATAATAAGTCTTAGGGACTCATTTGAAGCTCCAATATGCCTTAAAAACTCATTTCGCGCTAAAACAAATTCATTACAAGTAGTTTTGTCGAAATCGAGCCGTTAAAGGGCTATTTTGGTTCCGAAATGACTCTAGCAATGTTTTTTGATCCCAAATATGTATTTAAACGTATAATTTATTGTTATAAGTCTTAGGGACTCATATGGAGCTCCAACAAGCCTTAAAAACTCACTTCGCGCTAAAACTAAGTGCTTACAAGCATTTTTACGTAGATCGAGCCTTTAAAAGGGTTTTTTGGCTCCGAAATGTTTCTAGCAATCTTTTTTTTAATCCTAAATGAGTATTTGAATGTATAATATATTATAATAAGTTTTAGGAACTGATTTGGAGCTCCAAGAAGCGTTAAAAACCTATTTCGCGTTAAAACAAAGTCCTTATAACTAGTTTTGCCGAATTTGACTCTAGCAAAGTTTTTGTTATCCAAAATGTGGATTTGAAAATATAATATAGTATAATAAATCTTAGGGACTCATTTGATGATGCAACAAACCTTAAACACTCACTTTGTACTAAATCTAAGTGCTTACAATAAGTGTTATCTAAATTGAGCCTTTAAAGGAATTTTTTGGCTCCGAAGTGACTCTAGCAAAGTTGTTTTGATTCTACATGAGTATTTGAATATATATTGTAATATAGTAAGCCTTAGGGACTCATTTTTAGCTCCAAAACTTCTTAAAAAGTTACTACGCGCAAAAACTAAGTCCTTTTGACAAGTTGTGCCTAAATCGAGCCTTTAAAGGGCTTTTTTGGTTCCGCAGTGACTCTAGCATAGTTGTTTTGATCCCAAATGTATATCTACACATATAATATATTGTAACAAGTCTTAGGGATTCATTTTGAGAGCCAATATGCCTTAAATCTTGCTTCGCGCTAAAACAATCTTATTATATGTAGTTTTGCCGGAATGGAGCCTTTAAAGGGCTTTTTTGGTTCCGAAGTGACTCTAGCAAAGTTGTTTTTATCCAAAATGTGTATTTAAGCATATAATTTATTATAATAAGTCTTAGAGACTCATTTGAAGCTCCAACAAGCTTTAAAAACTCAATTTGCGCTAAAACTAAGTACTTATAACCAGTTTGACCTAAACCAAACCTTTAAAGGGCTTCTTTGGCTCCGAAGTATGTCTAGCAACGTTGGTTTGATCCTAAATGAGTATTTCAATGAATAATGTATTATAATCATTCTTAGGAACTCATTGGGAGCTCCAAGAACCGTTAAAAAACCGATTTTGCGATAAAACATAGTCATTATAACTAGTTTTGCCGAAATTGAACCATTAAAAGGCTTTTTTGGCTCTGAAATAACTCTAGCAAAGTTTGTGTAATCAAAAATGTGTATTCGAACATATAATATATTGTAATAAATCTTAGGAACTCATTTGGAGATGCAACAAACATTGAAAACTCAGTTATTTTAAGTCTCGATTTAGGCAAAACAAGTTATAAGGACTTAGTTTTTGCGCGAGGTGAGTTTTTAACTCTTGTTGGAGCCCAAAGTAATTCAGTAAGACTTATTATAATATATTATATTAAAATACACATTTCGGACAAACACAACTTTGCTATATTCACTTCGGAGCCAAAAAAGCCCTTAAACGGCTCGATTTTGGCAGAACTAGTTATAATGACATTGTTTTAGCGGGAAGTGAGTTTCTAAGGCTTGTTGAAGCTCCAAATGAGACCCTAAAACAATAATATATTATAAGTTCAAATACTTATTTGGGATCAAAACAACTTTGCTAGAGTCACTTCGGAGCCAAAATACCCATTTAAGGGCTCCATTTAGGCAAAACTAATTATCTGGACTTATTTTTTGCGCGAGGTGAGTTTTTAAGGCTTGTTGGATCTCAAAATGAGTCCCTATGAATTATTTTAACATATTATATTTTCAAATACTGATTTGGGATCAAAACAACTTTGCTAGGGTCACTTCGGAGCCAAAATACCCATTTAAGGGCTTGATTTAGGCAAAACTAGTTATCAGGACATAGTTTTTGCGCGAGGTGAGTTTTTAAGGCTTTTTAGAGCTCAAAGTGGGTCCCTATGAATTATTTTAATATATTATATGTTGAAACATTGATTTCGGATCAAAACAACTTTGCTAGAGTCACTTTATAGCCAAAATACCCATTTAAGGGCTCGATTTAGGCAAAACTAGTAATAAGGGCTTAGTTTTGCGCGAGGTTAGTTTTTAAGGCTTGTTGGAGTTAAAAATGAGTTCCTAAGAATTATTTTAGTATATTATATCTTCAAATACTGATTTGGTATCAAAACAACTTTGCTAGTGTCACTTCGGAGCAAAAATACCCATTTTAGGTCTCGATTTAGGCAAAACAAGTTATAAGGACTTAGTTTTTGCGCGAGGTGAGTTTTTAACTCTTGTTGGAGCCCAAAGTAATTCACTAAGACTTATTATAATTTATTATATTAAAATACACATTTTGGACAAACACAACTTTGCTATATTCACTTCGGAGCCAAAAAAGCCCTTAAGCGGCTCGATTTTGGCAGAACTAGTTATAATGACATTGTTTTAGCGCGAAGTGAGTTTCTAAGACTTGTTGGAGCTCCAAATAAGACCCTAAAACTTATTATAATATATTATATGTTCAAACACTGATTTGTGATCAAAACAACTTTGCTAGAGTCACTTCATAGCCAAAATACCCATTTAAGGGCTCGATTTAGGCAAAACTAGTAATAAGGACTTAGTTTTTGTGTAGGTTAGTTTTTGAGGCTTGTTGGAGCTAAAAATGAGTCCCTAATAATTATTTTAGTATATTATATCTTCAAATACTTCTTTGGTATCAAAACAACTTTGCTAGTGTCACTTCGAAGCAAAAATACCTATTTTAGGTCTGGATTTAGGCAAAACTAGGTATAAAGACTTAGTATTTGCGCGAGGTGAGTTTTTAACTCTTGTTGGAGCCCAAAGTAATTTAGTAAGACTTATTATAATATATTATATTAAAATACACATTTCGGACAAACACAACTTTGCTATATTCACTTACGAGCCAAAAAAGCCCTTAAACGGCTCGATTTTGGCAAAACTAGTTATAATGACTATGTTTTAGTGGGAAGTGAGTTTCTAAGGCTTGTTGGAGCTCCAAATGAGACCCTAAAACTTATTATAATATATTATAAGTTAAAATACTTATTTGGGATCAAAACAACCTTGCTAGAGTCACTTTGGAGCCAAAATACCCATTTAAGGGCTCCATTTAGGCAAAACTAGTTATTTGGACTTAGTTTTGGCGCGAGGTGAGTTTTTAAGGCTTGTTGGATCTCAAAATGAGTCCCTATGAATTATTTTAACATATTATATGTTCAAATACTGATTTGGGATCAAAACAACTTTGCTAGGGTCACTTCGGAGCCAAAATACCCATTTAAGGGCTTGATTTAGGCAAAACTAGTTATCAGGACATAGTTTTTGCGCGAGGTAAGTTTTTAAGGCTTTTTGGAGCTCAAAGTGGGTCCCTATGAATTATTTTAATATATTATATGTTCAAACACTGATTTCGGATCAAAACAACTTTGCTAGGGTCACTTTATAGCCAAAATACCCATTTAAGGGCTAGATTTAGGCAAAACTAGTAATAAGGACTTAGTTTTTAAGGCTTGTTGGAGCTAAAAATGAGTCCCTAAGAATTATTTTAGTATATTATATCTTCAAATACTGATTTGGTATCAAAACAACTTTACTAGTGTTACTTCGGAGCAAAAATACCCATTTTAAGTTTCGATTTAGGCAAAACAAGTTATAAGGACTTAGTTTTTGCGCGAGGTGAGTTTTTAACTCTTGTTTGAGCCCAAAGTAATTCACTAAGACTTATTATAATTTATTATATTAAAATACACATTTTGGACAAACACAACTTTGCGATATTCACTTCGGAGCCAAAAAAGCCCTTAAACTGCTCGATTTTGGCAGAACTAGTTGTAATGACATTGTTTTAGCGCGAAGTGAGTTTCTAATGCTTGTTGGAGCTCCAAGTGAGACCCTAAACCAATAATATATTATAAGTTCAAATACTTATTTGGGATCAAAACAACTTTGCTAGAGTCACTTCGGAGCCAAAATACCCATTTAAGAGCTAGATTTAGGCAAAACTAGTAATAAAGACTTAGTTTTTGTGTAGGTTAGTTTTTAAGGCTTGTTGGAGCTAAAAATGAGTCCCTAAGAATTATTTTAGTATATTATATCTTCAAATTCTTCTTTGGTATCAAAACAACTTTGCTAGTGTCACTTCGGAGCAAAAATACCTATTTTAGGTCTCGATTTAGGCAAAACTAGGTATAAGGACTTAGTTTTTGCGCGAGGTGAGTTTTTAACTCTTGTTGGAGCCCAAAGTAATTCAGTAAGATTATTATAATATATTATATTAAATACACATTTCGGATAAACACAACTTTGCTATATTCACTTCGAAGCCAAAAAAGCCCTGAAACGGCTCGATTTTGGCAGAACTAGTTATAATGACATTGTTTTAGCGGGAAGTGAGTTTCTAAGGCTTGTTGGAGCTCCAAATGAGACCCTAAAACTTATTATAGTATATTATAAGTTCAAATGATCAAAACAACTTTGCTAGAGTCACTTTGGAGCCAAAATAACCATTTAAGGGCTCCATTTAGGCAAAACTAGTTATCTGGACTTAGTTTTTGCGCGAGGTGAGTTTTTACGGCTTGTTGGATCTCAGAATAAGTCCCTATGAATTATTTTAACATATTATATGTTCAAATATTGATTTAGGATCAAAACAACTTTGCTAGGGTCACTTCGGAGCCAAAATACCCATTTAGGGGCTTGATTTAGGCAAAACTAGTTATCAGGACATAGTTTTTGCGCGAAGTGAGTTTTTAAGGCATTTTGGAGCTCAAAGTGGGTCCCTAGGAATTATTTTAATATATTATATGTTTAAACACTGATTTCGGATCAAAACAACTTTGCTAGAGTCACTTTATAGCCAAAATTCCCATTTAAGGGCTCGATTTAGGCAAAACTAGTAATAAGGACTTAGTTTTTGCGCGAGGTTAGTATTTAAGGCTTGTTGGAGCTAAAAATGAGTCCCTTAGAATTATTTTAGTATATTATATCTTCAAATAATGATTTGGTATCAAAACAACTTTGCTACTGTCTCTTCGGAGCAAAAATACCCATTTTAGGTCTCGATTTAGGCAAAACTAGTTCGCGAGGTGCGTTTTTCACTCTTGTTGGAGCCCAAAGTAATTCACTAAGACTTATTACAATATATTATATTAAAATACACATTTTGGACAAACACAACTTTGCTATATTCACTTCGGAGCCAAAAAAGCCCTTAAGCGGCTCGATTTTGGCAGAACTAGTTATAATGACATTGTTTTAGCGCGAAGTGAGTTTCTAAGGCTTTTTGGAGCTCCAAATGAGACCCTAAAACCTATTATAATATATTATATGTTCAAACACTGATTTGGGATCAAAATAACTTTGCTAGAGTTACTTCATATCCAAAATACCCAATTAAGGGCTCGATTTAGGCAAAACTAGTAATAAGGACTTAGTTTTTGCGTAGGTTAGTTTTTAAAGCTTGTTGGAGCTAAAAATGAGTCCCTAAGAATTATTTTAGTATATTATATCTTGAAATACTTCTTTGGTATAAAAACAACTTTGCTAGTGTCACTTCGGAGCAAAAATACCTATTTTAGGTCTCGATTTAGGCAAAACTAGGTATAAGGACTTAGTTTTTGCGCGAGGTGAGTTTTTAACTCTTGTTGGAGCCCAAAGTAATTCAGTAAGATTATTATAATATATTATATTAAAATACACATTTCGGATAAACACAACTTTGCTATATTCACTTCGGAGCCAAAAAAGCCCTTAAACAGCTCGATTTTGGCATAACTAGTTATAATGACATTGTTTTAGCGGGAAGTAAGTTTCTAAGGCTTGTTGGAGCTCCAAATGAGACCCTAAAACTTATTATAGTATATTATAAGTTCAAATGATCTAAACAACTTTGCTAGAGTCACTTTGGAGCCAAAATAACCATTTAAGGGCTCAATTTAGGCAAAACTAGTTATCTGGACTTAGTTTTTGCGCGAGGTGAGTTTTTACGGCTTGTTGGATCTCAGAATGAGTCCCTATAAATTATTTTAACATATTATATGTTCAAATACTGATTTGGGATCAAAACAACTTTGCTAGGGTCACTTTGGAGCCAAAATACCCATTTAAGGGCTTGATTTAGGCAAAACTAGTTATCAGGACATAGTTTTTGCGCGAAGTGAGTTTTTAAGGCTTTTTGGAGCTCAAAGTGGATCCCTAGGAATTATTTTAATATATTATATGTTCAAACACTAATTTCGGATCAAAACAACTTTGCTAGAGTCACTTTATAGCCAAAATACCCATTTAAGGGCTCGATTTAGGCAAAACTAGAAAGAAGAACTTAGTTTTTGCGCGAGGTTAGTTTTTAAGGCTTGTTGGAGGTAAAAATGAGTCCCTCAGAATTATTTTAGTATATTATATCTTCAAATACTGATTTGGTATCAAAACAACTTTGCTACTGTCTCTTCGGAGCAAAAATACCCATTTTAGGTCTCGATTTAGGCAAAACTAGTTATAAGGACTTAGTTTTTGCGCGAGGTGCGTTTTTCACTCTTGTTAGAGCCCCAAAGTAATTCACTAAGACTTATTACAATATATTATATTAAAATACACATTTTGGACAAACACAACTTTGCTATATTCACTTCGGATCCAAAAAAGCCTTTAAGCGGCTCGATTTTGGCAGAACTAGTTATAATGACATTGTTTTAGCGCGAAGTGAGTTTCTAAGGCTTGTTGGAGCTCCAAATGAGACCCTAAAACCTACTATAATATATTATATGTTCAAACACTGATTTGGGATCAAAACAACTTTGCTAGATTTACTTCATAGCCAAAATACCCATTTAAGGGCTCGATTTAGGCAAAACTAGTAATAAGGACTTAGTTTTAGCGTAGGTTAGTTTTTAAGGTTTGTTGGAGCTAAAAACGAGTCCCTAAGAATTATTTTAGTATATTATATCTTCAAATACTTCTTTGGTATCAAAACAACTTTGCTAGTGTCACTTCGGAGCAAAAATACCTATTTTAGGTCTCGATTCAGGCAAAACTAGGTATAAGGACTTAGTTTTTGCGCGAGGTGAGTTTTTAACTCTTGTTGGAGCCCAAAGTAATTCAGTAAGATTATTATAATATATTATATTAAAATACACATTTCCGATCAACACAACTTTGCTATATCCACTTCGGAGAAAAAAAGCCCTTAAACGGCTCGATTTTGGCAGAACTAGTTATAATGACATTGTTTTAGCGGGAAGTGAGTTTCTAAGGCTTGTTGGAGCTCTAAATGAGACCCTAAAACTTATTATAGTATATTATAAGTTCAAATGATCAAAAAAACTTTGCTAGAGTCACTTTGGAGCCAAAATAAACATTTAAGGGCTCCATTTAGACAAAACTAGTTATCTGGACTTAGTTTTTGCACGAGGTGAGTTTTTACGGCTTGTTGGATCTCAGAATGAGTCCCTATAAATTATTTTAACATATTATATGTTCAAATACTGATTTGGGATCAAAACAACTTTGCTAGGGTCACTTTGGAGCCAAAATACCCATTTAAGGGCTTGATTTAGGCAAAACTAGTTATCAGGACATAGTTTTTGCGCGAAGTGAGTTTTTAAGGCTTTTTGGAGCTCAAAGTGGGTCCCTAGGAATTATTTTAATATATTATATGTTCAAACACTAATTTCGGATCAAAACAACTTTGCTAGAGTCACTTTATAGCCAAAATACCCATTTAAGGGCTCGATTTAGGCAAAACTAGAAAGAAGGACTTAGTTTTTGCGCGAGGTTAGTTTTTAAGGCTTGTTGGAGGTAAAAATGAGTCCCTCAGAATTATTTTAGTATATTATATCTTCAAATACTGATTTGGTATCAAAACAACTTTGCTACTGTCTCTTCGGAGCAAAAATACCCATTTTAGGTCTCGATTTAGGCAAAACTAGTTATAAGGACTTAGTTTTTGCGCGAGGTGCGTTTTTCACTCTTGTTAGAGCCCAAAGTAATTCACTAAGACTTATTACAATATATTATATTAAAATACACATTTTGGACAAACACAACTTTGCTATATTCACTTCGGAGCCAAAAAAGCCTTTAAGCGGCTTGATTTTGGCAGAACTAGTTATAATGACATTGTTTTAGCGCGAAGTGAGTTTCTAAGGCTTGTTGGAGCTCCAAATGAGACCCTAAAACCTACTATAATATATTATATGTTCAAACACTGATTTGGGATCAAAACAACTTTGCTAGATTTACTTCATAGCCAAAATACCCATTTAAGGGCTCGATTTAGGCAAAACTAGTAATAAGGACTTAGTTTTTGCGTAGGTTAGTTTTTAAGGCTTGTTGGAGCTAAAAACGAGTCCCTAAGAATTATTTTAGTATATTATATCTTCAAATACTTCTTTGGTATCAAAACAACTTTGCTAGTGTCAGTTCGGAGCAAAAATACCTATTTTAGGTCTCGATAAAGGCAAAACTAGGTATAAGGACTTAGTTTTTGCGCGAGGAGAGTTTTTAACTCTTGTTGGAGCCAAAAGTAGTTCAGTAAGATTATTATAATATATTATATTAAAATACACATTTCGGATAAACACAACTTTGCTATATCCACTTCGGAGAAAAAAAGCCCTTAAACGGCTCGATTTTGGCAGAACTAGTTATAATGACATTGTTTTAGCGGGAAGTGAGTTTCTAAGGCTTGTTGGAGCTCTAAATAAGACCCTAAAACTTATTATAGTATATTATAAGTTCAAATGATCAAAAAAACTTTGCTAGAGTCACTTTGGAGCCAAAATAACCATTTAAGGGCTCCATTTAGGCAAAACTAGTTATCTGGACTTAGTTTTTGCGCGAGGTGAGTTTTTACGGCTTGTTGGATCTCAGAATGAGTCCCTATGAATTATTTTAACATATTATATGTTCAAATACTGATTTGGGATCAAAACAACTTTGCTAGGGTCACTTCGGAGCCAAAATACCCATTTAAGGGCTTGATTTAGGCAAAACTAGTTATCAGGACATAGTTTTTGCGCAAAGTGAGTTTTTAAGGCTTTTTGGAGCTCAAAGTGGGTCCCTAGGAATTATTTTAATATATTATATGTTCAAACACTGATTTCGGATCAAAACAACTTTGCTAGAGTCACTTTATAGCCAAAATACCCATTTAAGGGCTCGATATAGGCAAAACTTGTAATAAGGAATTAGTTTTTGCGCGAGGTTAGTTTTTAAGGCTTGTTGGAGCTAAAAATGAGTCCCTCAGAATTATTTTAGTATATTATATCTTCAAATACTGATTTGGTATCAAAACAACTTTGCTAGTGTCTCTTCGGAGCAAAAATACCCATTTTAGGTCTTGATTTAGGCAAAACTAGTTATAAGGACTTAGTTTTTGCGCGAGGTGCGTTTTTCACTCTTGTTGGAGCCCAAAGTAATTCACTAAGACTTTTTACAATATATTATATTAAAATACACATTTTAGACAAACACAACTTTGCTATATTCACTTCGGAGCCAAAAAAGCCCTTAAGCGGCTCGATTTTGGCAGAACTAGTTATAATGACATTGTTTTAGCGCGAAGTGAGTTTCTAAGGCTTGTTGGAGCTCCAAATGAGACCCTAAAACCTACTATAATATATTATATGTTCAAACACTGATTTGGGATCAAAACAACTTTGCTAGAGTTACTTCATAGCTAAAATACCCATTTAAGGGCTCGATTCACGCAAAATTAGTAATAAGGACTTAGTTTTTGCGTAGGTTAGTTTTTGAGGCTTGTTGGAGCTAAAAATGAGTCCCTAAGAATTATTTTAGTATATTATATCTTCAAATACTTCTTTGGTATCAAAACAACTTTGCTAGTGTCACTTCGGAGCAAAAAGACCTATTTTAGGTCTCGATTTAGGCAAAACTAGGTATAAGGACTTAGTTTTTGCGCGAGGTGAGTTTTTAACTCTTGTTGGAGCCAAAAGTAATTCAGTAAGATTATTATAATATATTATATTAAAATACACATTTCGGATAAACACAACTTTGCTATATCCACTTCGGAGCCAAAAAAGCCCTTAAACGGCTCGATTTTGGCAGAACTAGTTATAATGACATTGTTTTAGCGGGAAGTGAGTTTCTAAGGCTTGTTGGAGCTCCAAATGAGACCCTAAAACTAATTATAGTATATTATAAGTTCAAATGATCAAAAAAACTTTACTAGAGTCACTTTGGAGCCAAAATAACCATTTAAGGGCTCCATTTAGGCAAAACTAGTTATCTGGACTTAGTTTTTGCGCGAGGTGAGTTTTTACGGCTTGTTGGATCTCAGAATGAGTCTCTATGAATTTTTTTAACATATTATATGTTCAAATACTGATTTGGGATCAAAACAACTTTGTTAGGGTCACTTCGGAGCCAAAATACCCATTTAAGGGCGTGATTTAGGCAAAACTAGTTATCAGGACATAGTTTTTGCGCGAAGTGAGTTTTTAAGGCTTTTTGGAGCTCAAAGTGGGTCCCTAGGAATTATTTTAATATATTATATGTTCAAACACTGATTTCGGATCAAAACAACTTTACTAGAGTCACTTTATAGCCAAAATACCCATTTAAGGGCTCGATTTAGGCAAAACTAGTAAGAAGGACTTAGTTTTTGCGCGAGGTTAGTTTTTAAGGCTTGTTGGAGCTAAAAATGAGTCCCTCAGAATTATTTTAGTATATTATATCTTCAAATACTTCTTTGGTATCAAAACAACTTTGCTACTGTCTCTTCAGAGCAAAAATACCCATTTTAGGTCTCGATTTAGGCAAAACTAGTTATAAGGACTTAGTTTTTGCGCGAGGTGAGTTTTTCACTCTTGTTGGAGCCCAAAGTAATTCACTAAGACTTATTACAATATATTATATTAAAATACACATTTTGGACAAACACAACTTTGCTATATTCACTTCGGAGCCAAAAAAGCCCTTAAGCGGCTCGATTTTGGCAGAACTAGTTATAATGACATTGTTTTAGCGCGAAGTGAGTTTCTAAGGCTTGTTGGAGCTCTAAATGAGACCCTAAAACCTACTATAATATATTATATGTTCAAACACTGATTTGGTATCAAAACAACTTTGCTAGATTTACTTCATAGCCAAAATACCCATTTAAGGGCTCGATTTAGGCAAAACTAGTAATAAGGACTTAGTTTTTGCGTAGGTTAGTTTTTAAGGCTTATTGGAGCTAAAAATGAGTCCCTAAGAATTATTTTAGTATATTATATCTTCAAATACTTCTTTGGTATCAAAACAACTTTGCTATTGTCACTTCGGAGCAAAAATACCTATTTTAGGTCTCGATTTAGGCAAAACTAGGTATAAGGACTTAGTTTTTGCGCGAGGTGAGTTTTTAACTCTTGTTGGAGCCAAAAGTAATTCAGTAAGATTATTATAATATATTATATTAAAATACGCATTTCGGATAAACACAACTTTGCTATATTCACTTCGGAGCCAAAAAAGCCCTAAAACGGCTCGATTTTGGCAGAACTAGTTATAAGGACATTGTTTTAGCGGGAAGTGAGTTTCTAAGGCTTGTTGGAGCTCCAAATGATCAAAACAACTTTGCTAGAGTCACTTTGGAGCCAAAATAACCATTTAAGGGCTCCATTTAGGCAAAACTAGTTATCTGGACTTAGTTTTTGCGCGAGGTGAGTTTTTACGGCTTGTTGGACCTCAGAATGAGTCCCTATGATGTATTTTAACATATTATATATTCAAATACTGATTTGGGATCAAAACAACTTTGCTAGGGTCACTTCGGATCCAAAATACCCATTTAAGGGCTTGATTTAGGCAAAACTAGTTATCAGGACTTAGTTTTTCCGCGAAGTGAGTTTTTAAGGCCTTTTGGAGCTCAAAGTGGGTCCCTAGGAATTATTTTAATATATTATATGTTCAAACACTGATTTCGGATCAAAACAACT
This sequence comes from Boehmeria nivea var. tenacissima, assembly GCA_018132145.1. NCBI lineage: Eukaryota > Viridiplantae > Streptophyta > Magnoliopsida > Rosales > Urticaceae > Boehmeria > Boehmeria nivea. Next base: position 613,704 of record CM030877.1, read on the forward strand.
TTGCTAGAGTCACTTTATAGCCAAAATACCCATTTAAGGGCTCGATTTAGGCAAAACTAGTAATAAGGACTTAGTTTTTGCGCGAGGTTAGTTTTTAAGGCTTGTTGGAGCTAAAAATGAGTCCCTCAGAATTATTTTAGTATATTATATCTTCAAATATTGATTTGGTATCAAAACAACTTTGCTAGTGTCTCTTCGGAGCAAAAATGCCCATTTTAGGTCTCGATTTAGGCAAAACTAGTTATAAGGACGTAGTTTTTGCGCGAGGTGCGTTTTTCACTCTTGTTGGAGCCCAATGTAATTCACTAAGACTTATTACAATATATTATATTAAAATACACATTTTGGACAAACACAACTTTGCTATATTCACTTCGGATCCAAAAAAGCCTTTAAGCGGCTCGATTTTGGCAGAACTAGTTATAATGACATTGTTTTAGCGTGAAGTGAGTTTCTAAGGCTTGTTGGAGCTCCAAATGAGACCCTAAAACCTACTATAATATATTATATGTTCAAACACTGATTTGGGATCAAAACAACTTTGCTAGATTTACTTCATAGCCAAAATACCCATTTAAGGGCTCGATTTAGGCAAAACTAGTAATAAGGACTTAGTTTTGCGTAGGTTAGTTTTTGAGGCTTGTTGGAGCTAAAAACGAGTCCCTAAGAATTATTTTAGTATATTATATCTTCAAATACTTCTTTGGTATCAAAACAACTTTGCTAGTGTCACTTCGGAGCAAAAATACCTATTTTAGGTCTCGATTCAGGCAAAACTAGGTATAAGGACTTAGTTTTTGCGCGAGGTGAGTTTTTAACTCTTGTTGGAGCCCAAAGTAATTCAGTAAGATTATTATAATATATTATATTAAAATACACATTTCGGATAAACACAACTTTGCTATATTCACTTCGGAGCCAAAAAAGCCCTTAAACGGCTCGATTTTGGCATAACTTGTTATAATGACATTGTTTTAGCGGGAAGTAAGTTTCTAAGGCTTGTTGGAGCTCCAAATGAGACCCTAAAACTTATTATAGTATATTATAAGTTCAAATGATCAAAACAACTTTGCTAGAGTCACTTTGGAGCCAAAATAACCATTTAAGGGCTCAATTTAGGCAAAACTAGTTATCTGGACTTAGTTTTTGCGCGAGGTGAGTTTTTACGGCTTGTTGGATCTCAGAATGAGTCCCTATAAATTACTTTAACATATTATATGTTCAAATACTGATTTGGGATCAAAACAACTTTGCTAGGGTCACTTTGGAGCCAAAATACCCATTTAAGGGCTTGATTTAGGCAAAACTAGTTATCAGGACATAGTTTTTGCGCTAAGTGAGTTTTTAAGGCTTTTTGGAGCTCAAAGTGGGTCCCTAGGAATTATTTTAATATATTATATGTTCAAACACTAATTTCGGATCAAAACAACTTTGCTAGAGTCACTTTATAGCCAAAATACCCATTTAAGGGCTCGATTTAGGCAAAACTAGAAAGAAGGACTTAGTTTTTGTGCGAGGTTAGTTTTTAAGGCTTGTTGGAGGTAAAAATGAGTCCCTCAGAATTATTTTAGTATATTATATCTTCAAATACTGATTTGGTATCAAAACAACTTTGCTACTGTCTCTTCGGAGCAAAAATACCCATTTTAGGTCTCGATTTAGGCAAACTAGTTATAAGAACTTAGTTTTTGCGCGATGTGCGTTTTTCACTCTTGTTAGAGCCCAAAGTAATTCAATACGACTTATTACAATATATTATATTAAAATACACATTTTGGACAAACACAACTTTGCTATATTCACTTCGGAGCCAAAAAAGCCTTTAAGCGGCTCGATTTTGGCAGAACTAGTTATAATGACATTGTTTTAGCGCGAAGTGAGTTTCTAAGGCTTGTTGGAGCTCTAAATGAGACCCTAAAACCTACTATAATATATTATATGTTCAAACACTGATTTGGTATCAAAACAACTTTGCTAGATTTACTTCATAGCCAAAATACCCATTTAAGGGCTCGATTTAGGCAAAACTAGTAATAAGGACTTAGTTTTTGCGTAGGTTAGTTTTTAAGGCTTATTGGAGCTAAAAATGAGTCCCTAACAATTATTTTAGTATATTATATCTTCAAATACTTCTTTGGTATCAAAACAACTTTGCTATTGTCACTTCGGAGCAAAAATACCTATTTTAGGTCTCGATTTAGGCAAAACTAGGTATAAGGACTTAGTTTTTGCGCGAGGTGAGTTTTTAACTCTTGTTGGAGCCAAAAGTAATTCAGTAAGATTATTATAATATATTATATTAAAATACACATTTCGGATAAACACAACTTTGCTATATTCACTTCGGAGCCAAAAAAGCCCTAAAACGGCTCGATTTTGGCAGAACTAGTTATAAGGACACTGTTTTAGCGGGAAGTGAGTTTCTAAGGCTTGTTGGAGCTCCAAATGATCAAAACAACTTTGCTAGAGTCACTTTGGAGCCAAAATAACCATTTAAGGGCTCCATTTAGGCAAAACTAGTTATCTGGACTTAGTTTTTGCGCGAGGTGAGTTTTTACGGCTTGTTGGATCTCAGAATGAGTCCCTATGATGTATTTTAACATATTATATATTCAAATACTGATTTGGGATCAAAACAACTTTGCTAGGGTCACTTCGGATCCAAAATACCCATTTAAGGGCTTGATTTAGGCAAAACTAGTTATCAGGACTTAGTTTTTCCGCGAAGTGAGTTTTTAAGGCTTTTTGGAGCTCAAAGTGGGTCCCTAGGAATTATTTTAATATATTATATGTTCAAACACTGATTTCGGATCAAAACAACTTTGCTAGAGTCACTTTATAGCCAAAATACCCATTTAAGGGCTCGATTTAGGCAAAACTAGTAATAAGGACTTAGTTTTTGCGCGAGGTTAGTTTTTAAGGCTTGTTGGAGCTAAAAATGAGTCCCTCAGAATTATTTTAGTATATTATATCTTCAAATATTGATTTGGTATCAAAACAACTTTGCTAGTGTCTCTTCGGAGCAAAAATGCCCATTTTAGGTCTCGATTTAGGCAAAACTAGTTATAAGGACGTAGTTTTTGCGCGAGGTGCGTTTTTCACTCTTGTTGGAGCCCAATGTAATTCACTAAGACTTATTACAATATATTATATTAAAATACACATTTTGGACAAACACAACTTTGCTATATTCACTTCGGATCCAAAAAAGCCTTTAAGCGGCTCGATTTTGGCAGAACTAGTTATAATGACATTGTTTTAGCGTGAAGTGAGTTTCTAAGGCTTGTTGGAGCTCCAAATGAGACCCTAAAACCTACTATAATATATTATATGTTCAAACACTGATTTGGGATCAAAACAACTTTGCTAGATTTACTTCATAGCCAAAATACCCATTTAAGGGCTCGATTTAGGCAAAACTAGTAATAAGGACTTAGTTTTTGCGTAGGTTAGTTTTTGAGGCTTGTTGGAGCTAAAAACGAGTCCCTAAGAATTATTTTAGTATATTATATCTTCAAATACTTCTTTGGTATCAAAACAACTTTGCTAGTGTCACTTCGGAGCAAAAATACCTATTTTAGGTCTCGATTCAGGCAAAACTAGGTATAAGGACTTAGTTTTTGCGCGAGGTGAGTTTTTAACTCTTGTTGGAGCCCAAAGTAATTCAGTAAGATTATTATAATATATTATATTAAAATACACATTTCGGATAAACACAACTTTGCTATATTCACTTCGGAGCCAAAAAAGCCCTTAAACGGCTCGATTTTGGCATAACTTGTTATAATGACATTGTTTTAGCGGGAAGTAAGTTTCTAAGGCTTGTTGGAGCTCCAAATGAGACCCTAAAACTTATTATAGTATATTATAAGTTCAAATGATCAAAACAACTTTGCTAGAGTCACTTTGGAGCCAAAATAACCATTTAAGGGCTCAATTTAGGCAAAACTAGTTATCTGGACTTAGTTTTTGCGCGAGGTGAGTTTTTACGGCTTGTTGGATCTCAGAATGAGTCCCTATAAATTACTTTAACATATTATATGTTCAAATACTGATTTGGGATCAAAACAACTTTGCTAGGGTCACTTTGGAGCCAAAATACCCATTTAAGGGCTTGATTTAGGCAAAACTAGTTATCAGGACATAGTTTTTGCGCGAAGTGAGTTTTTAAGGCTTTTTGGAGCTCAAAGTGGGTCCCTAGGAATTATTTTAATATATTATATGTTCAAACACTAATTTCGGATCAAAACAACTTTGCTAGAGTCACTTTATAGCCAAAATACCCATTTAAGGGCTCGATTTAGGCAAAACTAGAAAGAAGGACTTAGTTTTTGTGCGAGGTTAGTTTTTAAGGCTTGTTGGAGGTAAAAATGAGTCCCTCAGAATTATTTTAGTATATTATATCTTCAAATACTGATTTGGTATCAAAACAACTTTGCTACTGTCTCTTCGGAGCAAAAATACCCATTTTAGGTCTCGATTTAGGCAAAACTAGTTATAAGGACTTAGTTTTTGCGCGATGTGCGTTTTTCACTCTTGTTAGAGCCCAAAGTAATTCAATACGACTTATTACAATATATTATATTAAAATACACATTTTGGACAAACACAACTTTGCTATATTCACTTCGGAGCCAAAAAAGCCTTTAAGCGGCTCGATTTTGGCAGAACTAGTTATAATGACATTGTTTTAGCGCGAAGTGAGTTTCTAAGGCTTGTTGGAGCTCTAAATGAGACCCTAAAACCTACTATAATATATTATATGTTCAAACACTGATTTGGTATCAAAACAACTTTGCTAGATTTACTTCATAGCCAAAATACCATTTAAGGGCTCGATTTAGGCAAAACTAGTAATAAGGACTTAGTTTTTGCGTAGGTTAGTTTTTAAGGCTTGTTGGAGCTAAAAACGAGTCCCTAAGAATTATTTTAGTATATTATATCTTCAAATACTTCTTTGGTATCAAAACAACTTTGCTAGTGTCACTTCGGAGCAAAATACCTATTTTAGGTCTCGATTCAGGCAAAACTAGGTATAAGGACTTAGTTTTTGCGCGAGGAGAGTTTTTCACTCTTGTTGGAGCCAAAAGTAATTCAGTAAGATTATTATAATATATTATATTAAAATACACATTTCGGATAAACACAACTTTGCTATATCCACTTCGGAGAAAAAAAGCCCTTAAACGGCTCGATTTTGGCAGAACTACTTATAATGACATTGTTTTAGCGGGAAGTGAGTTTCTAAGGCTTGTTGGAGCTCTAAATGAGACCCTAAAACTTATTATAGTATATTATAAGTTCAAATGATCAAAAAAACTTTGCTAGAGTCACTTTGGAGCCAAAATAACCATTTAAAGGCTCCATTTAGGCAAAACTAGTTATCTGGACTTAGTTTTTGCGCGAGGTGAGTTTTTACGGCTTGTTGGATCTCAGAATGAGTCCCTATAAATTATTTTAACATATTATATGTTCAAATACTGATTTGGGATCAAAACAACTTTGCTAGGGTCACTTTGGAGCCAAAATACCCATTTAAGGGCTTGATTTAGGCAAAACTAGTTATCAGGACATAGTTTTTGCGCGAAGTGAGTTTTTAAGGCTTTTTGGAGCTCAAAGTGGGTCCCTAGGAATTATTTTAATATATTATATGTTCAAACACTAATTTCGGATCAAAACAACTTTGCTAGAGTCACTTTATAGCCAAAATACCCATTTAAGGGCTCGATTTAGGCAAAACTAGAAAGAAGGACTTAGTTTTTGTGCGAGGTTAGTTTTTAAGGCTTGTTGGAGGTAAAAATGAGTCCCTCAGAATTATTTTAGTATATTATATCTTCAAATACTGATTTGGTATCAAAACAACTTTGCTACTGTCTCTTCGGAGCAAAAATACCCATTTTAGGTCTCGATTTAGGCAAAACTAGTTATAAGGACTTAGTTTTTGCGCGATGTGCGTTTTTCACTCTTGTTAGAGCCCAAAGTAATTCACTACGACTTATTACAATATATTATATTAAAATAAACATTTTGGACAAACACAACTTTGCTATATTCACTTCGGAGCCAAAAAAGCCTTTAAGCGGCTCGATTTTGGCAGAACTAGTTATAATGACATTGTTTTAGCGCGAAGTGAGTTTCTAAGGCTTGTTGGAGCTCCAAATGAGACCCTAAAACCTACTATAATATATTATATGTTCAAACACTGATTTGGTATCAAAACAACTTTCCTAGATTTACTTCATAGCCAAAATACCCATTTAAGGGCTCGATTTAGGCAAAACTAGTAATAAGGACTTAGTTTTTGCGTAGGTTAGTTTTTAAGGCTTGTTGGAGCTAAAAACGAGTCCCTAAGAATTATTTTAGTATATTATATCTTCAAATACTTCTTTGGTATCAAAACAACTTTGCTAGTGTCACTTCGGAGCAAAAATACCTATTTTAGGTCTCGATTCAGGCAAAACTAGGTATAAGGACTTAGTTTTTGCGCGAGGAGAGTTTTTCACTCTTGTTGGAGCCAAAAGTAATTCAGTAAGATTATTATAATATATTATATTAAAATACACATTTCGGATAAACACAACTTTGCTATATCCACTTCGGAGAAAAAAAGCCCTTAAACGGCTCGATTTTGGCAGAACTACTTATAATGACATTGTTTTAGCGGGAAGTGAGTTTCTAAGGCTTGTTGGAGCTCTAAATGAGACCCTAAAACTTATTATAGTATATTATAAGTTCAAATGATCAAAAAAACTTTGCTAGAGTCACTTGGAGCCAAAATAACCATTTAAGGGCTCCATTTAGGCAAAACTAGTTATCTGGACTTAGTTTTTGCGCGAGGTGAGTTTTTACGGCTTGTTGGATCTCAGAATGAGTCCCTATAAATTATTTTAACATATTATATGTTCAAATACTGATTTGGGATCAAAACAATTTTGCTAGGGTCACTTTGGAGCCAAAATACCCATTTAAGGGCTTGATTTAGGCAAAACTAGTTATCAGGACATAGTTTTTGCGCGAAGTGAGTTTTTAAGGCTTTTTGGAGCTCAAAGTGGGTCCCTAGGAATTATTTTAATATATTATATGTTCAAACACTGATTTCGGATCAAAACAACTTTGCTAGAGTCACTTTATAGCCAAAATACCCATTTAAGGGCTCGATTTAGGCAAAACTAGTAATAAGGACTTAGTTTTTGCGCGAGGTTAGTTTTTAAGGCTTGTTGGAGCTAAAAATGAGTCCCTCAGAATTATTTTAGTATATTATATCTTCAAATATTGATTTGGTATCAAAACAACTTTGCTAGTGTCTCTTCGGAGCAAAAATGCCCATTTTAGGTCTCGATTTAGGCAAAACTAGTTATAAGGACGTAGTTTTTGCGCGAGGTGCGTTTTTCACTCTTGTTGGAGCCCAATGTAATTCACTAAGACTTATTACAATATATTATATTAAAATACACATTTTGGACAAACACAACTTTGCTATATTCACTTCGGATCCAAAAAAGCCTTTAAGCGGCTCGATTTTGGCAGAACTAGTTATAATGACATTGTTTTAGCGTGAAGTGAGTTTCTAAGGCTTGTTGGAGCTCCAAATGAGACCCTAAAACCTACTATAATATATTATATGTTCAAACACTGATTTGGGATCAAAACAACTTTGCTAGATTTACTTCATAGCCAAAATACCCATTTAAGGGCTCGATTTAGGCAAAACTAGTAATAAGGACTTAGTTTTTGCGTAGGTTAGTTTTTGAGGCTTGTTGGAGCTAAAAATGAGTCCCTAAGAATTATTTTAGTATATTATATCTTCAAATACTTCTTTGGTATCAAAACAACTTTGCTAGTGTCACTTCGGAGCAAAAATACCTATTTTAGGTCTCGATTCAGGCAAAACTAGGTATAAGGACTTAGTTTTTGCGCGTGGTGAGTTTTTAACTCTTGTTGGAGCCCAAAGTAATTCAGTAAGATTATTATAATATATTATATTAAAATACACATTTCGGATAAACACAACTTTGCTATATTCACTTCGGAGCCAAAAAAGCCCTTAAACGGCTCGATTTTGGCATAACTAGTTATAATGACATTGTTTTAGCGGGAAGTAAGTTTCTAAGGCTTGTTGGAGCTCCAAATGAGACCCTAAAACTTATTATAGTATATTATAAGTTCAAATGATCAAAACAACTTTGCTAGAGTCACTTTGGAGCCAAAATAACCATTTAAGGGCTCAATTTAGGCAAAACTAGTTTTCTGGACTTAGTTTTTGCGCGAGGTGAGTTTTTACGGCTTGTTGGATCTCAGAATGAGTCCCTATAAATTACTTTAACATATTATATGTTCAAATACTGATTTGGGATCAAAACAACTTTGCTAGGGTCACTTTGGAGCCAAAATACCCATTTAAGGGCTTGATTTAGGCAAAACTAGTTATCAGGACATAGTTTTTGCGCGAAGTGAGTTTTTAAGGCTTTTTGGAGCTCAAAGTGGGTCCCTAGGAATTATTTTAATATATTATATGTTCAAACACTAATTTCGGATCAAAACAACTTTGCTAGAGTCACTTTATAGCCAAAATACCCATTTAAGGGCTCGATTTAGGCAAAACTAGAAAGAAGGACTTAGTTTTTGTGCGAGGTTAGTTTTTAAGGCTTGTTGGAGGTAAAAATGAGTCCCTCAGAATTGTTTTAGTATATTATATCTTCAAATACTGATTTGGTATCAAAACAACTTTGCTACTGTCTCTTCGGAGCAAAAATGCCCATTTTAGGTCTCGATTTAGGCAAAACTAGTTATAAGGACTTAGTTTTTGCGCGATGTGCGTTTTTCACTCTTGTTAGAGCCCAAAGTAATTCAATACGACTTATTACAATATATTATATTAAAATACACATTTTGGACAAACACAACTTTGCTATATTCACTTCGGAGCCAAAAAAGCCTTTAAGCGGCTCGATTTTGGCAGAACTAGTTATAATGACATTGTTTTAGCGCGAAGTGAGTTTCTAAGGCTTGTTGGAGCTCCAAATTAGACTCTAAAACCTACTATAATATATTATATGTTCAAACACTGATTTGGTATCAAAACAACTTTGCTAGATTTACTTCATAGCCAAAATACCCATTTAAGGGCTCGATTTAGGCAAAACTAGTAATAAGGACTTAGTTTTTGCGTAGGTTAGTTTTTAAGGCTTGTTGGAGCTAAAAACGAGTCCCTAAGAATTATTTTAGTATATTATATCTTCAAATACTTCTTTGGTATCAAAACAACTTTGCTAGTGTCACTTCGGAGCAAAAATACCTATTTTAGGTCTCGATTCAGGCAAAACTAGGTATAAGGACTTAGTTTTTGCGCGAGGAGAGTTTTTCACTCTTGTTGGAGCCAAAAGTAATTCAGTAAGATTATTATAATATATTATATTAAAATACACATTTCGGATAAACACAACTTTGCTATATCCACTTCGGAGAAAAAAAGCCCTTAAACGGCTCGATTTTGGCAGAACTACTTATAATGACATTGTTTTAGCGGGAAGTGAGTTTCTAAGGCTTGTTGGAGCTCTAAATGAGACCCTAAAACTTATTATAGTATATTATAAGTTCAAATGATCAAAAAAACTTTGCTAGAGTCACTTTGGAGCCAAAATAACCATTTAAAGGCTCCATTTAGGCAAAACTAGTTATCTGGACTTAGTTTTTGCGCGAGGTGAGTTTTTACGGCTTGTTGGATCTCAGAATGAGTCCCTATAAATTATTTTAACATATTATATGTTCAAATACTGATTTGGGATCAAAACAACTTTGCTAGGGTCACTTTGGAGCCAAAATACCCATTTAAGGGCTTGATTTAGGCAAAACTAGTTATCAGGACATAGTTTTTGCGGGAAGTGAGTTTTTAAGGCTTTTTGGAGCTCAAAGTTGGTCCCTAGGAATTATTTTAATATATTATATGTTCAAACACTAATTTCGGATCAAAACAACTTTGCTAGAGTCACTTTATAGCCAAAATACCCATTTAAGGGCTCGATTTAGGCAAAACTAGAAAGAAGGACTTAGTTTTTGTGCGAGGTTAGTTTTTAAGGCTTGTTGGAGGTAAAAATGAGTCCCTCAGAATTATTTTAGTATATTATATCGTCAAATACTGATTTGATATCAAAACAACTTTGCTACTGTCTCTTCGGAGCAAAAATACCCATTTTAGGTCTCGATTTAGGCAAAACTAGTTATAAGGACTTAGTTTTTGCGCGATGTGCGTTTTTCACTCTTGTTAGAGCCCAAAGTAATTCACTACGACTTATTACAATATATTATATTAAAATACACATTTTGGACAAACACAACTTTGCTATATTCACTTCGGAGCCAAAAAAGCCTTTAAGCGGCTCGATTTTGGCAGAACTAGTTATAATGACATTGTTTTAGCGCGAAGTGAGTTTCTAAGGCTTGTTGGAGCTCCAAATGAGACCCTAAAACCTACTATAATATATTATATGTTCAAACACTGATTTGGTATCAAAACAACTTTGCTAGATTTACTTCATAGCCAAAATACCCATTTAAGGGCTCGATTTAGGCAAAACTAGTAATAAGGACTTAGTTTTTGCGTAGGTTAGTTTTTAAGGCTTGTTGGAGCTAAAAACGAGTCCCTAAGAATTATTTTAGTATATTATATCTTCAAATACTTCTTTGGTATCAAAACAACTTTGCTAGTGTCACTTCGGAGCAAAAATACCTATTTTAGGTCTCGATTCAGGCAAAACTAGGTATAAGGACTTAGTTTTTGCGCGAGGAGAGTTTTTCACTCTTGTTGGAGCCAAAAGTAATTCAGTAAGATTATTATAATATATTATATTAAAATACACATTTCGGATAAACACAACTTTGCTATATCCACTTCGGAGAAAAAAAGCCCTTAAACGGCTCGATTTTGGCAGAACTACTTATAATGACATTGTTTTAGCGGGAAGTGAGTTTCTAAGGCTTGTTGGAGCTCAAAATGAGACCCTAAAACTTATTATAGTATATTATAAGTTCAAATGATCAAAAAAACTTTGCTAGAGTCACTTTGGAGCCAAAATAACCATTTAAGGGCTCCATTTAGGCAAAACTAGTTATCTGGACTTAGTTTTTGCGCGAGGTGAGTTTTTACGGCTTGTTGGATCTCAGAATAAGTCCCTATAAATTATTTTAACATATTATATGTTCAAATACTGATTTGGGATCAAAACAACTTTGCTAGGGTCACTTTGGAGCCAAAATACCCATTTAAGGGCTTGATTTAGGCAAAACTAGTTATCAGGACATAGTTTTTGCGCGAAGTGAGTTTTTAAGGCTTTTTGGAGCTCAAAGTGGGTCCCTAGGAATTATTTTAATATATTATATGTTCAAACACTAATTTCGGATCAAAACAACTTTGCTAGAGTCACTTTATAGCCAAAATACCCATTTAAGGGCTCGATTTAGGCAAAACTAGAAAGAAGGACTTAGTTTTTGTGCGAGGTTAGTTTTTAAGGCTTGTTGGAGGTAAAAATGAGTCCCTCAGAATTATTTTAGTATATTATATCTTCAAATACTGATTTGGTATCAAAACAACTTTGCTACTGTCTCTTCGGAGCAAAAATACCCATTTTAGGTCTCGATTTAGGCAAAACTAGTTATAAGGACTTAGTTTTTACGCGATGTGCGTTTTTCACTCTTGTTAGAGCCCAAAGTAATTCACTACGACTTATTACAATATATTATATTAAAATACACATTTTGGACAAACACAACTTTGCTATATTCACTTCGGAGCCAAAAAAGCCTTTAAGCGGCTCGATTTTGGCAGAACTAGTTATAATGACATTGTTTTAGCGCGAAGTGAGTTTCTAAGGCTTGTTGGAGCTCCAAATGAGATCCTAAAACCTAATATAATATATTATATGTTCAAACACTGATTTGGGATCAAAACAACTTTTCTAGATTTACTTCATAGCCAAAATACCCATTTAAGGGCTCGATTTAGGCAAAACTAGTAATAAGGACTTAGTTTTTGCGTAGGTTAGTTTTTAAGGCTTGTTGGAGCTAAAAACGAGTCCCTAAGAATTATTTTAGTATATTATATCTTCAAATACTTCTTTGGTATCAAAACAACTTTGCTAGTGTCACTTCGGAGCAAAAATACCTATTTTAGGTCTCGATTCAGGCAAAACTAGGTATAAGGACTTAGTTTTTGCGCGAGGAGAGTTTTTCACTCTTGTTGGAGCCAAAAGTAATTCAGTAAGATTATTATAATATATTATATTAAAATACACATTTCGGATAAACACAACTTTGCTATATCCACTTCGGAGAAAAAAAGCCCTTAAACGGCTCGATTTTGGCAGAACTACTTATAATGACATTGTTTAAGCGGGAAGTGAGTTTCTAAGGCTTGTTGGAGCTCTAAATGAGACCCTAAAACTTATTATAGTATATTATAAGTTCAAATGATCAAAAAAACTTTGCTAGAGTCACTTTGGAGCCAAAATAACCATTTAAGGGCTCCATTTAGGCAAAACTAGTTATCTGGACTTAGTTTTTGCGCGAGGTGAGTTTTTACGGCTTGTTGGATCTCAGAATGAGTCCCTATAAATTATTTTAACATATTTTATGTTCAAATACTGATTTGGGATCAAAACAACTTTGCTAGGGTCACTTTGGAGCCAAAATACCCATTTAAGGGCTTGATTTAGGCAAAACTAGTTATCAGGACATAGTTTTTGCGCGAAGTGAGTTTTTAAGGCTTTTTGGAGCTCAAAGTGGGTCCCTAGGAATTATTTTAATATATTATATGTTCAAACACTGATTTCGGATCAAAACAACTTTGCTAGAGTCACTTTATAGCCAAAATACCCATTTAAGGGCTCGATTTAGGCAAAACTAGTAATAAGGACTTAGTTTTTGCGCGAGGTTAGTTTTTAAGGCTTGTTGGAGCTAAAAATGAGTCCCTCAGAATTATTTTAGTATATTATATCTTCAAATATTGATTTGGTATCAAAACAACTTTGCTAGTGTCTCTTCGGAGCAAAAATGCCCATTTTAGGTCTCGATTTAGGCAAAACTAGTTATAAGGACGTAGTTTTTGCGCGAGGTGCGTTTTTCACTCTTGTTGGAGCCCAATGTAATTCACTAAGACTTATTACAATATATTATATTAAAATACACATTTTGGACAAACACAACTTTGCTATATTCACTTCTGATCCAAAAAAGCCTTTAAGCGGCTCGATTTTGGCAGAACTAGTTATAATGACATTGTTTTAGCGTGAAGTGAGTTTCTAAGGCTTGTTGGAGCTCCAAATGAGACCCTAAAACCTACTATAATATATTATATGTTCAAACACTGATTTGGGATCAAAACAACTTTGCTAGATTTACTTCATAGCCAAAATACCCATTTAAGGGCTCGATTTAGGCAAAACTAGTAATAAGGACTTAGTTTTTGCGTAGGTTAGTTTTTGAGGCTTGTTGGAGCTAAAAATGAGTCCCTAAGAATTATTTTAGTATATTATATCTTCAAATACTTCTTTGGTATCAAAACAACTTTGCTAGTGTCACTTCGGAGCAAAAATACCTATTTTAGGTCTCGATTCAGGCAAAACTAGGTATAAGGACTTAGTTTTTGCGCGAGGTGAGTTTTTAGCTCTTGTTGGAGCCCAAAGTAATTCAGTAAGATTATTATAATATATTACATTAAAATACACATTTCGGATAAACACAACTTTGCTATATTCACTTCGGAGCCAAAAAACCCTTAAACGGCTCGATTTTGGCAGAACTAGTTATAATGATATTGTTTTAGCGGGAAGTGAGTTTCTAAGGCTTGTTGGAGCTCCAAATGAGACCCTAAAACTTATTATAGTATATTATAAGTTCAAATACTTATTTGGGATCAAAACAACTTTGCTAGAGTCACTTTGAGCTAAAATAACCATATAAGGGCTCCATTTAGGCAAAACTAGTTATCTGGACTTAGTTTTTGCGCGAGGTGAGTTTTTACGGCTTGTTGGATCTCATAATAAGTCCCTATGAATTATTTTAACATATTATATGTTCAAACACTGATTTGGGATCAAAACAACTTTGCTAGTGTCACTTCGGAGCCAAAATACCCATTTAAGGGCTTGATTTAGGCAAAACTAGCTATCAGGACTTAGTTTTTCCGCGAAGTGAGTTTTTAAGGCTTTTTGGAGCTCAAAGTGGGTCCCTAGGAATTATTTTAATATATTATATGTTCAAACACTGATTTCGGATCAAAACAACTTTGCTAGAGTCACTTTATAGCCAAAATACCCATTTAAGGGCTCGATTTAGGCAAAACTAGTAATAAGGACTTAGTTTTTGCGCGAGGTTAGTTTTTAAGGCTTGTTGGAGCTAAAAATGAGTCCCTCAGAATTATTTTAGTATATTATATCTTCAAATATTGATTTGGTATCAAAACAACTTTGCTAGTGTCTCCTCGGAGCAAAAATGCCCATTTTAGGTCTCGATTTAGGCAAAACTAGTTATAAGGACTTAGTTTTTGCGCGAGGTGCGTTTTTCACTCTTGTTGGAGCCCAATGTAATTCACTAAGACTTATTACAATATATTATATTAAAATACACATTTTGGACAAACACAACTTTGCTATATTCACTTCGGAGCCAAAAAAGCCCTTAAGCGGCTCGATTTTGGCAGAACTAGTTATAATGACATTGTATTAGCGCGAAGTGAGTTTCTAAGGCTTGTTGGAGCTCCAAATGAGACCCTAAAACCTATTATAATATATTAAATGTTCAAACACTGATTTGGGATCAAAACAACTTTGCTAGAGTTACTTCATAGCCAAAATACCCATTTAAGGGCTCGATTTAGGCAAAACTAGTAATAAGGACTTAGTTTTTGCGTAGGTTAGTTTTTAAGGCTTGTTGGAGCTAAAAATGAGTCCCTAAGAATTATTTTAGTATATTATATCTTCAAATACTTCTTTGGTATCAAAACAACTTTGCTAGTGTCACTTCGGAGCAAAAATACCTATTTTAGGTCTCGATTTAGGCAAAACTAGGTATAAGGACTTAGTTTTTGCGCGAGGTGAGTTTTTAACTCTTGTTGGAGCCAAAAGTAATTCAGTAAGATTATTATAATATATTATATTAAAATACACATTTCGGATAAACACAACTTTGCTATATTCACTTCGGAGCCAAAAAAGCCCTTAAACGGCTAGATTTTGGCAGAACTAGTTATAATGTCATTGTTTTAGCGGGAAGTGAGTTTCTAAGGCTTGTTGGAGCTCCAAATGAGACCCTAAAACTTATTATAGTATATTATAAGTTCAAATGATCAAAAAAACTTTGCTAGAGTCACTTTGGAGCCAAAATAACCATTTAAGGGCTCCATTTAGGCAAAACTAGTTATCAGGACATAGTTTTTGCGCGAAGTGAGTTTTTAAGGCTTTTTGGAGCTCAAAGTGGGTCCCTCGGAATTATTTTAATATATTATATGTTCAAATACTGATTTTGAATACAAATAACTTTGCTAGAGTCACTTTATAGCCAAAATACCCATTTAAGGGCTCGATTTAGGCAAAACTAGTAATAAGGACTTAGTTTTTGCTTAGGTTAGTTTTTAAGGCTTGTTGGAGCTAAAAATGAGTCCCTAAGAATTATTTTAGTATATTATATCTTCAAATACTTCTTTGGTATCAAAACAACTTTGCTAGTGTCACTTCGGAGCAAAAATACCTATTTTAGGTCTCGATTTAGGCAAAACTAGGTATAAGGACTTAGTTTTTGCGCGAGGTGCGTTTTTCACTCTTGTTGGAGCCCAAAGTAATTCACTAAGACTTATTACAATATATTATATCAAAATACACATTTTGGACAAACACAACTTTGCTATATTCACTTCGGAGCCAAAAAAGCCCTTAAGCGGCTCGATTCTGGCAGAACTAGTTATAATGACATTGTTTTAGCGCGAAGTGAGTTTCTAAGGCTTGTTGGACCTCCAAATGAGACCCTAAAACCTATTATAATATATTATATGTTCAAACACTGATTTGGGATCAAAACAACTTTGCTAGAGTTACTTCATAGTCAAAATACCCATTTAAGGGTTCGATTTAGGGAAAACTAGTAATAAGGACTTAGTTTTTGCGTAGGTTAGTTTTTAAGGCTTGTTGGAGCTAAAAATGAGTCCCTAAAAATTATTTTAGTAGATTATATCTTCAAATACATCTTTGGTATCAAAATAACTTTGCTAGTGTCACTTCGGAGCAAAAATACTTATTTTAGGTCTCGATTTAGGCAAAACTAGGTATAAGGACTTAGTTTTTGCGCGAGGTGAGTTTTTAACTCTTGTTGGAGCCCAAAGTAATTCAGTAAGATTATTATAATATATTATATTAAAATACACATTTCGGATAAACACAACTTTGCTATATTCACTTCGGAGCCAAAAAAACCCTTAAACGGCTCGATTTTGGCAGAACTAGTTATAATGATATTGTTTTAGCGGGAAGTGAGTTTCTAAGGCTTGTTGGAACTCCAAACGAGACCATAAAACTTATTATAGTATATTATAAGTTCAAATACTTATTTGGGATCAAAACAACTTTGCTAGAGTCAATTTGGAGCCAAAATACCAATTTAAGGGCTCCATTTAGGCAAAACTAGTTATCTGGACTTAGTTTTTGCGCGAGGTGAGTTTTAACGGCTTGTTGGATCTCAAAATAAGTCCCTATGAATTATTGTAACATATTATATGTTCAAATACTGATTTGGGATCAAAACAACTTTGCTAGGGTCACTTCGGAGCCAAAATACCCATTTAAGGGCTTAATTTATGCAAAACTAGTTATCAGGACATAATTTTTGCACGAGGTGAGTTTTTAAGGCTTTTTGGAGCTCAAAGTGGGTCCCTAAAAATTATTTTAATATATTATATGTTCAAACACTGATTTCGGATCAAAACAACTTTGCTAGAGTCACTTTATAGCCAAAATACCCATTTAAGGGCTCGATTTAGGCAAAACTAGTAATAAGGACTTAGTTTTTGCGCGAGGTTAGTTTTTAAGGCTTGTTGGAACTAAAAATGAGTCCCTAAAAATTCTTTTAGTATATTATATCTTCAAATACTTATTTGGTATCAAAACAACTTTGCTAGTGTCACTTCGGAGCTAAAATACCCATTTTAGGTCTCGATTAAGGCAAAACAAGTTATAAGGAATTAGTTTTTGCGCGAGGTGAGTTTTTAACTCTTGTTGGAGCCCAAAGTAATTCACTAAGACTTATTATAATTTATTATATTAAAATACACATTTTGGATAAACACAACTTTTCTATATTCACTTCGGAGCCAAAAAAGCCCTTAAACGGCTCGATTTTGGCAGAACTAGTTATAATGACATTGATTTAGCGGGAAGTGAGTTTCTAAGGCTTGTTGGAGCTCCAAATGAGACCCTAAAACTTATTATAATATATTATAAGTTCAAATACTTATTTGGGATCAAAACAACTTTGCTAGAGTCACTTCATAGCCAAAATACCCATTTAAGGGCTCGATTTAGGCAAAATTAGTAATAAGGACTTAGTTTTTGCGTAGGTTAGTTTTTAAGGCTTGTTGGAGCTAAAAATGAGTCCTTAAGAATTATTTTAGTATATGATGTCTTCAAATACTTCTTTGGTATCAAAAAAACTTTGCTAGTGTCACTTCGGACCAAAAATACCTATTTTAGGTCTCGATTTAGGCAAAACTAGGTATAAGGACTTAGTTTTTGCGCGAGGTGAGTTTTTAACTCTTGTTGGAGCCCAAAGTAATTCAGTAAGACTTATTATAATATATTATATTAAAATACACATTTCGGACAAACACAACTATGCTATATTCACTTCAGAGCAAAAAAAGCCCTTAAGCGGCTCGATTTTGGCAGAACTAGTTATAATGACATTGTTCTAGCGGGAAGTGAGTTTCTAAAGATTGTTGGAACTCCAAATGAGACCCTAAAACTTACTATAATATATTATAAGTTCAAATACTTATTTGGGATCAAAACAACTTTGCTAGAGTCAATTTGGAGCCAAAATACCAATTTAAGGGATCCATTTAGGCAAAACTAGTTATCTGGACTCAGTTTTTGCGCGAGGTGAGTTTTTACGGCTTGTTGGATCTCAAAATAAGTCCCTATAAATTATTTTAACATATTATATGTTCAAATACTGATTTGGGATCAAAACAACTTTGCTAGGGTCACTTCGGAGCCAAAATATCCATTTAAGGGCTTGATTTAGGCAAAACTTGTTATCAGGACATTGTTTTTGCACGAGGTGAGTTTTTAAGGCTTTTTGGGCCTCAAAGTGGGTCCCTAGGAATTATTTTAATATATTATATGTTCAAACACTGATTTCGGATCAAAACAACTTTGCTAGAGTCACTTTATAGCCAAAATACCCATTTAAGGGCTCGATTTAGGCAAAACTAGTAATAAGGACTTAGTTTTTGCGCGAGGTAAGTTTTTAAGGCTTGTTGGAGCTAAAAATAAGTCCCTAAGAATTATTTTAGTATATTATATCTTCAAATACTTATTTAGTATCAAAACAACTTTGCTAGTGTCACTTCGGAGCAAAAATACCTATTTTAGGTCTCCATTTAGGCAAAACTAGGTATAAAGTCTTAGTTTTTGCGCGAGGTGAGTTTTTAACTCTTGTTGGAGCCCAAAGTAATTCAGTAAGACTTATTATAATATATTATATTAAAATACACATTTCGGACAAACACAACTATGCTATATTCACTTCGGAGCAAAAAAAGCCCTTAAGCGGCTCGATTTTGGCAGAACTAGTTATAATGACATTGTTTTAGCGGGAAGTGAGTTTCTAAGGCTTGTTGGAGCTCCAAATGAGATCCTAAAACTTAATATAATATATTATAAGTTCAAATACTTATTTGGGATCAAAATAACTTTGCTAGAGTCACTTTGGAGCCAAAATACCCATTTAAGGGCTCCATTTAGGCAAAACTAGTAATAAGGACTTAGTTTTTGCGTAAGTTAGTTTTTAAGGCTTGTTGGAGCTAAAAATGAGTCCCTAAGAATTATTTTAGCATATTATGTCTTCAAATACTTCTTTGGTATCAAAACAGCTTTGCTAGAGTCACTTTGGAGCCAAAATACCAATTTAAGGGCTCCATTTAGGCAAAACTAGTTATCTGGACTTAGTTTTTGCACGAGGTGAGTTTTAACGGCTTGTTGGATCTCAAAATAAGTCCCTATGAATTATTGTAACATATTATATATTCAAATACTATATTTGGGATCAAAACAAGTTTGCTAGGGTCAATTCGGAGCCAAAATCCCAATTTAAGGGCTTAATCTAGGCAAAACTAGTTATCAGGACATAGTTTTTGCACGAGGTGAGTTTTTAAGGCTTTTTGGAGCTCAAAGTGGGTCCCTAGAAATTATTTTAATATATTATATGTTCAAACACTGATTTCGGATCAAAACAACTTTGCTAGAGTCACTTTATAGGCAAAATACCCATTTAAGGGCTCGATTTAGGCAAAACTAGTAATAAGGACTTAGTTTTTGCGCGAGGTAAGTTTTTAAGGCTTGTTGGAGCTAAAAATGAGTCCCTAAGAATCCTTTTAGTATATTATATCTTCAAATACTTATTTGGTATCAAAACAACTTTGCTAGTGTCACTTCGGAGCAAAAATACCCATTTTAGGTCTCGATTAAGGCAAAACAAGTTATAAGGAATTAGTTTTTGCGCGAGGTGAGTTTTTAACTCTTGTTGGAGCCCAAAGTAATTCACTAAGACTTATTATAATTTATTATATTAAAATACACATTTTGTAAAAACACAACTTTTCTATATTCACTTCGGAGCCAAAAAAGCCCTTAACCGGCTCGATTTTGGCAGAACTAGTTATAATGACATTGTTTTAGCGGGAAGTGAGTTTCTAAGGCTTGTTGGAGCTCCAAATGAGACCCTAAAACTTATTATAATATATTATAAGTTCAAATACTTATTTGGGATCAAAACAACTTTGCTAGAGTCACTTTGAGCCAAAATAACCATTTAAGGGCTCCATTTAGGCAAAACTAGTTATCTGGACTTAGTTTTTGCGTAGGTTAGTTTTTAAGGCTTGTTGGAGCTAAAAATGAGTCCTTCAGAATTATTTTAGTATATGATGTCTTCAAATACTTCTTTGGTATCAAAAAAACTTTGCTAGTGTCACTTCGGAGCAAAAATACCTATTTTTGGTCTCGATTTAGGCAAAACTAGGTATAAGGACTTAGTTTTTGCGCGAGGTGAGTTTTTAACTCTTGTTGGAGCCCAAAGTAATTCAGTAAGACTTATTATAATATATTATATTAAAATACACATTTCGGACAAACACAACTATGCTATATTCACTTCAGAGCAAAAAAAGCCCTTAAGCGGCTCGATTTTGGCAGAACTAGTTATAATGACATTGTTCTAGCGGGAAGTGAGTTTCTAAAGATTGTTGGAACTCCAAATGAGACCCTAAAACTTACTATAATATATTATAAGTTCAAATACTTATTTGGGATCAAAACAACTTTGCTAGAGTCAATTTGGAGCCAAAATACCAATTTAAGGGATCCATTTAGGCAAAACTAGTTCTCTGGACTCAGTTTTTGCGCGAGGTGAGTTTTTACGGCTTGTTGGATCTCAAAATAAGTCCCTATAAATTATTTTAACATATTATATGTTCAAATACTGATTTGGGATCAAAACAACTTTGCTAGGGTCACTTCGGAGCCAAAATATCCATTTAAGGGCTTGATTTAGGCAAAACTTGTTATCAGGACATTGTTTTTGCACGAGGTGAGTTTTTTAAGGCTTTTTGGGCCTCAAAGTGGGTCCCTAGGAATTATTTTAATATATTATATGTTCAAACACTGATTTCGGATCAAAACAACTTTGCTAGAGTCACTTTATAGCCAAAATACCCATTTAAGGGCTCGATTTAGGCAAAACTAGTAATAAGGACTTAGTTTTTGCGCGAGGTAAGTTTTTAAGGCTTGTTGGAGCTAAAAATAAGTCCCTAAGAATTATTTTAGTATATTATATCTTCAAATACTTATTTAGTATCAAAACAACTTTGCTAGTGTCACTTCGGAGCAAAAATACCTATTTTAGGTCTCCATTTAGGCAAAACTAGGTATAAAGTCTTAGTTTTTGCGCGAGGTGAGTTTTTAACTCTTGTTGGAGCCCAAAGTAATTCAGTAAGACTTATTATAATATATTATATTAAAATACACATTTCGGACAAACACAACTATGCTATATTCACTTCGGAGCAAAAAAAGCCCTTAAGCGGCTCGATTTTGGCAGAACTAGTTATAATGACATTGTTTTAGCGGGAAGTGAGTTTCTAAGGCTTGTTGGAGCTCCAAATGAGATCCTAAAACTTAATATAATATATTATAAGTTCAAATACTTATTTGGGATCAAAATAACTTTGCTAGAGTCACTTTGGAGCCAAAATACCCATTTAAGGGCTCCATTTAGGCAAAACTAGTAATAAGGACTTAGTTTTTGCGTAAGTTAGTTTTTAAGGCTTGTTGGAGCTAAAAATGAGTCCCTAAGAATTATTTTAGCATATTATGTCTTCAAATACTTCTTTGGTATCAAAACAGCTTTGCTAGAGTCACTTTGGAGCCAAAATACCAATTTAAGGGCTCCATTTAGGCAAAACTAGTTATCTGGACTTAGTTTTTGCGCGAGGTGAGTTTTAACGGCTTGTTGGATCTCAAAATAAGTCGCTATGAATTATTGTAACATATTATATATTCAAATACTATATTTGGGATCAAAACAAGTTTGCTAGGGTCAATTCGGAGCCAAAATCCCCATTTAAGGGCTTAATCTAGGCAAAACTAGTTATCAGGACATAGTTTTTGCACGAGGTGAGTTTTTAAGGCTTTTTGGAGCTCAAAGTGGGTCCCTAGAAATTATTTTAATATATTATATGTTCAAACACTGATTTCGGATCAAAACAACTTTGCTAGAGTCACTTTATAGGCAAAATACCCATTTAAGGGCTCGATTTAGGCAAAACTAGTAATAAGGACTTAGTTTTTGCGCGAGGTAAGTTTTTAAGGCTTGTTGGAGCTAAAAATGAGTCTCTAAGAATCCTTTTAGTATATTATATCTTCAAATACTTATTTGGTATCAAAACAACTTTGCTAGTGTCACTTCGGAGCAAAAATACCCATTTTAGGTCTCGATTAAGGCAAAACAAGTTATAAGGAATTAGTTTTTGCGCGAGGTGAGTTTTTAACTCTTGTTGGAGCCCAAAGTAATTCACTAAGACTTATTATAATTTATTATATTAAAATACACATTTTGTAAAAACACAACTTTTCTATATTCACTTCGGAGCCAAAAAAGCCCTTAACCGGCTCGATTATGGCAGAACTAGTTATAATGACATTGTTTTAGCGGGAAGTGAGTTTCTAAGGCTTGTTGGAGCTCCAAATGAGACCCTAAAACTTATTATAATATATTATAAGTTCAAATACTTATTTGGGACCAAAACTCTTTGCTAGAGTCACTTCATAGCCAAAATACCCATTTAAGGTCTCGATTTAGGCCAAATTAGTAATAAGGACTTAGTTTTTCGTAGGTTAGTTTTTAAGGCTTGTTGCAGCTAAAAATGAGTCCCTAAGAATTATTTTAGTATATTATATCTTCAAATACTTCTTTGGTATCAAAACAACTTTGCTAGTGTCACTTCGGAGCAAAAATACCTATTTTAGGTCTCGATTTAGGCAAAACTAGGTATAAGGACTTAGTTTTTGCGCGAGGTGAGTTTTTAACTCTTGTTGGAGCCCAAAGTAATTCTGTAAGACTTATTATAATATATTATATTAAAATACACATTTCGGACAAACACAACTTTGCTATATTCACTTCGGAGTAAAAAAAAGCCCTTAAGCGGCTCGATTTTGGCAGAACTAGTTATAATGACATTGTTTTAGCGGGAAGTGAGTTTCTAAAGCTTGTTGGAGCTCCAAATGAGACCCTAAAACTTAATATAATATATTATAAGTTCAAATAATTATTTGGGATCAAAACAACTTTGCTAGAGTCACTTTGGAGCCAAAATACCAATTTAAGGGCTTCATTTAGGAAAAACTAGTTATCTGGACTTAGTTTTTGCGCGAGGTGAGTTTTAACAGCTTGTTGGATCTCAAAATAAGTCCCTATGAATTATTGTAACATATTATATGTTCAAATACTGATTTGGGATCAAAACAACTTTGCTAGGGTCACTTCGGAGCCAAAATACCCATTTAAGGGCTTAATTTATGCAAAACTAGTTATCAGGACATAGTTTTTGCACGAGGTGAGTTTTTAAGGCTTTTTGGAGCTCAAAGTGGGTCCCTAGAAATTATTTTAATATATTATATGTTCAAACACTGATTTCGGATCAAAACAACTTTGCTAGAGTCACTTTATAGCCAAAATACCCATTTAAGGGCTCGATTTAGGCAAAATTAGTAATAAGGACTTAGTTTTTCGTAGGTTAGTTTTTAAGGCTTGTTGGAGCTAAAAATGAGTCCCTAAGAATTCTTTTAGTATATTATATCTTCAAATACTTATTTGGTATCAAAACAACTTTGCTAGTGTCACTTCGGAGCTAAAATACCCATTTTAGGTCTCGATTAAGGCAAAACAAGTTATAAGGAATTAGTTTTTGCGCGAGGTGAGTTTTTAACTCTTGTTGGAGCCCAAAGTAATTCACTAAGACTTATTATAATTTATTATATTAAAATACACTTTTTTGACAAACAACTTTTCTATATTCACTTCGGAGCCAAAAAACCCCTTAAACGGCTCGATTTTGGCAGAACTAGTTATAATGACATTGATTTAGCGGGAAGTGAGTTTCTAAGGCTTGTTGGAGCTCCAAATGAGACCCTAAAACTTATTATAATATATTATAAGTTCAAATACTTATTTGGGATCAAAACAACTTTGCTAGAGTCACTTCATAGCCAAAATGCCCATTTGAGGGCTCGATTTAGTCAAAATTAGTAATAAGGACTTAGTTTTTGCGTAGGTTAGTTTTTAAGGCTTGTTGGAGCTAAAGATGAGTCCCTAAGAATTATTTTAGTATATTATGTCCTCAAATACTTCTTTGGTATCAAAACAACTTTGCTAGTGTCACTTTGGAGCAAAAATACCTATTTTAGGTCTCGATTTAGGCAAAACTAGGTATAATGACTTAGTTTTTGCGCGAGGTGAGTTTTTAACTCTTGTTGGAGCCCAAAGTAATTCAGTAAGACTTATTATAATATATTATATTAAAATACACATTTCGGACAAACACAACTTTGCTATATTCACTTCAGAGCAAAAAAAGCCCTTAAGCGGCTCGATTTTGGCAGAACTAGTTATAATGACATTGTTTTAGCGGGAAGTGAGTTTCTAAGGCTTGTTGGAACTCCAATGAGACCCTAAAACTTACTATAATATATTATAAGTTCAAATACTTATTTGGGATCAAAACAACTT
The DNA here is from genome assembly GCA_018132145.1 of Boehmeria nivea var. tenacissima. Taxonomy (NCBI): domain Eukaryota; kingdom Viridiplantae; phylum Streptophyta; class Magnoliopsida; order Rosales; family Urticaceae; genus Boehmeria; species Boehmeria nivea. Next base: position 638,247 of record CM030877.1, read on the forward strand.
TGCTAGAGTCACTTTGGAGCCAAAATACCAATTTAAGGGCTCCATTTAGGCAAAACTAGTTATCTGGACTTAGTTTTTACGCGAGGTGAGTTTTTACGGCTTGTTGGATCTCAAAATAAGTCCCTATAAATTATTTTAATATATTATATGTTCAAATACTGATTTGGGATCAAAACAACTTTGCTAGGGTCACTTCGGAGCCAAAATATCCATTTAAGGGCTTGATTTAGGCAAAACTTGTTATCAGGACATAGTTTTTGCACGAGGTGAGTTTTTAAGGCTTTTTGGGGCTCAAAGTGGGTCCCTAGGAATTATTTTAATATATTATATGTTCAAACACTGATTTCGGATCAAAACAACTTTGCTAGAGTCACTTTATAGCGAAAATACCCATTTAAGGGCTCGATTTAGGGAAAACTAGTAATAAGGACTTAGTTTTTGCGCGAGGTAAGTTTTTAAGGCTTGTTGGAGCTAAAAATAAGTCCCTAAGAATTATTTTAGTATATTATATCTTCAAATACTTATTTAGTATCAAAACAACTTTGATAGTGTCACTTCGGAGCAAAAATACCTATTTTAGGTCTCGATTTAGGCAAAACTAGGTATAAGGACTTAGTTTTTGCGCGAGGTGAGTTTTTAACTCTTGTTGGAGCCTAAAGTAATTCAGTAAGACTAATTATAATATATTATATTAAAATACACATTTCGGACAAACACAACTATGCTATATTCACTTCGGAGCAAAAAAAGCCTTAAGCGGCTCGATTTTGGCAGAACTAGTTAAAATGACATTGTTTTAGCGGGAAGTGAGTTTCTAAGGCTTGTTGGAGCTCCAAATGAGACCCTAAAACTTAATATAATATATTATAAGTTCAAATACTTATTTGGGATCAAAATAACTTTGCTAGAGTCACTTTGGAGCCAAAATACCCATTTAAGGGCTCCATTTAGGCAAAACTAGTAATAAGGACTTAGTTTTTGCGTAAGTTAGTTTTTAAGGCTTGTTGGAGCTAAAAATGAGTCCCTAAGAATTATTTTAGTATATTATGTCTTCAAATACTTCTTTGGTATCAAACAGCTTTGCTAGAGTCACTTTGGAGCCAAAATACCAATTTAAGGGCTCCATTTAGGCAAAACTAGTTATCTGGACTTAGTTTTTGCGCGAGGTGAGTTTTAACGGCTTGTTGGATCTCAAAATAAGTCCCTATTAATTATTGTAACATATTATATGTTCAAATACTATATTTGGGATCAAAACAACTTTGCAAGTGTCACTTCGGAGCCAAAATACCCATTTAAGGGCTTGATTTAGGCAAAACTAGTTATCAGGACATAGTTTTTGCACGAGGTGAGTTTTTAAGGCTTTTTGGAGCTCAAAGTGTGTCCCTAGAAATTATTTTAATATATTATATGTTCAAACACTGATTTCGGATCAAAACAACTTTGCTAGAGTCACTTTATAGCCAAAATACCCATTTAAGGGCTCGATTTAGGCAAAATTAGTAATAAGGACTTAGTTTTTCGTAGGTTAGTTTTTAAGGCTTGTTGGAGCTAAAAATGAGTCCCTAAGAATTATTTTAGTATATTATATCTTCAAATACTTATTTGGTATCAAAACAACTTTGCTAGTGTCACTTCGGAGCAAAAATACCCATTTTAGGTCTCGATTAAGGCAAAACAAGTTATAAGGACTTAGTTTTTGCGCGAGGTGAGTTTTTAACTCCTATTGGAGCCAAACGTAATTCACTAAGACTTATTATAATTTATTATATTAAAATACACATTTTGGACAAACACAACTTTTCTATATTCACTTCGGAGCCAAAAAAAGCCCTTCAACGGCTCGATTTTGGCAGAACTAGTTATAATGACATTGTTTTAGCGGGAAGTGAGTTTCTAAGGCTTGTTGGAGCTCCAAATGAGACCCTAAAACTTATTATAATATATTATAAGTTCAAATACTTATTTGGGATCAAAACACTTTGCTAGAGTCACTTCATAGCCAAAATACCCATTTAAGGGCTCGATTTAGGCAAAATTTTAATAAGGACTTAGTTTTTCGTAGGTTAGTTTTTAAGGCTTGTTGGAGCTAAAAATGAGTCCCTAAGAATTATTTTAGTAAATTATATCTTCAAATACTTCTTTGGTATCAAAACAACTTTGCTAGTGTCACTTCGGAGCAAAAATACCTATTTTAGGTCTCGATTTAGGCAAAACTAGGTATAAGGACTTAGTTTTTGCGCGAGGTGAGTTTTTAACTCTTGTTGGAGCCCAAAGTAATTCAGTAAGACTTATTATAATATATTATATTAAAATACACATTTCGGACAAACAGAACTTTGCTATATTCACTTCGGAGCAAAAAAAAGCCCTTAAGCGGCTCGATTTTGGCAAAACTAGTTATAATGACATTGTTTTAGCGGGAAGTGAGTTTCTAAAGCTTGTTGGAGCTCCAAATGAGACCCTAAAACTTAATATAATATATTATAAGTTCAAATAATTATTTGGGATCAAAATAACTTTGCTAGAGTCACTTTGGAGCCAAATACCAATTTAAGGGCTCCATTTAGGCAAAACTAGTTATCTGGACTTAGTTTTTGCGCGAGGTGAGTTTTAACGGCTTGTTGGATCTTAAAATAAGTCCCTATGAATTATTTTAACATATTATATGTTTAAATACTGATTTGGGATGAAAACAACTTTGCTAGCGTCACTTCGGAGCCAAAATACCCATTTAAGGGCTTGATTTAGGCAAAACTAGTTATCAGGACATAGTTTTTGCACGAGGTGAGTTTTTAAGGCTTTTTGGAGCTCAAAGTGTGTCCCTAGAATTATATGTTCAAACACTGATTTCGGATCAAAACAACTTTGCTAGAGTCACTTTATAGCCAAAATACCAATTTAAGGGCTCGATTTAGGCAAAACTAGTAATAAGGACTTAGTTTTTGCGCGAGGTTAGTTTTTAAGGCTTGTTGGAGCTAAAAATGAGTCCCTAAGAATTCTTTTAGTATATTATATCTTCAAATACTTATTTGGTATCAAAACAACTTTGCTAGTGTCACTTCGGAGCAAAAATACCCATTTTAGGTCTCGATTAAGGCAAAACAAGTTATAAGGACTTAGTTTTTGCGCGAGGTGAGTTTTTAACTCTTGTTGGAGCCCAAAGTAATTCACTAAGACTTATTATAATTTATTATATTAAAATACACATTTCGGACAAACACAACTTTTCTATATTCACTTCGGAGCCAAAAAAGCCCTTAAACGGCTCGATTTTGGCAGAACTAGTTATAATGACATTGATTTAGCGGGAAGTGAGTTTTTAAGGCTTTTTGTGAGCTCCAAATGAGACCCTAAAACTTATTATAATATATTATAAGTTCAAATACTTATTTGGGATCAAAACAACTTTGCTAGAGTCACTTCATAGCCAAAATACCCATTTAAGGGCTCGATTTAGGCAAAATTAGTAACAAGGACTTAGTTTTTGCGTAGGTTAGTTTTTAAGGCTTGTTGGAGCTAAAAATGAGTCCCTAAGAATTATTTTAGTATATTATGTCTTCAAATACTTCTTTGGTATCAAAACAACTTTGCTAGTGTCACTTCGGAGCAAAAATACCTATTTTAGGTCTCGATTTAGGCAAAACTAGGTATAATGACTTAGTTTTTGCGCGAGGTGAGTTTTTAACTCTTGTTGGAGCCCAAAGTAATTCAGTAAGACTTATTATAATATATTATATTAAAATACACATTTCGGACAAACACAACTTTGCTATATTCACTTCAGAGCAAAAAAAGCCCTTAAGCGGCTCGATTTAGGCAGAACTAGTTATAATGACATTGTTTTAGCGGGAAGTGAGTTTCTAAGGCTTGTTGGAACTCCAAATGAGACCCTAAAACTTAATATAATATATTATAAGTTCAAATACTTATTTGGGATCAAAACAACTTTGCTAGAGTCACTTTGGAGCCAAAATACCAATTTAAGGGCACCATTTAGGCAAAACTAGTTATCTGGACTTAGTTTTTACGCGAGGTGAGTTTTTACGGCTTGTTGGATCTCAAAATAAGTCCCTATAAATTATTTTAATATATTATATGTTCAAATACTGATTTGGGATCAAAACAACTTTGCTAGGGTCACTTCGGAGCCAAAATATCCATTTAAGGGCTTGATTTAGGCAAAACTTGTTATCAGGACATAGTTTTTGCACGAGGTGAGTTTTTAAGGCTTTTTGGGGCTCAAAGTGGGTCCCTAGGAATTATTTTAATATATTATATGTTCAAACACTGATTTCGGATCAAAACAACTTTGCTAGAGTCACTTTATAGCGAAAATACCCATTTAAGGGCTCGATTTAGGGAAAACTAGTAATAAGGACTTAGTTTTTGCGCGAGGTAAGTTTTTAAGGCTTGTTGGAGCTAAAAATAAGTCCCTAAGAATTATTTTAGTATATTATATCTTCAAATACTTATTTAGTATCAAAACAACTTTGATAGTGTCACTTCGGAGCAAAAATACCTATTTTGGGTCTCGATTTAGGCAAAACTAGGTATAAGGACTTAGTTTTTGCGCGAGGTGAGTTTTTAACTCTTGTTGGAGCCTAAAGTAATTCAGTAAGACTAATTATAATATATTATATTAAAATACACATTTCGGACAAACACAACTATGCTATATTCACTTCGGAGCAAAAAAAGCCCTTAAGCGGCTCGATTTTGGCAGAACTAGTTAAAATGACATTGTTTTAGCGGGAAGTGAGTTTCTAAGGCTTGTTGGAGCTCCAAATGAGACCCTAAAACTTAATATAATATATTATAAGTTCAAATACTTATTTGGGATCAAAATAACTTTGCTAGAGTCACTTTGGAGCCAAAATACCCATTTAAGGGCTCCATTTAGGCAAAACTAGTAATAAGGACTTAGTTTTTGCGTAAGTTAGTTTTTAAGGCTTGTTGGAGCTAAAAATGAGTCCCTAAGAATTATTTTAGTATATTATGTCTTCAAATACTTCTTTGGTATCAAAACAGCTTTGCTAGAGTCACTTTGGAGCCAAAATACCAATTTAAGGGCTCCATTTAGGCAAAACTAGTTATCTGGACTTAGTTTTTGCGCGAGGTGAGTTTTAACGGCTTGTTGGATCTCAAAATAAGTCCCTATTAATTATTGTAACATATTATATGTTCAAATACTATATTTGGGATCAAAACAACTTTGCAAGTGTCACTTCGGAGCCAAAATACCCATTTAAGGGCTTGATTTAGGCAAAACTAGTTATCAGGACATAGTTTTTGCACGAGGTGAGTTTTTAAGGCTTTTTGGAGCTCAAAGTGTGTCCCTAGAAATTATTTTAATATATTATATGTTCAAACACTGATTTCGGATCAAAACAACTTTGCTAGAGTCACTTTATAGCCAAAATACCCATTTAAGGGCTCGATTTAGGCAAAATTAGTAATAAGGACTTAGTTTTTCGTAGGTTAGTTTTTAAGGCTTGTTGGAGCTAAAAATGAGTCCCTAAGAATTATTTTAGTATATTATATCTTCAAATACTTATTTGGTATCAAACAACTTTGCTAGTGTCACTTCGGAGCAAAAATACCCATTTTAGGTCTCGATTAAGGCAAAACAAGTTATAAGGACTTAGTTTTTGCGCGAGGTGAGTTTTTAACTCCTATTGGAGCCAAACGTAATTCACTAAGACTTATTATAATTTATTATATTAAAATACACATTTTGGACAAACACAACTTTTCTATATTCACTTCGGAGCCAAAAAAAGCCCTTCAACGGCTCGATTTTGGCAGAACTAGTTATAATGACATTGTTTTAGCGGGAAGTGAGTTTCTAAGGCTTGTTGGAGCTCCAAATGAGACCCTAAAACTTATTATAATATATTATAAGTTCAAATACTTATTTGGGATCAAAACACTTTGCTAGAGTCACTTCATAGCCAAAATACCCATTTAAGGGCTCGATTTAGGCAAAATTTTAATAAGGACTTAGTTTTTCGTAGGTTAGTTTTTAAGGCTTGTTGGAGCTAAAAATGAGTCCCTAAGAATTATTTTAGTAAATTATATCTTCAAATACTTCTTTGGTATCAAAACAACTTTGCTAGTGTCACTTCGGAGCAAAAATACCTATTTTAGGTCTCGATTTAGGCAAAACTAGGTATAAGGACTTAGTTTTTGCGCGAGGTGAGTTTTTAACTCTTGTTGGAGCCCAAAGTAATTCAGTAAGACTTATTATAATATATTATATTAAAATACACATTTCGGACAAACAGAACTTTGCTATATTCACTTCGGAGCAAAAAAAAGCCCTTAAGCGGCTCGATTTTGGCAAAACTAGTTATAATGACATTGTTTTAGCGGGAAGTGAGTTTCTAAAGCTTGTTGGAGCTCCAAATGAGACCCTAAAACTTAATATAATATATTATAAGTTCAAATAACTATTTGGGATCAAAATAACTTTGCTAGAGTCACTTTGGAGCCAAAATACCAATTTAAGGGCTCCATTTAGGCAAAACTAGTTATCTGGACTTAGTTTTTGCGCGAGGTGAGTTTTAACGGCTTGTTGGATCTTAAAATAAGTCCCTATGAATTATTTTAACATATTATATGTTTAAATACTGATTTGGGATGAAAACAACTTTGCTAGCGTCACTTCGGAGCCAAAATACCCATTTAAGGGCTTGATTTAGGCAAAACTAGTTATCAGGACATAGTTTTTGCACGAGGTGAGTTTTTAAGGCTTTTTGGAGCTCAAAGTGTGTCCCTAGAATTATATGTTCAAACACTGATTTCGGATCAAAACAACTTTGCTAGAGTCACTTTATAGCCAAAATACCAATTTAAGGGCTCGATTTAGGCAAAACTAGTAATAAGGACTTAGTTTTTGCGCGAGGTTAGTTTTTAAGGCTTGTTGGAGCTAAAAATGAGTCCCAAAGAATTCTTTTAGTATATTATATCTTCAAATACTTATTTGGTATCAAAACAACTTTGCTAGTGTCACTTCGGAGCAAAAATACCCATTTTAGGTCTCGATTAAGGCAAAACAAGTTATAAGGACTTAGTTTTTGCGCGAGGTGAGTTTTTAACTCTTGTTGGAGCCCAAAGTAATTCACTAAGACTTATTATAATTTATTATATTAAAATACACATTTCGGACAAACACAACTTTTCTATATTCACTTCGGAGCCAAAAAAGCCCTTAAACGGCTCGATTTTGGCAGAACTAGTTATAATGACATTGATTTAGCGGGAAGTGAGTTTTTAAGGCTTTTTGTGAGCTCCAAATGAGACCCTAAAACTTATTATAATATATTATAAGTTCAAATACTTATTTGGGATCAAAACAACTTTGCTAGAGTCACTTCATAGCCAAAATACCCATTTAAGGGCTCGATTTAGGCAAAATTAGTAACAAGGACTTAGTTTTTGCGTAGGTTAGTTTTTAAGGCTTGTTGGAGCTAAAAATGAGTCCCTAAGAATTATTTTAGTATATTATGTCTTCAAATACTTCTTTGGTATCAAAACAACTTTGCTAGTGTCACTTCGGAGCAAAAATACCTATTTTAGGTCTCGATTTAGGCAAAACTAGGTATAATGACTTAGTTTTTGCGCGAGGTGAGTTTTTAACTCTTGTTGGAGCCCAAAGTAATTCAGTAAGACTTATTATAATATATTATATTAAAATACACATTTCGGACAAACACAACTTTGCTATATTCACTTCAGAGCAAAAAAAGCCCTTAAGCGGCTCGATTTAGGCAGAACTAGTTATAATGACATTGTTTTAGCGGGAAGTGAGTTTCTAAGGCTTGTTGGAACTCCAAATGAGACCCTAAAACTTAATATAATATATTATAAGTTCAAATACTTATTTGGGATCAAAACAACTTTGCTAGAGTCACTTTGGAGCCAAAATACCAATTTAAGGGCACCATTTAGGCAAAACTAGTTATCTGGACTTAGTTTTTACGCGAGGTGAGTTTTTACGGATTGTTGGATCTCAAAATAAGTCCCTATAAATTATTTTAACATATTATATGTTCAAATACTGATTTGGGATCAAAACAACTTTGCTAGGGTCACTTCGGAGCCAAAATATCCATTTAAGGGCTTGATTTAGGCAAAACTTATTATCAGAACATAGTTTTTGCACGAGGTGAGTTTTTAAGGCTTTTTGGGGCTCAAAGTGGGTTCCTAGGAATTATTTTAATATATTATATGTTCAAACACTGATTTCGGATCAAAATAACTTTGTTAGAGTCACTTTATAGCCAAAATACCCATTTAAGGGCTCGATTTAGGCAAAACTAGTAATAAGGACTTAGTTTATGCGCGAGGTAAGTTTTTAAGGCTTGTTGGAGCTCAAAAAAAAGTCCCTAAGAATTATTTTAGTATATTATATCTTCAAATACTTATTTGGTATCAAAACAACTTTTCCAGTGTCACTTCGGAGCAAAAATACCTATTTTAGGTCTCGATTTAGGCACAACAAGTTATAAGGACTTAGTTTTTGCGCGAGGTGAGTTTTTAACTCTTGTTGGAGCCCAAAGTAATTCACTAAGACTTATTATAATTTATTATATTAAAATACACATTTCGGACAAACACAGCTTTGCTATATTCACTTCGGATCCAAAAAAGCCCTTAAGCGGCTCGATTTTGGCAGAATTAGTTATAATGACATTGTTTTAGCGCGAAGTGAGTTTCTAAGGCTTGTTGGAGCTCCAAATGAGACCCTAAAACTTATTATAATATATTATATGTTCAAACACTGATTTGGGATCAAAACAACTTTGCTAGAGTCACTTCATAGCCAAAATACCCATTTAAGGGCTCGATTTAGGCAAAATTAGTAATAAGGACTTAGTTTTTGCGTAGGTTAGTTTTTAAGGCTTGTTGGAGCTAAAAATGAGTCCTTAAGAATTATTTTAGTATATTATATCTTTAAATACTTCTTTGGTATCAAAAAAACTTTGCTAGTGTCACTTCGGAGCAAAACTACCTATTTTAGGTCTCGAATTAGGCAAAACTAGGTATAAGGACTTAGTTTTTGCGCGAGATGAGTTTTTAACTTAGTTTTTGCGCGAGGTGAGTTTTTAACTCTTGTTGGAGCCCAAAGTAATTCAGTAAGACTTATTATAATATATTATATTAAAACACACATTTCGGACTAACACAACTTTGCTATATTCACTTTGGAGCCAAAAAAGCCCTTAAACGGCTCGATTTTGGCAGAACTAGTTATAATGACATTGTTTTAGCGGGAAGTGAGTTTCTAAGGCTTGTTGGAGCTCCAAATGAGACCCTAAAACTTAATATAATATATTATAAGTTGAAATACTTATTAGGGATCAAAACAACTTTGCTAGAGTCACTTTGGAGCCAAAATACCCATTTAAGGGCTCCATTTAGGCAAAACTAGTTATCTGGACTTAGTTTTTGCGCGAGGTGACTTTTTACGGCTTGTTGGATCTCAAAATAAGTCTATATGAATTATTTTAACATATTATATGTTCAAATACTGATTTGGGATCAAAACAACTTTGCTAAGGACACTTCGGAGCCAAAATACCCATTTAAGGGCTTAATTTAGGCAAAACTAGTAATCAGGACATAGTTTTTGCGCGAGGTGAGTTTTTAAGGCTTTTTGGAGCTCAAAGTGTGTCACTAGGAATTATTTTAATATATTATATGTTCAAACACTGAATTCGGATCAAAACAACTTTGCTAGAGTCACTTTATAGCCAAAATACCTATTTAAGGGCTCTATTTAGGCAAAACTAGTAATAAGGACTTAGTTTTTGCGCGAGGTTAGATTTTAAGGCTTGTTGGAGCTAAAAATGAGTCCCTAAGAATTATTTTAGTATATTATATCTTCAAATACTTATTTGGTATCAAAACAACTTTGCCAGTGTCACTTCGGAGCAAAAATACCTATTTTAGGTCTCGATTTAGGCACAACAAGTTATAAGGACTTAGTTTTTGCGCGAGGTGAGTTTTTAACTCTTGTTGGAGCCCAAAGTAATTCACTAAGACTTATTATAATTTATTATATTAAAATACACATTTCGGACAAACACAGCTTTGCTATATTCACTTCGGAGCCAAAAAAGCCCTTAAGCGGCTCGATTTTGGCAGAATTAGTTATAATGACATTGTTTTAGCGCGAAGTGAGTTTCTAAGGCTTGTTGGAGCTCCAAATGAGACCCTAAAACTTATTATAATATATTATATGTTCAAACACTGATTTGGGATCAAAACAACTTTGCTAGAGTCACTTCATAGCCAAAATACCCATTTAAGGGCTCGATTTAGGCAAAATTAGTAATAAGGACTTAGTTTTTGCGTAGGTTAGTTTTTAAGGCTTGTTGGAGCTAAAAATGAGTCCTTAAGAATTATTTTAATATATTATATCTTTAAATACTTCTTTGGTATCAAAATAACTTTGCTAGTGTCACTTCGGAGCAAAAATACCTATTTTAGGTCTCGAATTAGGCAAAACTAGGTATAAGGACTTAGTTTTTGCGCGAGATGAGTTTTTAACTTAGTTTTTGCGCGAGGTGAGTTTTTAACTCTTGTTGGAGCCCAAAGTAATTCAGTAAGACTTATTATAATATGTTATATTAAAACACACATTTCGGACTAACACAACTTTGCTATATTCACTTTGGAGCCAAAAAAGCCCTTAAACGGCTCGATTTTGGCAGAACTAGTTATAATGACATTGTTTTAGCGGGAAGTGAGTTTCTAAGGCTTGTTGGAGCTCCAAATGAGACCCTAAAACTTAATATAATATATTATAAGTTGAAATACTTATTAGGGATCAAAACAACTTTGCTAGAGTCACTTTGGAGCCAAAATACCCATTTAAGGGCTCCATTTAGGCAAAACTAGTTATCTGGACTTAGTTTTTGCGCGACGTGAGTTTTTACGGCTTGTTGGATCTCAAAATAAGTATATATGAATTATTTTAACATATTATATGTTCAAATACTGATTTGGGATCAAAACAACTTTGTTAAGGACACTTCGGAGCCAAAATACCCATTTAAGGGCTTAATTTAGGCAAAACTAGTAATCAGGACATAGATTTTGCGCGAGGTGAGTTTTTAAGGCTTTTTGGAGCTCAAAGTGTGTCCCTAGGAATTATTTTAACATATTATATGTTCAAACACTGAATTCGGATCAAAACAACTTTGCTAGAGTCACTTTATAGCCAAAATACCCATTTAAGGGCTCTATTTAGGCAAAACTAGTAATAAGGACTTAGTTTTTGCGCGAGGTTAGTTTTTAAGGCTTTTTGGAGCTAAAAATGAGTCCCTAAGAATTATTTTAGTATATTATATCTTCAAATACTTATTTGGTATCAAAACAACTTTGCCAGTGTCACTTCGGAGCAAAAATACCTATTTTAGGTCTCGATTTAGGCACAACAAGTTATAAGGACTTAGTTTTTGCGCGAGGTGAGTTTTTAACTCTTGTTGGAGCCCAAAGTAATTCACTAAGACTTATTATAATTTATTATATTAAAATACACATTTCGGACAAACACAGCTTTGCTATATTCACTTCGGAGCCAAAAAAGCCCTTAAGCGGCTCGATTTTGGCAGAATTAGTTATAATGACATTGTTTTAGCGCGAAGTGAGTTTCTAAGGCTTGTTGGAGCTCCAAATGAGACCCTAAAACTTATTATAATATATTATATGTTCAAACACTGATTTGGGATCAAAACAACTTTGCTAGAGTCACTTCATAGCCAAAATACCCATTTAAGGGCTCGATTTAGGCAAAATTAGTAATAAGGACTTAGTTTTTGCGTAGGTTAGTTTTTAAGGCTTGTTGGAGCTAAAAATGAGTCCTTAAGAATTATTTTAGTATATTATATCTTTAAATACTTCTTTGGTATCAAAATAACTTTGCTAGTGTCACTTCGGAGCAAAAATACCTATTTTAGGTCTCGAATTAGGCAAAACTAGGTATAAGGACTTAGTTTTTGCGCGAGATGAGTTTTTAACTTAGTTTTTGCGCGAGGTGAGTTTTTAACTCTTGTTGGAGCCCAAAGTAATTCAGTAAGACTTATTATAATATATTATATTAAAACACACATTTCGGACTAACACAACTTTGCTATATTCACTTTGGAGCCAAAAAAGCCCTTAAACGGCTCGATTTTGGCAGAACTAGTTATAATGACATTGTTTTAGCGGGAAGTGAGTTTCTAAGGCTTGTTGGAACTCCAAATGAGACCCTAAAACTTAATATAATATATTATAAGTTGAAATACTTATTAGGGATCAAAACAACTTTGCTAGAGTCACTTTGGAGCCAAAATACACATTTAAGGGCTCCATTTAGGCAAAACTAGTTATCTGGACTTAGTTTTTGCGCGACGTGAGTTTTTACGGCTTGTTGGATCTCAAAATAAGTATAGATGAATTATTTTAACATATTATATGTTCAAATACTGATTTGGGATCAAAACAACTTTGCTAAGGACACTTCGGAGCCAAAATACCCATTTAAGGGCTTAATTTAGGCAAAACTAGTAATCAGGACATAGATTTTGCGCGAGGTGAGTTTTTAAGGCTTTTTGGAGCTCAAAGTGTGTCCCTAGGAATTATTTTAACATATTATATGTTCAAACACTGAATTCGGATCAAAACAACTTTGCTAGAGTCACTTTATAGCCAAAATACCCATTTAAGGGCTCTATTTAGGCAAAACTAGTAATAAGGACTTAGTTTTTGCGCGAGGTTAGTTTTTAAGGCTTTTTGGAGCTAAAAATGAGTCCCTAAGAATTATTTTAGTATATTATATCTTCAAATACTTATTTGGTATCAAAACAACTTTGCCAGTGTCACTTCGGAGCAAAAATACCTATTTTAGGTCTCGATTTAGGCACAACAAGTTATAAGGACTTAGTTTTTGCGCGAGGTGAGTTTTTAACTCTTGTTGGAGCCCAAAGTAATTCACTAAGACTTATTATAATTTATTATATTAAAATACACATTTCGGACAAGCACAGCTTTGCTATATTCACTTCGGAGCCAAAAAAGCCCTTAAGCGGCTCGATTTTGGCAGAATTAGTTATAATGACATTGTTTTAGCGCGAAGTGAGTTTCTAAGGCTTGTTGGAGCTCCAAATGAGACCCTAAAACTTATTATAATATATTATATGTTCAAACACTGATTTGGGATCAAAACAACTTTGCTAGAGTCACTTCATAGCCAAAATACCCATTTAAGGGCTCGATTTAGGCAAAATTAGTAATAAGGACTTAGTTTTTGCGTAGGTTAGTTTTTAAGGCTTGTTGGAGCTAAAAATGAGTCCTTAAGAATTATTTTAGTATATTATATCTTTAAATACTTCTTTGGTATCAAAATAACTTTGCTAGTGTCACTTCGGAGCAAAAATACCTATTTTAGGTCTCGAATTAGGCAAAACTAGGTATAAGGACTTAGTTTTTGCGCGAGATGAGTTTTTAACTTAGTTTTTGCGCGAGGTGAGTTTTTAACTCTTGTTGGAGCCCAAAGTAATTCAGTAAGACTTATTATAATATATTATATTAAAATACACATTTCGGACAAACACAACTTTGCTATATTCACTTCGGAGCAAAAAAAGCCCTTCAGCGGCTCGATTTTGGCAGAACTAGTTATAATGACATTATTTTAGCGGGAAGTGAGTTTCTAAGGCTTGTTGGAGCTCCAAATGAGACCCTAAACCTTAATATAATATATTATAAGTTCAAATACTTCTTTGGTATCAAAACAGCTTTGCTAGTGTCACTTCGGAGCAAAAATACCTATTTTAGGTCTCGATTTAGGCAAAACTAGGTATAAGGACTTAGTTTTTGCGCGAGGTGAGTTTTTAACTCTTGTTGGAGCCCAAAGTAATTCAGTAAGACTTATTATAATATATTATATTAAAATACACATTTCGGACAAACACAACTTTGCTATATTCACTTCGGAGCAAAAAAAGCCCTTAAGCGGCTCGATTTTGGCAGAACTAGTTATAATGACATTGTTTTAGCGGGAAGTGAGTTTCTAAGGCTTGTTGGAGCTCCAAATGAGACCCTAAACCTTAATATAATATATTATAAGCTCAAATACTTATTTGGGATCAAAACAACTTTGCTAGAGTCACTTTGGAGCCAAAATACCCATTTAAGGGCTCCATTTAGGCAAAACTAGTTATCTGGACTTAGTTTTTGCGCGAGGTGAGTTTTTACGGCTTGTTGGATCTCAAAATTAGTCTCTATGAATTATTTTAACATATTACATGTTCAAATACTGATTTGGGATCAAAACAACTTTGCTAGGGACACTTCGGAGCCAAAATACCCATTTAAGGGCTTAATTTCGGCAAAACTAGTAATCAGGACATAGTTTTTGCGCGAGAAGAGTTTTTAAGGCTTTTTGGAGCTAAAAATGAGTCCCTAAGAATTATTTTAGTATATTATATCTTCAAATACTGTTTTGGTATCAAAACAACTTTGCTAGTGTCACTTCGGAGCAAAAATACCCATTTTAGGTCTCGATTTAGGCATAACAAGTTATAAGGACTTAGATTTTGCGCGAGGTGAGTTTTTAACTCTTGTTGGAGCCCAATGTAATTCACTAAGATTATTATAATTTATTATATTAAAGTACACATTTTGGACAAACACAACTTTGCTATATTCACTTTGGAGCCAAAAAAGCCCTTAAGCGGCTCGATTTTGGCAGAACTAGTTATAATGACATTGTTTTAGCGCGAAGTGAGTTTCTAAGTCTTCTTGGAGCTCCAAATGAGACCCAAAAACTTATTATAATATAATATAAGTTCAAATACTTATTTGGGATCAAAACAGCTTTGCTAGAGTCACTTTGGAGCTAAAATACCCATTTAAGGGTTCCATTTAGGCAAAACTAGTTATCTGGACTTAGTTTTTGCGCGAGGTGAGTTTTTAAGGCTTGTTGGATCTCAAAATGAGTCTCAACAAATTATTTTAACATATTATATGTTCAAATACTGATTTGGGATAAAAACAACTTCGCTAGGGTCACTTCGGAGCCAAAATACCCATTTAAGGCCTTGATTTAGTCAAAACTAGTTATCAAGACATAGTTTTTGCGCGAGGTGAGTTTTTAAGGCTTTTTAGAGCTCAAAGTGTGTCCCTAGGAATTATTTAAATATATTATATGTTCAAACACTAATTTCGGATCAAAACAACTTTGCTAGAGTCACTTTGTAGCCAAAATACCCATTTAAGGGCTCGATTAATAAGGACTTAGTTTTTGCGCGAGGTTAGTTTTTAAGGCTTGTTGGAGCTAAAAATGAGTCCCTAAGAATTATTTTAGTATATTATATCTTATTATAATATATTAGATGTTCAAACACTGATTTGGGATCAAAACAACTTTGCTAGAGTCACTTTATAGCCAAAATACTCATTTAAGGGCTCGATTTAGGCAAAACTAGTAATAAGGACTTAGTTTTTGCGTAGGTTAGTTTTTAAGGCTTGTTGGAAATAAAAATGAGTCCCTAAGAATAATTTTAGTATATTATATCTTCAAATACTTCTTTGGTATCGAAACAACTTTGCTAGTGTGACTTCGGAGCAAAAATACCTATTTTAGGTCTCGATTTAGGCAAAACTAGTTATATGGACTTAGTTTTTCTGCGAGGTGAGTTTTTAACTCTTGTTGGAGCCCAAAGTAATTCACTAAAACTTATTATAATATATTAGATGTTCAAACACTGATTTGGGATCAAAACAACTTTGCTAGAGTCACTTTATAGCCAAAATACTCATTTAAGGGCTCGATTTAGGCAAAACTAGTAATAAGGACTTAGTTTTTGCGTAGGTTAGTTTTTAAGGCTTGTTGGAAATAAAAATGAGTCCCTAAGAATAATTTTAGTATATTATATCTTCAAATACTTCTTTGGTATCGAAACAACTTTGCTAGTGTGACTTCGGAGCAAAAATACCTATTTTAGGTCTCGATTTAGGCAAAACTAGTTATATGGACTTAGTTTTTCCGCGAGGTGAGTTTTTAACTCTTGTTGGAGCCCAAAGTAATTCACTAAGACTTATTACAATATATTATATTAAAATACACATTTTGGACAAACACAACTTTGTTATATTCACTTCGGAGCCAAAAAAGCCCTTAAGCGGTTCGATTTTGGCAGAACTAGTTATAATGACATTGTTGTCGCGCGCACTGAGTTTCTAAGGCTAGTTGGAGCTCCAACTGAGACCCTAAAAGTTATTATAATATATTATATGTTCAAACACTTATTTGGGATCAAAACAACTTTGCCAGAGTCACTTCATAGCCAAAATACCCATTTAAGGGCTCGATTTAGGCAAAACTAGTAATAAGGACTTAGTTTTTGCGCGAGGTTAGTTTTTAGGGCTTGTTGGAACTAAAAATGAGTCCCTAAGAATTATTTTAGCATATTATATCTTCAAATACTTATTTGGTATCAAAACAACTTTGCTAGTGTCACTTCGGAGCAAAAATACCCAATTTAGGTCTCGATTTAGGGAAAACAAGTTATAAGGACTTAGTTTTTGCGCGAGGTGAGTTTTTAACTCTTGAGCCCAAAGTAATTCACTAAGTCTTTTTATAATTTATTATATTAAAATACACATTTTGGACAAACACAACTTTGCTATATTCACTTCGGAGCCAAAAAAGCCCTTAAGCGGCTCGATTTTGGCAGAACTAGTTATAATGACATTGTTTTAGCGCGAAGTGAGTTTCTAAGGCTTGTTGGAGATCCAAATGAGACCCTAAAACTTATTATAATATATTATATGTTCAAACATTGATTTGGGATCAAAATAACTTTACTAGAGTCACTTTATAGCCAAAATACTCATTTAAGGGCTCGATTTAGGCAAAACTAGTAATAAGGACTTAGTTTTTGCGTAGGTTAGTTTTTAAGGCTTATTGGGGCTAAAAATGAGTCCCTAAGAATTATTTTAGTATATTATATCTTCAAATACTTCTTTGGTATCGAAACAACTTTGCTAGTGTGACTTCGGAGCAAAAATACCTATTTTAGGTCTTGATTTAGGCAAAACTAGGTATAAGGACTTAGTTTTTCCGCGAGGTGAGTTTTTAACTCTTGTTGGAGCCCAAAGTAATACAGTAAGACTTATTATAATATATTATATTAAAATACACATTTCGGAGAAACACAACTTTGCTATATTCACTTCGGAGCCAAAAAAGCCCTTAAACGGCTCGATTTTGGCAGAACTAGTTATAATGACATTGTTTCAGCGGCAAGTGAGTTTCTAAGGCTTGTTGGAACTCCAAATGAGACCCTAAAACTGATTATAATATATTATAAGTTCAAATACTTATTTGGGATCAAAACAGCTTTTCTAGAGTCACTTTGGAGCCAAAATACCCATATAAGGGCTCTATTTAGGCAAAACTAGTAATCTGGACTTAGTTTTTGCGCGAGGTGAGTTTTTAAGGCTTGTTGGATCTCGAAATGAGTCCCTATGAATTATTTTAACATATTATATGTTCAAATACTGATTTGGGATCAAAACAACTTTTCTAGGGTCACTTCGGAGCAAAAATACCCATTTAAGGGCTTGATTTAGGCAAAACTAGTTATCAGGACATAGTTTTTGCGCGAGGTGAGTTTTTAAGGCTTTTTGGACCTCAAAGTGGGTCCCTAGGAATTATTTTAATATATTATATGTGGTCAGCGATTTTTTGTTAGTCAGCGAGTCCAAGGGCGGTATCCTAGTTATCTCGAGAAGTCCAGAACCCCTGACTCCTCAGAACCAAGCGAAAGTCACCACATCAAGTGAACTCCCTTCAGGATAAGGACTGGCGAGGATTGTCGAAGATGACCCCCGATCCTATACCCCCGGAGGTAAAACACCATCAAAAGAGGGAGCTCTTGAAAAGCCCTTTTACGACGGACCGGAGTATAGACTAAGGATCCCCGAAGCTAATTCACCTCCGAAGGAGGGTGCCGCGGATGAAGGATCAGTCGACATAGACCCGGCCCTCGGAGTCATCGACCCGCGGTCATAGAGTGTTTGACCACGGGGTCGCAGACCTCAATTATTCTTCCCCGAGCAGGGAATTCACTGTAGCAAACAGCTTTATCCTGCCGAATTCAGAAGAACTGCTCTCGGCAGGTGGGCAGCTTTATTAGGTGAACCAAACCCGTGACTGAGGGGATTTGACATATTGTCTCTTTACAACTGTAGCTCCCTTCTTCGCTTATAAGAGAAGGAGGAGCGAAGGATGAGAGGGCAGGGGAAAAAAGAGGGAGGAAACCCTGTAAATGACAAGATTCAAAAGATGAAATATCATAAAAAGTGGACGTAGGCTATTACTCTTGAGGAGGGCCGAACCACTCTAAAAATCTCTGAGTATTTATTTTCCGCTCAAAAATTTTATTACTTTTCATTGCCGCATCACACACTAGAGATACGGATCTCGTCGTTGGTTCAAATTTTACACCAACATTATATGTTCAAACACTGATTTCGGATCAAAACAACTTTGCTAGAGTCACTTTATAGCCAAAATACCCATTTAAGGGCTCGATTTAGGCAAAACTAGTAATAAGGACTTAGTTTTTGCGCGAGGTTAGTTTTTAAGGCTTGTTAGAGCTAAAAATGAGTCTCTAAGAATTATTTTAGTATATTATATTGTCAAATACTGATTTGGTATCAAAACAACTTCGCTAGTGTCACTTCGGAGCAAAAATGCCCATTTTAGGTCCCGATTTAGGCAAAACTAGTTATAAGGACTTAGTTTTTGCGCGAGGTGAGTTTTTAACTCTTGTCGGAGCCCAAAGTAATTCACTAAGATTTATTATAATATATTATTTTAAAATACACATTTTGGGCAAACACAACTTCGCTATATTCACTTCGGAGCCAAAAAAGCACTTAAGCGGATCGATTTTGGCAGAACTAGTTATAATGACATTGTTTTAGCGCGAAGTGAGTTTTTAAGGCTTGTTGGAGCTCTAAATGAGACCCTAAAACTTATTATAATATATTATAAGTTCAAATACTTATTTGGCATCAAAATAACTTTTCTAGAGTCATTTCGGAGCCAAAATACCCATTTAAGGGTTCCATTTTGGCAAAACTAGTTATCTGGACTTAGTTTTTGCGCGAGGTGAGTTTTTAAGGCTTTTTGGATCTCAAAATGAGTCCCTAAGAATTATTTTAGTATATTATATCTTCAAATACTGATTTGGTATCAAAACAACTTTGCTAGTGTCACTTTGGAGCAAAAATACCCATTTTAGGTCTCGATTGAGGTAAAACTAGTTATAAGGACTTAGTTTTTGCGCGAGCTGAGTTTTTAACTCTTGTCGGAGCCCAAAGTAATTCACTAAGATTTATTATAATATATTATATTAAAATGCACATTTTGGGAAAACACAACTTTGCTATATTCACTTCGGAGCCAAAAAAGCCCATAAGCGGCTCGATTTTGGCAGAACTAGTTATAATGACATTGTTTTAGCGCGAAGTGAGTTTCTAAGTGTTGTTGGAGCTCCAAATGAGACCCTAAAACTTATTATAATATATTATATGTTTAAACACCGATTTGGGATCAAAACAACTTTGCTAGAGTCACTTCATAGCCAAAATACCCATTTAAGGGCTCGATTTAGGCAAAACTAGTAATAAGGACTTAGTTTTTGCGCGAGGTTAGTTTTTAAGGCTTGTTGGAGCTAAAAATGAGTCCCTAAGAATTATTTTAGTATATTATATCTTCAAATACTAATTTGGTATCAAAACAACTTTGCTAGTGTCACTTTGAAGCAAAAATACCCATTTTAGGTCTCGATTGAGGTAAAATTAGTTATAAGGACTTAGTTTTTGCGCGAGGTGAGTTTTTAATCTTGTCAGAGCCCAAAGTAATACACTAAGATTTATTATAATATATTATATTAAAATACACATTTTGGGAAAACACAACTTTGCTATATTCACTTCGGAGCCAAAAAAGCCCATAAGCGGCTTGATTTTGGCAGAACTAGTTATAATAACATTGTTTTAGTGCGAAGTGAGTTTCTAAGTCTTGTTGTAGCTCCAAATGAGACCCTAAAACTTATTATAATATATTATATGTTCAAACACTGATTTGGGATCAAAACAACTTTGCTAGAGTCACTTCATAGCCAAAATACCCATTTAAGGGCTCAATTTAGGCAAAACTAGTAATAAGGCCTTAGTTTTTGCACGAGGTTAGTTTTTTAAGCTTGTTGGAGCTAAAAATGAGTCCCTAAGAATTATTTTAGTATATTATATCTTCAAATACTTATTTGGTATCAAAACAACTTTGCTAGTGTCACTTCGGAGCAAAAATACCCATTTTTGGTCTCGATTTAGGCAAAACAAGGTATAAGGACTTAGTTTTTGCGCGAGGTGAGTTTTTAATTCTTGTTGGAGCCCAAAGTAATTCAGTAAGATTTATTATAATATATTATATTAAAATACACATTTCGGACAAACACAACTTTGCTATATTCACTTCGGAGCCAAAAAAGCCCTTAAACGGCTCGATTTTGGCAGAACTAGTTATACTGACATTGATTTAGCGCGAAGTGAGTTTCTGAGGCTTGTTGGAGCTCCAAATGAGACCCTAAAATTTTTTATAATATATTATATGTTCAAACACTGATTTGGGATCAAAACAACTTTGCTAGAGTCACTTCATAGCCAAAATACCCATTTAAGGGCTCGATTTAGGCAAAACTAGTAATAATGACTTAGTTTTTGCGTAGGTTAGGTTTTAAGGCTTGTTGGAGCAAAAAATGAGTCCCTATGAATTATTTTAGTGTATTATATTTTCAAATACTTCATTGGTATCAAAACAACTTTGCTAGTCACTACGGAGCAAAAATACCCATTTTAGGTCTCGATTTAGGTAAAACTAGTTATAAGGACTTAGTTTTTGCACGAGGCGAGTTTTTAACTCTTGTTGGAGCCCAAAGTAATTCACTAAGACTTATTATATTATATTATATTAAAATAAACATTTTGGGAAAACACAACTTTGCTATATTCACTTCGGAGCCAAAAAAGCCCTTAAGCGGATCGATTTTGGCAGAACTAGTTATAATGACATTGTTTTAGCACGAAGTGAGTTTCTAAGGCTTGTTGGAGCTCCAAATGAGACCCTAAAACTTATTATAATATATTATAAGTTTAAATACTTATTTGGGATCAAAAAAACTTTTCTAGAGTCATTTCGGAGCCAAAATACCCATTTAAGGACTCCATTTAGGCAAAACTAGGTATCTGGACTTAGTTTTTGCACGAGGTGAGTTTTTAAGGCTTGTTGGATCTCAAAATGAGTCCCTAAGAATTATTTTAGTATATTGTATCTTCAAATACTGATTTGGTATCAAAACAACTTTGCTAGTGTCACTTCGGAGCAAAAATACCCATTTTAGGTCTCGATTTAGGCAAAACTAGGTATAAGGACTTAGTTTTTGCGCGAGGTGAGTTTTTAACTCTTGTTGGAGCCCAAAGTAATTCAGTAAGACTTATTATAATATATTATATTAAAATACACATTTCGGACAAACACAACTTTGCTATATTCACTTCGGAGCCAAAAAAGCCCTTAAGCGGTTCGATTTTGGCAGAACTAGTTATAATGACATTGTTTTAGCGCGAAGTGAGTTTCTAAGGTTTGTTGGAGCTCCAAATGAGACCCTAAAACTTATTATAATATATTATATATTCAAACACTGATTTGGGATCAAAAAAACTTTGCTAGAGTCACTTCATAGCCAAAATACCCATTTAAGGGCTCGATTAGGCAAAACTAGTAATAAGGACTTAGTTTTTGCGCGAGGTTAGTTTTTAAGACTTTCTGGAGCTAAAAATGAGTCTCTAAGAATTATTTTAGTATATTATATCTTCAAATACTTATTTGGTATCAAAACAACTTTGCTAGTGTCATTTCGGAGCAAAAATACCCATTTTAGGTCTCGATTTAGGCAAAACTAGGTATAAGGACTTAGTTTTTGCGCGAGTTGAGTTTTTAACTCTTGTTGGAGCCCAAAGTAATTTTGTATGACTTATTATAATATATTATATTAAAATACTCATTTCGGACAAACACAACTTTGATATATTCACTTCGGAGCCAAAAAAGCCCTTAAACGGTTCGATTTTGGCAGAACTAGTTATCATGACATTGTTTTAGCGGGAAGTGAGTTTCTAAGGCTTGTTGGAGCTCCAAATGAGATCCAAAAACTTATTATAATATATTATATGTTCAAACACTGATTTAGGATCAAAACAACTTTGGTAGAGTCACTTCATAGCCAAAATACCCATTTAAGGGCTCGATTTAGGCAAAACTAGTAATAAGGACTTAGTTTTTGTGCGAGGTTAGTTTTTAAGGCTTGCTGGAGCTAAAAATGAGTCTCTAAGAATTATTTTAGTATATTATATCTTCAAATACTGATTTGGTATCAAAACAACTTTGCTAGTGTCACTTCGGAGCAAAAATACCCATTTTAGGTCTCGATTTAGGCAAAACTAGTTATAAGGACTTAGTTTTTGCGTGAGGTGAGTTTTTAACTCTTGTTGGAGCCCAAAGTAATTCACTAAGACTTATTATAATATATTATTTTAAAATACAAATTTTGGGCAAGCACAACTTCGCTATATTCACTTCGGAGACAAAAAAGCCCTTAAGCGGATCGATTTTGGCAGAACTAGTTATAATGACATTGTTTTAGCGCGAAGTGAGTTTCTAAGGCTTGTTGGAGCTCTAAATGAGACCCTAAAATTTATTATAATATATTATAAGTTCAAATACTTATTTGGCATTAAAATAACTTTTCTAGAGTCATTTCGGAGCCAAAATACCCATTTAAGGGTTCCATTTAGGCAAAATTAGTGATCTGGACTTAGTTTTTGCGCGAGGTGAGTTTTTAAGGCTTGTTGGATCTCAAAATAAGTCCCTAAGAATTATTTTAGTATATTATATTGTTGCGAAAATATTTAACAATGCTTGCAAGTGCACAAATCGCTCAAGTAATAAAGTGGACTAGAAGAGTCCGGATATCGTACCCACGAGGATTGACGTTAAGAATAAAGACTAGCTATTGCGATTCAATATCATATTTTATCTAAGCAATGAAATTTGAGTATAACGAGAAATTAAAATAAACTAAATTGAAATATTAAACTAAAATAAATAAGAATAACAAGCTAATGAATTAAAGACAAAAATCAATAAGAAGAACGATGCTAGGGTTTCGATTTCACTCAATTACGATGTTATTTCTCCATATTAGTGTGCGTTAATCCTAATTCATCAATTTCGCTAACCTAGAGCAATGTATTATCTCTATACCCTCTCTCGAGTGCCGCATAAAGAATGTGAAAGTGTCTCCAAGCCTATATCTCTATACGACCCGTTGACCTTACCTTCATTAAGTTCTACTCTAGAGATAATCTAAGAATTCCACCTCTCGATTTCACAACTCTAATTATCTCGGCTACCTAAGCGATGCTTATCTCTCGATCTCACACCGACATAAGCTATTCTACCCGATTCCTGACCGCTCGAATGTTTCCCTCTCGAGTAATAATCCTTACAATCTAGATACAATCAATTCAATTGACAATAAATTCATAGACAAACCATTGACAAAGCAAAATTGATTCAATTAAACCCGAATAGAATAAACGAACAATATTGATGAACTTGAATTAAACACACTAAACTTTGAAATAACAATAAATAATTGAGATCCATCTACACCCTAACAAATAAAAGAACTAGTCACACACGATGTGGACTACAATCTCAAATAACAATAATGAAAGAAGAAAAAGTAGAGAAGGAAGTGATAGCTCGAGCGACGAGACGGCTTGAAGAACGGCTCCAATTGCTCTCCTAGATGCTCTAGGTCCAATGGAAGATGCCTCTTTTTAGTCTTCAATGTCCTCTTTATAGTTGTAGGTCAAATTAGGGTAATCTTGGGCTTTTTCGGAGTGTTTGGGGCTTTTTCGCAATGTCTGCGGCCAAAATCGGAAGTAGCGCCGCGGCTCTTGTTTTGGGCGCCGCGGTCCCCAGAGGCTGCGCGCGCTGATTTTCAAATGAGCATATCTTCTTCGTTACTTATCAGAATCAGGCATATGATACGCCGTTGGAAAGCTCTTTCAAAGATCTTTAATTTAATATGCAATATGCTATATAAAAATTTCAGAAAACTTCGCGTGATTTTGTCCCAAAGTGAAGCCTTCTTTTTCCTCAACTCAAATTGCTCCGAATTTTCTTGTTTTTGTTTCATTTGCTCTCATTTCTCCCAGTTAACCTATATATCAAATAAATCACCAATAAAGACAAAAACTCAAAGTATTTTGACATAAATTTAGGAGTAATTACATGCTAAAAATAGGTAAATTTACGATCTATCAAATACCCCCACACTTAGATTTTGCTAGTCCTCGAGCAAAACATCTAAACCAAACTAAACATAATTAAAATACGACTCTCTAAACTCTCAAACACAGTGCTCAAGTAACGGTTCATGCATGGGTGCCTCAAGTTAACAACATATAAGTTTGAAAAAAAGGTAGACCAATTGTAGAATGAAATCAAGCTCTACAGAAGTATCAATTCTTAGTCGCTTTCATGCTTTCTCTCACTTATAGTCTCTCGTGTGTGTGTGTTTAGCCAATCACTTTTAATCTTCCACCTCGAATCAATTTTATGTAGACCAGAATTAATGATATGTATTATAGTTCATTATTCTATAGGCTCGCCCTAGACTCTTTCTCTACTAATGTAAATCACTATCACGATCACGGGTCGGTAGGTCTTTAATGGCTTGTAATGTAAGGCCTCGGCTAAGGTATGGCATTTGGATAACAGTAAGTTAAACGCCCTAAGCACATTAATCACCCCACTTTCTACTTTCTTCTCACCCGTTTGTCGACTCTACTTTTGCCATATGTCACTAGCACCGTTTTCTTTTTTTTTTTTCACACTTGGCTTTTTTCTTTTTTCTTTTTCATTTGTGAGACATAGCTCACTTTTTCATACTTTTTTTTTTTGTACTAGCCAAATGTTACATTCTTATAATTATGTTTCGGTGCTAATGACTATTTTTTTACTTCTCATCCCTTCTTTTGATTTGCAATTAATGTGCTTACAGTCTAAGGGTTGAGACTTAGTTTTTCGTTTTTTTTTTCTCGGCTTGAGTTAGGTGACAACAACAAATGGATATATCAATTGAGGCTCAATGTGGGTTACGAAGGATGTATTATTATGAACGGGTAGGCTAAAAAGGCTCAAACGGTCCAAAGATGGCCTACGTCCTTCCCTTAATGTGTGTGACCTAGGATTTCGCTTCAAGAGAGCTTTCGGACAAGTTCTAGAATAATGTAGTCTACGACAAATTTTCTCCAATAGTTTGGACTATTAGGTCATGGCTATGTGATCAATGTTTTGTGAGAGAACTAAAAGCAAGATGAACAATCAAGTTCCTAATTATCTAACAAATGCAAATGCTATCAAACACTCACAATTAGTCATCATGATTTTATTTTTTAAAAAAAATTGTTGTTTCCTATCATCGGCTACACTTACCAAAACAATCACACCATTGTAAAGAGAGTTCCTAATCTAATGACACAAACTAATCAAAAATAAATTCAGACAACCTAAGAAAGCAATAAATAAAACTATGAAAACAACAAACCAAAATCTAAAATAAAGATAAATCCAAAGAAATTCCCCCCCACACTTAAAATCTACATTGTCCCCAATGCCAATAAAAACAAGTGGGTTAGAAATACTCCCTGGATGAGTACCGCCCATCAAAGTGGATGCATTGTGGAGTCGCCAAATGTGTGGACGATGTCTTCTTGATGGAGTAGTAGTTGTGATGTCGCGCCTAGACCATCAAAGAGTGGCTTCCTCCCGTAGTAAGTGTCATACAACACGTCCCACGGCTCTAGGTTGTAGACGCCCTTAGGTTTGGCGAAATTTAGCTTTATAATGAACGTGTGTGCAAGGGAACTCCTCTTGGATGTGTGAGCTTGAGAGGCTTCATAGTATGGTCCGAATGATGGTGGAGAAGGTGCCGGCCACATTGGATCTTCATATGAATATTCCTTAACAAATGGTGGCGGCATGATAATGTGAATCTTGAGAAGGGAAGATTCGTTGAGTGATTTATTGTTTTCTAGCAAAGCTTCAACCTCATCATCATTCGAATTACTATCGTATACTTTTTCACACTCTTCCTCATTCGTGCTCAGCTCTTCATTGCTTTTGTAGCAGACAATTTGCAAGCTCGAGGGGTCTTGCCTCCTAGCCGAATTGTTTGATTCTGCCTCAAGAATAAGATAGGCCTTCGGAGGATTCCACAACTGATAGTCATAGCCGGTTAATTCGGCTAACTGAAAGCAGGCTTCATCTGGGGTTAAATCGTAGAAAGAGGTGGTACCAGTTCCTCCTTCCACCCAAGTTCTTGTAGCAGAAGTAAGCCCATCTAAGAAGTTCAGAACTTGATCTCCCCGAGCGAACCCGTGGTTTGGAAAATTTTTGAGAAGGTCTTGATATCTCTCCCAAGCAATGTAATATGGCTCGTTGATCCCTTGCACAAACTGGAGGATCACTTGTTGATCCCTTGTCATTCAGCACTTGTAGTATCTTATTCCACTTGTGCTTTAGAAACCCTATGATCAATAAAAAAAATTAAGACAATATAAAATAAATGCCTAGATTAAGATTAGATTTATCTTCACAATATTAGCCTAATTCTTAGTTGTACAATCCCCGGCAACGGCGCCAAAAACTTGTTGCGAAAATATTTAACAATGCTTGCAAGTGCACAAATCGCTCAAGTAATAAAGTGGACTAGAAGAGTCCGGATATCGTACCCACGAGGATTGACGTTAAGAATAAAGACTAGCTATTGCGATTCAATATCATATTTTATCTAAGCAATGAAATTTGAGTATAACGAGAAATTAAAATAAACTAAATTGAAATATTAAACTAAAATAAATAAGAATAACAAGCTAATGAATTAAAGACAAAAATCAATAAGAAGAACGATGCTAGGGTTTCGATTTCACTCAATTACGATGTTATTTCTCCATATTAGTGTGCGTTAATCCTAATTCATCAATTTCGCTAACCTAGAGCAATGTATTATCTCTATACCCTCTCTCGAGTGCCGCATAAAGAATGTGAAAGTGTCTCCAAGCCTATATCTCTATACGACCCGTTGACCTTACCTTCATTAAGTTCTACTCTAGAGATAATCTAAGAATTCCACCTCTCGATTTCACAACTCTAATTATCTCGGCTACCTAAGCGATGCTTATCTCTCGATCTCACACCGACATAAGCTATTCTACCCGATTCCTGACCGCTCGAATGTTTCCCTCTCGAGTAATAATCCTTACAATCTAGATACAATCAATTCAATTGACAATAAATTCATAGACAAACCATTGACAAAGCAAAATTGATTCAATTAAACCCGAATAGAATAAACGAACAATATTGATGAACTTGAATTAAACACACTAAACTTTGAAATAACAATCAATAATTGAGATCCATCTACACCCTAACAAATAAAAGAACTAGTCACACACGATGTGGACTACAATCTCAAATAACAATAATGAAAGAAGAAAAAGTAGAGAAGGAAGTGATAGCTCGAGCGACGAGACGGCTTGAAGAACGGCTCCAATTGCTCTCCTAGATGCTCTAGGTCCAATGGAAGATGCCTCTTTTTAGTCTTCAATGTCCTCTTTATAGTTGTAGGTCAAATTAGGGTAATCTTGGGCTTTTTCGGAGTGTTTGGGGCTTTTTCGCAATGTCTGCGGCCAAAATCGGAAGTAGCGCCGCGGCTCTTGTTTTGGGCGCCGCGGTCCCCAGAGGCTGCGCGCGCTGATTTTCAAATGAGCATATCTTCTTCGTTACTTATCAGAATCAGGCATATGATACGCCGTTGGAAAGCTCTTTCAAAGATCTTTAATTTAATATGCAATAGCTATATAAAAATTTCAGAAAACTTCGCGTGATTTTGTCAAGTGAAGCCTTCTTTTTCCTCAACTCAAATTGCTCCGAATTTTCTTGTTTTTGTTTCATTTGCTCTCATTTCTCCCAGTTAACCTATATATCAAATAAATCACCAATAAAGACAAAAACTCAAAGTATTTTGACATAAATTTAGGAGTAATTACATGCTAAAAATAGGTAAATTTACGATCTATCATATATCTTCAAATACTGATTTCGTATCAAAACAACTTTGCTAGTGTCACTTTGGAGCAAAAACACCCATTTTAGGTCTCGATTTAGGCAAAACTAGCTATAAGGACTTAGTTTTTGCACGAGGTGAGTTTTTAACTCTTGTTGGAGCCCAAAGTAATTCACTAAGATGTATTATAATATATTATATTAAAATACACAATTTGGGCAAACACAACTTCGCTATATTCACTTCGGAGCCAAAAAAGCCCTTAATTGGATCGATTTTGGAAGAACTAGTTATAATGACATTGTTTTAGCACGAATTGAGTTTCTAAGGCTTGTTGGAGCTCTAAATGAGACCCTAAAACCTATTATAATATATTATAAGTTTGAATACTTATTTGGGATCAAAACAACTTTTCTAGAGTCACTTTGGAGCCAAAATACCAATTTAAGGGCTCCATTTAGGCAAAATTAGTTATCTGGACTTAGTTTTTACGCGAGGTGAGTTTTTAAGGCTTGTTGGATCTCAAAATGGGTCCCTAAGAATTATTTTAGAATATTATGTCTTCAAATACTGATTTGGTATCAAAACAACTTTGCTAGTGTCACTTTGGAGCAAAAATACCCATTTTAGGTCTCGATTTAGGTAAAACTATTTATAAGGACTTAGTTTTTGCGCGAGGTAAGTTTTTAACTCTTGTCGGAGCCCAAAGCAATTCACTAAGATTTATTATAATATATTATATTAAAATACACATTTTGGGCAGACACAACTTTGCTATATTCACTTCGGAGCCAAAAAAGCCCTTAAGCGGCTCGATTTTGGCAGAACTAGTTATAATGACATTATTTTAGCGCGAAGTGAGTTTCTAAGGCTTGTTGGAGCTCCAAATGAGACCCTAAAACTTATTATAATATATTATATGTTCAAACACTGATTTGGGATCAAAACAACTTTACTAGAGTCACATCATAGCCAAAATACCCATTTAAAGGCTCGATTTAGGCAAAACTAGTAATAAGGACTTAGTTTTTGCGCGAGGTTAGTTTTTAAGGCTTGTTGGAGCTAAAAATGAGTCACTAAGAATTATTTTAGTATATTATATCTTCAAATACTTATTTGGTATCAAAACAACTTTGCTAGTGTCACTTCGGAGCAAAAATACCCATTTTAGGTCTCGATTTAGGCAAAACTAGGTAAAAGGTTAGTTTTTGCGCGTGGTGAGTTTTTAATTCTTGTTGGAGCCCAAAGTAATTCAGTGAGACTTATTATAATATATTATATTAAAATACACATTTTGGACAAACACAACTTTGCTATATTCACTTCGGAGCCAAAAAAGCCCTTACACGGCTCGATTTTGGAAGAACTAGTTATAATGACATTGTTTTAGCGCGAAGTGAGTTTCTAAGGCTTGTTGGAGCTCCAAATGAGACCCTAAAACTTATTATAGTATATTATAAGTTCAAATACTTATTTGGCATCAAAATAACTTTTCTAGAGTCATTTCGGAGCCAAAATACCCATTTAAGGGCTCCATTTAGGCAAAACTAGTTAGCTGGACTTAGTTTTTTTACGAGGTGAGTTTTTAAAGCTTGTTGGATCTCAAAATGAGTCCCTAAGAATTATTTTAGTATATTATATCTTCAAATACTGATTTGGTATCAAAATAACTTTGCAAGTGTCACTTTGGAGCAAAAATGCCCATTTTTGGTCTTGATTTAGGCAAAATTAGTTATATGGACTTAGTTTTTGCGCGAGGTGAGTTTTTAACTCTTGTTCGACCCCAAAGTAATTCACTAAGATTTATTATAATATATTATATTAAAATACACATTTTGGGCAAACACAACTTTGCTATATTCACTTCGGAGCCAAAAAAGCCCTTAAGCGGCTCGATTTTGGCAGAACTAGTTATAATGACATTGTTTTAGCGCGAAGTGAGTTTCTATGGCTTGTTGGAGCTCCAAATGAGACCCTAAAACTTATTATAATATATTATAAATACTTATTTGGGATCAAAACAACTTTGCTAGAGTAACTTTGGAGCCAAAATACCCATTTAAGGGCTCCATTTAGGCAAAACTAGTTATCTGGACATAGTTTTTGCGCGAGGTAAGTTTTTAAGGCTTGTTGGATCTCAAAATGAGTCCCTATGAATTATTTTAACATATTATACGTTTAGATACTGGTTTGGGATCAAAACAACTTTGCTAGGGTCACTTCGGAGCCAAAATACCCATTTAAGGGCTTGATTTAGGCAAAACTAGTTATCAGGACATAGTTTTTGCGCGAGGTGAGTTTTTAAGGCTTTTTGGAGCTCAAAGTGGGTCCCTAGGAATTATTTTAATATATTATGTGTTCAAACACTGATTTCGGATCAAAACAACTTTGCTAGAGTCACTTTACAGCCAAAATACCCATTTAAGGGCTCGATTTAAGCAAAACTAGTAATAAGGACTTAGTTTTTGCGCGAGGTTAGTTTTTAAGGCTTGTTGGAGCAAAAATGAGTCCCTAAGAATTATTTTAGTATATTATATTTTAAAATACTGTTTTGGTATCAAAACAACTTTGCTAGTGTCACTTCGGAGCAAAAATACCCATTTTAGGTCTCGATTTAGGCAAAACTAGTTATAAGGACTTAGTTTTTGCGCGAGGTGAGTTTTTAACTCTTGTTGGAGCCCAAAGTAATTCACTAAGACTTATTACAATATATTATATTAAAATACACATTTTGGACAGACACAACTTTTCTATATTCACTTCGGAGCCAAAAAAGCCCTTAAGCGGATCGATTTTGGCAGAACTAGTTATAATGATGTTTGTGTAGAATTTAAACCAACGCCGTGATCTGTAACTCTAGCGTGTGATACGGCAATGAATAGTGGAAGTTTTAACGGAAAATAAATACTCGGAGATTTTTTTAAGTGGTTCGACCCTCCGCCAGAATAATAGTCTACGTCCACTGTGTTTATGGTATTTCCAAATTAGGAATTTACAGAGTAATTTTTTCTAACCCCTTTCCCCTTCTCATTTCCTTCCTTTTATAGAAATCCGGAAAGAGAGAGAGAGAGAAAAGTGCATTAAATGCGCCCCACCTGATCTCCCTTAAATCAGGGGATTAGGTGGCCTTATCTTAATCGACCATACCCTGCTCTAAAATCAGGGGGTAGGTTACTAACTAATCAACTCACGTCTTTCGCAGGTGAGGCTTCTACAGTATATGTCAGAGGTAAATTCCATCGGGAGTGATCTCACTGCAGCTACCTGCGCTTTACCCCTCGTCCGAGTACCTTCCACTCCGCCGAGTCCCCCGACTCTTCTGATCTTCCGCGAACGTGAGGCTGATTACGAGTTCCACTCGTCCCCGGGCTTAGGGGATCCCCAGCACATCGGTCTCCCCCCGAGGACCTTGCCTCGCGTCGAGACCTACCTTCGGGGTTATTTCTTACAACAACCCCCGCGGATATAAGCGCGAGGTTAACCCGCACTTTCTAGTGTCGTAGACGTCAACACTCTTGCTGACGTGGTGAAGCTTCGTCGTAACTTGGACACTCTCTCCGGAGGCTGCTCGTCTTCGGGGACGACACCCTCGATGATATATCCTCGGACGAAAACTAGCTTACAACAAATGACATTGTTTTAGCGCGCAGTGAGTTTCTAAGGCTTGTTGGAGCTCCAAATGAGACCCTAAAACTTATTATAATATATTATATGTCCAAACACTTATTTGGGATCAAAACAACTTTGCCAGAGTCACTTCATAGCCAAAATACCCATTTAAGAGCTCGATTTAGGCAAAACTAGTAATAAGGACTTAGTTTTTGCGCGAGGTTAGTTTTTAAGGCTTGTTGGAGCTAAAAATGAGTCCCTAAGAATTATTTTAGTATATTATATCTTGAAATACTGTTTTGGTATAAAAACAACTTTGCTAGTGTCACTTCGGAGCAAAAATACCTATTTTAGGTCTCGATTTAGGCAAAACAAGGTATAAGGACTTAGTTTTTGCGCGAGGTGAGTTTTTAACTCTTGTTGGAGCCCAAAGTGATTCAGTAAGACTTATTATAATATATTATATTAAAATACACATTTTGGACAAACACAACTTTGCTATATTCTCTTCGAAGCCAAAAAAGCCCTTAAACGGCTCGATTTTGGCAGAACTAGTTATAATGACATTGTTTTAGCGCGAACTGAGTTTCTAAGGCTTGTTGGAGCTCCAAATAAGACCCTAAAACTTATTATAATATATTATAGGTTCAAATAATTATTTGGGATCAAAACAACTTTGCTAGAGTCACTTCGGAGCAATAATACCCATTTAAGGGCTCCATTTAGGCAAAACTAGTTATCTGGACATAGTTTTTGCGCGAGGTAAGTTTTTAAGGCTTGTTGGATCTCAAAATGAGTCCCTAAGAATTATTTTAGTATATTATATCTTCAAATACTGATTTGGTATCAAAACAACTTTGCTAGTGTCACTTCGGAGCAAAAATAC
Organism: Boehmeria nivea var. tenacissima; assembly: GCA_018132145.1. Lineage (NCBI taxonomy): Eukaryota > Viridiplantae > Streptophyta > Magnoliopsida > Rosales > Urticaceae > Boehmeria > Boehmeria nivea. Next base: position 671,013 of record CM030877.1, read on the forward strand.
CCATTTTAGGTTTCGATTTAGGCAAAACTAGTTATAAGGACTTAGTTTTTGCGCGAGGTGAATTTTTAACTCTTGTTGAAGCCCAAAGTAATTCACTAAGACTTATTATAATATTTTATATTAATATACACATTTTGGACAAACACAACTTTGCTATATTCACTTCGGAGCCAAAAAAGCCCTTAAGCAGCTCGATTTTGGAAGAACTAGTTATAATGACATTGTTTTAGCGCGAAGTGAGTTTCTAATGCTTGTTGGACCTCCAAATGAGACCCTAAAACTTATTATAATATATTATACGTTCAAACACTGATTTGGGATCAAAAAAACTTTCCTAGAGTCACTTCTAGCCAAAATACCCATTTAAGGGCTCGATTTAGGCAAAACTAGTAATAAGATCTTAGTTTTTGCGCGAGGTTAGTTTTTAAGGCTTGTTGGAGCCAAAAATGAATCCCTAAGAATTATTTTAGTATATTATATCTTCAAATACTTCTTTGGTATCAAAACAACTTTGCTAGTGTCACTTCGGAGCAAAAATACCCATTTTAGGTCTCGATTTAGGCAAAACAAGTTATAAGGACTTAGTTTTTGCCCGAGGTGAGTTTTTAACTCTTTTTGGAGCCCAAAGTAATTCATTAAGACTTATTATAATATATTATATTAAAATACACATTTTGGACAAACACAACTTCGCTATATTCGCTTCGGAGCCAAAAAAGCCCTTAAGCGGATCGATTTTGGCAGAACTAGTTATAATGACATTGTTTTAGCACGAAGTGAGTTTCTAAGGCTTGTTGAAGCTCCAAATGAGACCCTAAAACTTATTATAATATATTACATGTTCAAACACTTATTTGGGATCAAAACAACTTTGCCAGAGTCACTTCATAGCCAAAATACCCATTTAAGGGCTCGACTTAGGCAAAACTAGTAATGAGGACTTAGTTTTTGTGCGAGGTTAGTTTTTAAGGCTTGTTGGAGCTAAAAATGAATCCCTAAGAATTATTTTGGTATATTATATCTTGAAATACTAATTTGGTACGAAAACAACTTTGCTAGTGTCACTTCGGAGCAAAAATACCCATTTTAGGTCTCGATTTAGGCAAAACTAGGTATAAGGACTTAGTTTTTGCGCGAGGTGAGTTTTTAACTCTTGTTGGAGCCCAAAGTGATTCAGTAAGACTTATTATAATATATTATATTAAAATACACATTTTGAACAAACACAACTTTGCTATATTCACTTCGGAGCCAAAAAAGCCCTTAAGCGGATCGATTTTGACAGAACTAGTTATAATGACATTGTTTTAGCGCGAAGTGAGTTTCTAAGGCTTGTTGAAGCTCCAAATGAGACCCTAAAACTTATTATAATATATTATAACTTCAAATACTTATTTGGGATCAAAAAAATTTTGCTAGAGTCACTTCGGAGCAAAAATACCCATTTAAGGGCTCCATTTAGGCAAAACTAGTTATCTGGACATAGTTTTTGCGCGAGGTGAGTTTTTAAGGCTTGTTGGATAACAAAATGAGTCCCTAAGAATTATTTTAGTATATTATATCTTCAAATACTGATTTGGTATCAAAACAACTTTGCTAGTGTCACTTCGGAGCAAAAATACCCATTTTAGGTTTCGATTTAGGCAAAACTAGTTATAAGGACTTAGTTTTTGCGCGAGGTGAATTTTTAACTCTTGTTAAAGCCCAAAGTAATTCACTAAGACTTATTATAATATTTTATATTAAAATACACATTTTGGACAAACACAACTTTGCTATATTCACTTCGGAGCCAAAAAAGCCCTTAAGCAGCTCGATTTTGGAAGAACTAGTTATAATGACATTGTTTTAGCGCGAAGTGAGTTTCTAATGCTTGTTGGACCTCCAAATGAGACCCTAAAACTTATTATAATATATTATACGTTGAAACACTGATTTGGGATCAAAAAAACTTTCCTAGAGCCACTTCATAGCCAAAATACCCATTTAAGGGCTCGATTTAGGCAAAACTAGTAATAAGATCTTAGTTTTTGCGCGAGGTTAGTTTTTAAGGCTTGTTGGAGCCAAAAATGAATCCCTAAGAATTATTTTAGTATATTATATCTTCAAATACTTATTTGGTATCAAAACGACTTTGCTAGTGTCACTTCGGAGCAAAAATACCCATTTTAGGTCTCGATTTAGGCAAAACTAGGTATAAGGATTTAGTTTTTGCGCGAGGTGAGTTTTTAACTCTTGTTGGAACCCAAAGTGATTCAGTAAGACTTATTATAATATATTATATTAAAATACACATTTTGAACAAACACAACTTTGCTATATTCACTTCGGAGCCAAAAAAGCCCTTAAGCGGATCGATTTAGACAGAACTAGTTATAATGACATTGTTTTAGCGCGAAGTGAGTTTCTAAGGCTTGTTGAAGCTCCAAATGAGACCCTAAAACTTATTATAATATTTTATAAGTTCAAATACTTATTTGGGATCAAAAAAACTTTGCTAGAGTCACTTCGGAGCAAAAATACCCATTTAAGGGCTCCATTTAGGCAAAACTAGTTATCTGGACTTAGTTTTTGCGCGAGGTGAGTTTTTAAAGCTTGTTGGATCTCAAAATAAGTCCCTAAGAATTATTTTACTATATTATATCTTCAAATACTGATTTGGTATCAAAACAACTTTGCCAGTATCACTTCGGAGCAAAAATACCCATTTTAGGTCTCGATTTAGGCAAAACTAGTTACAAGGGCTTAGTTTTTGCGCGAGGTGAGTTTTTAACTCTTGTTCGAGCCCAAAGTAATTCACTAAGACTTATTATAATATATTATATTAAAATACACATCTTGGGCAAACACAACTTTGCTTTATTCACTTCGGAGCCAAAAAAGCCCTTAAGCGGCTCGATTTTGGTAGAACTAGTTATAATGACATTGTTTTAGCGCGAAGTGAGTTTCTAAGGCTTGTTGGAGTTCCAAATGAGACCCTAAAACTTATTATAATGTACTATAAGTTCAAATACTTATTTGGGGTCAAAACAACTTTGCTAGAGTCACTTCGGAGACAAAATACCCATTTAAGGGCTCCATTTAGGCAAAACTAGTTATCTGGACTTAGTTTTTGCGCGAGGTGAGTTTTTAAGGCTTGTTGGATCTCAAAATGAGTCCCTATGAATTATTTTAAAATATTATATGTTCAAACACTGATTTAGGATCAAAACAACTTGGCTAGAGTCACTTCATAGCCAAAATACCCATTTAAGGGCTCGATTTAGACAAAACTAGAAATAAGGACTTAGTTTTTGCGCGAAGTTAGCTTTTAAGGCTTGTTGGAGCTAAAAATGAGTCTCTAAGAATTATTTTAGTATATTATACCTTCAAATACTGATTTGGTATCAAAACAGCTTTGCTAGTGTCACTTCGGAGCAAAAATAACCATTTTAGGTCTCGATTTAGGCAAAACTAGTTATAAGGACTTAGTTTTTGCGCGAGGTGAGTTTTTAACTCTTGTTGGAGCCTAAAGTAATTCACTAAGACTTATTATAATATATTATATTAAAATACACATTTTGGACAAACACAACTTTGCTATATTCATTTCGGAGCCAAAAAAGCCCTTAAGCGGCTCGATTTTGGCATAACTAGTTATAATGACATTATTTTAGCGCGAAGTGAGTTTCTAAGGCTTGTTGGAGCTCCAAATGAGACCCTAAAACTTATTATAATATTTTATATGTTCAAACACTGATTTGGGATCAAAACAACTTTGCTAGAGTCACTTCGTAGCCAAAATACCCATTTAAGGGCTCGATTTAGGCAAAACTAGTAACAAGGACTTAGTTTTTGCGCGAGGTTAGTTTTGAAGGCTTGTGGGAGCTAAAAATGAGTCCCTAAGAATTATTTTAATATATTATATCTTCAAATACTTCTTTGGTATCAAAAAAACTTTGCTAGTGTCACTTTGGAGCAAAAATACCCATTTTAGGTCTCGATTAGGCAAAACTAGTTATATGGACTTAGTTTTTGCGCGAGGTGAGTTTTTAACTTTTGTTGGGGCCCAAAGTAATTCACTAAGACGTATTATAATATATTATATTAAAATACACATTTTGGACAAACACAACTTTGCTATATTCACTTCGGTGCCAAAAAAGCCCTTAAACGGCTCAATTTTGGTAGAACTAGTTATAATGACATTGTTTTAGGGGAAGTGAGTATCTAAGGCTTGTTGGAGAGCCAAATGAGACCCTAAAACTTATTATAATATATTATAAGTTCAAATACTTATTGTTGGTGTATAATTTGAACCAACGCCGTGATCCGTATCTCTAGTGTGTGATACGGCAATGAATATTGTGGATTTGTAGAAAATAACCACTCAAGAAAGTTTTTAAGTGAATAATCACACGAAGAAGTTTAAAGTGGTTCGGCCCTCATAGAGAGTAATAGCCTACGTCCACTGTGTTTTTGATATATTTGTCATTGAAAGTCTATCCCCTTTCCCAACTGTCACTACTCTTACTCTTATAAGCGAAGAAGAGAGCTACAGTTGAGAAAAGACAAAATGTCAAATCCCCTAAGTCACGGGTTTAATTCACCTAATAAAGCTGTCCACCTGCCGAGAGCAGTTAACCTGACTGCGGCAGGATAAGTCTGTCGCTACAGTGAATTCCCTGCCCGAGGGAGATTAATTGAGATCTGTGATCCCTCGGTCCAACGTTCTATGACCGAGGGTCGATGACTCCGAGGGCCGAGTCTCCGTCGAATGGTCCTTTCTTCGTGGCAAACTCCTCCGGGGGTATACCGCCTTTGAGGACTTTGTCGTTAAATGTTGGTCCTTCACCAGGAAGGCTTTCTGGAAGAATGGAAATTCTTTTCTTGTATTGTTTTTCCTCCGGGGGCGTAAGATCGGGGATCATCTTCGATAATCACCTTCTGTCCTTTCTCTGAAGAGTGCTCCCACGGAGGGGTGACTTTCGCTTGGTTCGGTGGAGTCGGGGTTTCTGGATTTCTTGAAAATGAATTGGATACCGCCCTTGGACTCACTGTGTGACGAGAAATCACTGACAACATCTGCCCCCCAATCCCAGCGGCGCGATTCGTGTTGCTTGGGATTCTTCTTGATCGAATTCAATTTGCTGGGAATGCATCTCCTGCCGCGAAGGAAGCCTCGTGGAAGCAACTTCAGCTGCACCGAATCTTCGTGGCCTAGTATGAAAGTAATCCCGTTGACGAAGAAACGAGGTCTAATTCCTCCGGAACTAGACGTTCCTCTAATCCTTGACTCCTCTGATAGGGAAACGATGCTTGATCCCTACGGGAACAATTGTCCTTCTGGCCCTGAATCTTGTTGACTCCGGTAACATCTCGATCCTCGCTCCGCCGGGGAAGCTCGTCCGTGCTTCTTTTAATGGTGGAACACCGTGGTTACCTATAAAAGAGATCATTGGTTACTCGAAGTATAAGGTTTAAAGTGTAAATACTACCTTCTTCACGCTGTGACCTCCGACTATATGATCCAATCCCTCCGGGACCATCCATATAGTCGCTCGTCGTGTCCTCTACGAGGACTACAACTCGTCTGAGTCATGCTCTCTCCGAGGGTTATACCTAGCAAACTATACGATTAGACATCAGATTGGAACCGGAGTATACCTCCTTGAATGCACTGTTTAGTCGCAGGTTGTTCCTTCTCCGAAGGATTATCCCGAACCAGGCTTCTTCGGGGGCGTACCCAGTTAGATCTTGTATTCATCGAGATTTGCTAGTACCCCCATTGCTTGCAGCGGTTCCCGGTGCTTTTGAATGGGGCAGGACCTTTTGTCTTAACACACCGGCGGTTTAGACCCTCTTTCGAGAGATTCTAGTCCCTTCCGCCTCGGAGTTCCTCCTTTGAGCGCGCCTAGATCTTCTTCCTTCTACGAAGGGTAGAATGGTTCTAGGAGACATTTGGCCCAACTTCCCAAGTTAATCTTTGAAGAAGTTCTCATCGAGAGAGAGACCTGACAAGATTCATCTTTCGGCGGTGGGAAGCCTCAGCGAGTAAAATCTACGCGAACCTTTCGGAATTCTCACGTTCTAGTTTTGCTCGCCTTCGGGGTAATTATAGAGCGCATCTATTTCTTTCTAGCGCCCCGGGGGTCCCCAAGTGATCTGAAGACTCCGCGGTCAAGAAGAGCCGTTGAGTGATGCTTATAGGATTCATCCGCTTCGCGGTTCCATCCTTTACACATCGAGTTTGCGGTCTTGGCCGGCTAACTGGCTACGCGGCAAGATCCCTCCGGAACCTTACCCCGCGGACAACTTCTGATCGCGGGCGACTCAGTTGCCGTCAGATGTACTTTGGTGGTCAATCGAGCCGTCTCTTCGTTTTGGCACGCCTGGAGTCATGCCCGGAGCGCCTGAGGGTGCTCCGAGTTAACAAGAGAGTATTGGCCGTAAGGTTCTGGGCGATGAGCGAAAACGGCGGCGTTTGGTGAGCGAGCAAGAGGGAACTGTCGTTGTGGCGACCGTTTTTCTCGCCAATCTTCTGTTCAGGCGAGATTCGCGGGTCTGGCGGTCTGCCCTGGTAGCAGAAGCACCTTCTCACTCGACTCCGATAGCCCCTTTGGAGGCTAGTGCTATGCCTGTTTCCCGCCGGCTTGCTTTGAGCCATGCACGATGCGTACGAGGACATCCCGTGCCTGGCTTGAAGGTGCGGCTTCCTCTCCTTGAGAATCTGAGATGCCCTGACTACATCGGATGTGGTCAGAGACCTCTGGTTTGTCTTCCCCAAAAACCCTCTCTCCTGCGCCATTGGTCTACGACCAAAAGACACACTTCGGGGTGTATTATCAACGGGGGCAAGGAAGAAGTGGGAGAGGCGAGGCTTAACTTTCGCAGTTCTCCGGACTGCAGCCGTTCGTGAAACTGGGTCACCGACTGGCGTCGTGATCACTCGGGGCGGCGTTCTGTCTGTGACGGAGCATGCCTCAGTGATTCTCGGAGGTAAAGACCCAGCTTGCCTTATGCGGAAAGAGTAGAACTCCTTTGTTGGTCGTGATCTTCCGGTTTGGGCCATTAATGGATGTGCCTCTGTACTTCGGGGCTTCCGGAAGGTCCGCCGCCAGTTCTCCGGGAGGTTTACTGTTAGATCTCCACTTGTGATGGCGGCCGGCTTGAGCGTGTCCCCCGCCGGGTGGTTGGCTTCGGGTCTCTTTCGGAGATGCCCTCGGCAACCACCACAGCGGCGGTCCGCTCCCCTTTGCCCGGATCCACGCCTGGAGCTCGTCCGTTCATCCCCTGCCGGTGATGAACTGCGGATGTTGGTGATGATGAGCCGAAGATCTTCACCATGCTGTTTCATCCAGGACCTGGGGTTTTGGACGCTCTTTCTTTTACGCTAACTATCACCCAACTTGGGATGTATGGGGTTTCTTTCCCGTTTGTCTGATCGCCGGCGCCATGATCTCCGATCATAGGTGACGATAAGACTCCCGGAAAAAAGCTTAGAAAGAAAACTGGAATGGAAGGGCTTGCCCGGACGTTTAGTTCAAGTCGTTCAGGCGCGGCCCTCCTTCTAGCGCCAAGCTGTTGGTGTATAATTTGAACCAACGCCGTGATCCGTATCTCTAGTGTGTGATACGGCAATGAATATTGTGGATTTGTAGAAAATAACCACTCAAGAAAGTTTTTAAGTGAATAATCACACGAAGAAGTTTAAAGTGGTTCGGCCCTCATAGAGAGTAATAGCCTACGTCCACTGTGTTTTTGATATATTTGTCATTGAAAGTCTATCCCCTTTCCCAACTGTCACTACTCTTACTCTTATAAGCGAAGAAGAGAGCTACAGTTGAGAAAAGACAAAATGTCAAATCCCCTAAGTCACGGGTTTAATTCACCTAATAAAGCTGCCCACCTGCCGAGAGCAGTTAACCTGACTGCGGCAGGATAAGTCTGTCGCTACAGTGAATTCCCTGCCCGAGGGAGATTAATTGAGATCTGTGATCCCTTGGTCCAACGTTCTATGACCGAGGGTCGATGACTCCGAGGGCCGAGTCTCCGTCGAATGGTCCTTTCTTCGTGGCAAACTCCTCCGGGGGTATACCGCCTTTGAGGACTTTGTCGTTAAATGTTGGTCCTTCACCAGGAAGGCTTTCTGGAAGAATGGAAATTCTTTTCTTGTATTGTTTTTCCTCCGGGGGCGTAAGATCGGGGATCATCTTCGATAATCACCTTCTGTCCTTTCTCTGAAGAGTGCTCCCACGGAGGGGTGACTTTCGCTTGGTTCGGTGGAGTCGGGGTTTCTGGATTTCTTGAAAATGAATTGGATACCGCCCTTGGACTCACTGTGTGACGAGAAATCACTGACAACACTTATTTGGCATCAAAACAAATTTGCTAGAGTCACTTCGGACCTAAAATACCCATTTAAGGGCTCCATTTAGGCAAAACTAGTTATCTGGACTTAGTTTTTGCGCGAGGTGAGTTTTTAAGGCTTGTTGGATCTCAAAATGAGTCCCTATGAATTATTTTAACATATTATATGTTCAAATACTGATTTGGGATCAAAACAACTTTGCTAGTGTCACTTCGGTGCCAAAATACCCATTTCAGGGCTTGATTTATGCAAAACTAGTTATCAGGACATAGTTTTTCGCAAGGTGAGTTTTTAAGACTTTTTGGAGCTCAAAGTGGGTCCCTAAGAATTGTTTTAAGATATTATATGTTCAAACACTGATTTCGGATCAAAACAACTTTTCTAGAGTCACTTCATAGCCAAAATACCCATTTAAGGGCTCGATTTCGGCAAAACTAGAAATAAGGACTTAGTTTTTGCGCGAAGTTAGCTTTTAGCGCTTGTTGGAGCTAAAAATGAGTCCCTAAGAATTATTTTAGTATATTATATCTTGAAATACTAATTTGCTACGAAAACAACTTTGCTAGTGTCACTTCGGAGCAAAAATACCCATTTTAGGTCTCGATTTAGGCAAAACTAGGTATAAGGACTTAGTTTTTGCGCGAGGTGAGTTTTTAACTCTTGTTGGAGCCCAAAGTGATTCAGTAAGACTTATTATAATATATTATATTAAAATACACATTTTGGACAAACACAACTTCGCTATATTCACTTCGGAGCCAAAAAAGCCCTTAAGCGGATCGATTTTGGCATAACTAGTTATAATGACATTGTTTTAGCACGAAGTGAGTTTCTAAGGCTTGTTGAAGCTCCAAATGAGACCCTAAAACTTATTATAATATATTACATGTTCAAACACTTATTTGGGATCAAAACAACTTTGCCAGAGTCACTTCATAGCCAAAATACCCATTTAAGGGCTCGACTTAGGCAAAACTAGTAATAAGGACTTAGTTTTTGCGCGAGGTTAGTTTTTAAGGCTTGTTGGAGCTAAAAATGAATCCCTAAGAATTATTTTGGTATATTATATCTTGAAATACTAATTTGGTACGAAAACAACTTTGCTAGTGTCACTTCGTAGCAAAAATACCCATTTTAGGTCTCGATTTAGGCAAAACAAGGTATAAGGACTTAGTTTTTGCGCGAGGTGAGTTTTTAACTCTTGTTGGAGCCCAAAGTGATTTAGTAAGACTTATTATAATATATTATATTAAAATACACATTTTGAACAAACACAACTTTGCTATATTCAGTTCGGAGCCAAAAAAGCCCTTAAGCGGATCGATTTTGACAGAACTAGTTACAATGACATTGTTTTAGCGCGAAGTGAGTTTCTAAGGCTTGTTGAAGCTCCAAATGAGACCCTAAAACTTATTATAATATATTATAAGTTCAAATACTTATTTAGGATCAAAAAAACTTTGCTAGAGTCACTTCGGAGCAAAAATACCCATTTAAGGGCTCCATTTAGGCAAAACTAGTTATCTGGACTTAGTTTTTGCGCGAGGTGAGTTTTTAAAGCTTGTTGGATCTCAAAATAAGTCCCTAAGAATTATTTTAGTATATTATATCTTCAAATACTGATTTGGTATCAAAACAACTTTGCCAGTATCACTTCGGAGCAAAAATACCCATTTTAGGTCTCGATTTAGGTAAAACTAGTTACAAGGGCTTAATTTTTGCGCGAGGTGAGTTTTTAACTCTTGTTCGAGCCCAAAGTAATTCACTAAGACTTATTTTAATATATTATATTAAAATACACATCTTGGGCAAACACAACTTTGCTATATTCACTTCAGAGCCAAAAAAGCCCTTAAGCGGCTCGATTTTGGTAGAACTAGTTATAATGACATTGTTTTAGCGCGAAGTGAGTTTCTAAGGCTTGTTGGAGTGCCAAATGAGACCCTAAAACTTATTATAATGTATTATAAGTTCAAATACTTATTTGGGGTCAAAACAACTTTGCTAGAGTCACTTCGGAGACAAAATAGCCATTTAAGGGCTCCATTTAGGCAAAACTAGTTATCTGGACTTAGTTTTTGCGCGAAGTGAGTTTTTAAGGCTTGTTGGATCTCAAAATGAGTCCCTATGAATTATTTTAAAATATTATATGTTCAAATACTGATTTGGGATCAAAATAACTTTGCTAGGGTCACTTCGGAGCCAAAATACCCATTTAAGGGCTTGACTTAGGAAAAAGTAGTTATCAGGGCATAGTTTTTGCGCGAGGTGAGTTTTTAAGGCTTTTTGGAGCTCAAAGTGGGTCCCTAGGAATTATGTTAATATATTATAAGTTCAAACACTGATTTCGGATCAAAACAACTTTATTAGAGTCACTTCATAGCCAAAATACCCATTTAAGGGCTCGATTTAGGCAAAACTAGAAATAAGGACTTAGTTTTTGCGCGAAGTTAGCTTTTAAGGCTTGTTGGAGCTAAAAATGAGTCCCTAAGAATTATTTTAGTATATTATACCTTCAAATACTGATTTGGTATCAAAACAGCTTTGCTAGTGTCACTTCGGAGCAAAAATAACCATTTTAGGTCTCGATTAGGCAAAACTAGTTATAAGGACTTAGTTTTTGTGCGAGGTGAGTTTTTAACTTTTGTTGGGGCCCAAAGTAATTCACTAAGACTTATTATAATATATTATATTAAAATACACATTTTGGACAAACACAACTTTGCTATATTCACTTCGGAGCCAAAAAAGCCCTTAAACGGCTCAATTTTGGCAGAACTAGTTATAATGACATTGTTTTAGGGGGAAGTGAGTTTCTAAGGCTTGTTGGAGAGCCAAATGAGACCCTAAAACTTATTATAATATATTATAAGTTCAAATACTTATTTGGCATCAAAACAAATTTGCTAGAGTCACTTCGGACCTAAAATACCCATTTAAGGGCTCCATTTAGGCAAAACTAGTTATCTGGACTTAGTTTTTGCGCGAGGTGAGTTTTTAAGGCTTGTTGGATCTCAAAATGAGTCCCTATGAATTATTTTAACATATTATATGTTCAAATACCTATTTGGGATCAAAACAACTTTGCTAGGGTCACTTCGGTGCCAAAATACCCATTTCAGGGCTCGATTTAGGCAAAACTAGTAATAAGGACTTGGTTTTTGCGCGAGGTGAGTTTTTAAGGCTTGTTGGATCTCAAAATGAGTCCCTAAGAATTATTTTAGTATATTATATCTTCAAATACTGATTTGGTATCAAAACAACTTTACTAGAGTCACTTCGGAGCCAAAATACCCATTTAAGGGCTCCATTTAGGCAAAACTAGTTATCTGGACTTAGTTTTTGCACGAGGTGAGTTTTTAAGGCTTGTTGGATCTCAAAATGAGTCCCTAAGAATTATTTTAGTATATTATATCTTCAAATACTGATTTGGTATCAAAACAACTTTGCTAGTGTCACGAGGTGAGTTTTTAAGGCTTGTTGGATCTCAAAATGAGTTCCTAAGAATTATTTTAGCATATTATATCTTCAAATACTGATTTGGTATCAAAACAACTTTGCTAGTGTCACTTCGGAGCAAAAATACCCATTTTAGGTCTCGATTTAGGCAAAACTAGTTATAAGGACTTAGTTTTTGCGCGAGGTGAGTTTTTAACTCTTGTTGGAGTCGAAAGTAATTCACTAAGACTTATTATAATATATTATATTAAAATACAAATTTTGGACAAACACAACTTTGCTATATTCACTTCGGAGCTAAAAAAGTCCTTAAACGGCTCGATTTTGGCAGAGCTAGTTATAATGACATGGTTTTAGCGCGAAGTGAGTTTCTAACGCTTGTTGGAGCTCGAAATGAGACCCTAAAACTTATTATAAAATATTATAAGTTCAAATACTTATTTGGGATCAAAACAACTTTGCTAAAGTCACTTCGGAGCCAAAATACCCATTTAAGGGCTCCATTTAGGCAAAACTAGTTATCTGGACTTAGTTTTTGCGCGAGGTGAGTTTTTAAGGCTTGTTTGATCTCAAAATGAGTCCCTAAGAATTATTTTAGTATATTATATCTTCAAATACTGATTTGGTATCAAAACAACTTTGCTAGTGTCACGAGGTGAGTTTTTAAGGCTTGTTGGATCTCAAAATGAGTCCCTAAGAATTATTTTAGGATATTATATCTTCAAATACTGATTTGGTATCAAAACAACTTTGCTAGTGTCACTTCGGAGCAAAAATACCCATTTTAGGTCTCGATTTAGGCAAAACTAGTTATGAGGACTTAGTTTTTGCGCGAGGTGAGTTTTTAACTCTTGTTGGAGTCGAAAGTAATTCACTAAGACTTATTATAATATATTATATTAAAATACACATTTTGGGCAAACACAACTTTGCTATATTTACTTTGGAGCCAAAAAAGCCCTTATGCGGCTCGATTTTGGCTGAACTAGTTATTATGACATTGTTTTAGCGCGAAGTGAGTTTCTAAGGCTTGTTGGAGCTCCAAATAAGACCCTAAAACCTATTATAATATATTATATGTTCAAACACTGATTTGGGATCAAAAAAACTTTGCCAGAGTCACTTCATAGCCAAAATACCCATTTAAGGGCTCGATTTAGGCAAAACTAGTAATAAAGACTTAGTTTTTGTGCGAGGTTAGTTTTTAAGGCTTGTTGGAGGTAAAAATGAGTCCCTAAGAATTATTTTAGTATATTATATCTTCAAATACTTCTTTGGTATCAAAACAACTTTGCTAGTGTCACTTCGGAGCAAAAATACCCATTTTAGGTCTCTATTTAGGCAAAACTAGGTATAAGGACTTAGTTTTTGTGCGAGGTGAGTTTTTAACTTTTTTTGGAGCCCAAAGTGATTCAGTAAGACTTATTATAATATATTATATTAAAATACACATTTTGGACAAACACAACTTTGCTATATTCACTTCGGAGCCAAAAAAGTCCTTAAACGGCTCGATTTTGGCAGAGCTAGTTATAATGACATGGTTTTAGCGCGAAGTGAGTTTCTAACGCTTGTTGGAGCTCGAAATGAGACCCTAAAACTTATTATAAAATATTATAAGTTCAAATACTTATTTGGGATCAAAACAACTTTGCTAAAGTTACTTCGGAGCCAAAATACCCATTTAAGGGCTCCGTTTAGGCAAAACTAGTTATCTGGACTTAGTTTTTGCGCGAGGTGAGTTTTTAAGGCTTGTTTGATCTCAAAATGAGTCCCTAAGAATTATTTTAGTATATTATATCTTCAAATACTGATTTGGTATCAAAACAACTTTGCTAGTGTCACGAGGTGAGTTTTTAAGGCTTGTTGGATCTCAAAATGAGTCCCTAAGAATTATTTTAGTATATTATATCTTCAAATACTGATTTGGTATCAAAACAACTTTGCTAGTGTCACTTCGGAGCAAAAATACCGATTTTAGGTCTCGATTTAGGCAAAACTAGTTATAAGGACTTAGTTTTTGCGCGAGGTGAGTTTTTAACTCTTGTTGGAGTCGAAAGTAATTCACTAAGACTTATTATAATATATTATATTAAAATACACATTTTGGGCAAACACAACTTTGCTATATTTACTTTGGAGCCAAAAAAAGCCCTTATGCGGCTCGATTTTGGCTGAACTAGTTATTATGACATTGTTTTAGCGCGAAGTGAGTTTCTAAGGCTTGTTGGAGCTCCAAATAAGACCCTAAAACCTATTATAATATATTATATGTTCAAACACTGATTTGGGATCAAAAAAACTTTGCCAGAGTCACTTCATAGCCAAAATTCCCATTTAAGGGCTCGATTTAGGCAAAACTAGTAATAAAGACTTAGTTTTTGTGCGAGGTTAGTTTTTAAGGCTTGTTGGAGGTGAAAATGAGTCCCTAAGAATTATTTTAGTATATTATATCTTCAAATACTTCTTTGGTATCAAAACAACTTTGCTAGTGTCACTTCGGAGCAAAAATACCCATTTTAGGTCTCGATTTAGGCAAAACTAGGCATAAGGACTTAGTTTTTGTGCGAGGTGAGTTTTTAACTTTTTTTGGAGCCCAAAGTGATTCAGTAAGACTTATTATAATATATTATATTAAAATACAAATTTTGGACAAACACAACTTTGCTATATTCACTTCGGAGCTAAAAAAGTCCTTAAACGGCTCGATTTTGGCAGAGCTAGTTATAATGACATGGTTTTAGCGCGAAGTGAGTTTCTAACGCTTGTTGGAGCTCGAAATGAGACCCTAAAACTTATCATAAAATATTATAAGTTTAAATACTTATTTGGGATCAAAACAACTTTGCTAGAGTCACTTCGGAGCCAAAATACCCATTTAAGGGCTCCATTTAGGCAAAACTAGTTATCTGGACTTAGTTTTTGCGCGACGTGAGTTTTTAAGGCTTGTTTGATCTCAAAATGAGTCCATAAGAATTATTTTAGTATATTATATCTTCAAATACTGATTTGGTATCAAAACAACTTTGCTAGTGTCACTTCGGAGCAAAAATACCCATTTTAGGTCTCGATTTAGGCAAAACTAGTTATAAGGACTTAGTTTTTGCGCGAGGTGAGTTTTTAACTCTTGCTGGAGCCGAAAGTAATTCACTAAGACTTATTATAATATATTATATTAAAATACACATTTTGGGCAAACACAACTTTGCTATATTTACTTTGGAGCCAAAAAAGCCCTTATGCGGCTCGATTTTGGCTGAACTAGTTATTATGACATTGTTTTAGCGCGAAGTGAGTTTCTAAGGCTTGTTGGAGCTCCAAATAAGACCCTAAAACCTATTATAATATATTATATGTTCAAACACTGATTTGGGATCAAAAAAACTTTGCCAGAGTCACTTCATAGCCAAAATTCCCATTTAAGGGCTCGATTTAGGCAAAACTAGTAATAAAGACTTAGTTTTTGTGCGAGGTTAGTTTTTAAGGCTTGTTGGAGGTAAAAATGAGTCCCTAAGAATTATTTTAGTATATTATATCTTCAAATACTTCTTTGGTATCAAAACAACTTTGCTAGTGTCACTTCGGAGCAAAAATACCCATTTTAGGTCTCGATTTAGGCAAAACTAGGTATAAGGACTTAGTTTTTGTGCGAGGTGAGTTTTTAACTTTTTTTGGAGCCCAAAGTGATTCAGTAAGACTTATTATAATATATTATATTAAAATACACATTTTGGACAAACACAACTTTGCTATATTCACTTCGGAGCCAAAAAAGTCCTTAAACGGCTCGATTTTGGCAGAGCTAGTTATAATAACATGGTTTTAGCGCGAAGTGAGTTTCTAACGCTTGTTGGAGCTCGAAATGAGACCCTAAAACTTTTTATAAAATATTATAAGTTCAAATACTTATTTGGGATCAAAACAACTTTGCTAAAGTCACTTCGGAGCCAAAATACCCATTTAAGGGCTCTATTTAGGCAAAACTAGTTATCTGGACTTAGTTTTTGCGCGAGGTGAGTTTTTAAGGCTTGTTTGATCTCAAAATGAGTCCCTAAGAATTATTTTAGTATATTATATCTTCAAATACTGATTTGGTTTTAAAACAACTTTGCTAGTGTCACGAGGTGAGTTTTTAAGGCTTGTTGGATCTCAAAATGAGTCCCTAAGAATTATTTTAGTATATTATATCTTCAAATACTGATTTGGTACCAAAACAACTTTGATAGTGTCACTTCGGAGCAAAAATACCCATTTTAGGTCTCGATTTAGTCAAAACTAGTTATAAGGACTTAGTTTTTCCGCGAGGTGAGTTTTAACTCTTGCTGGAGCCGAAAGTAATTCACTAAGACTTATTATAATATATTATATTAAAATACACATTTTGGGCAAACACAACTTTGCTATATTTACTTTGGAGCCAAAAAAAGCCCTTATGCGGCTCGATTTTGGCTGAACTAGTTATATGACATTGTTTTAGCGCGAAGTGAGTTCTAAGGCTTGTTGGAGCTCCAAATAAGACCCTAAAACCTATTATAATATATTATATGTTCAAACACTGATTTGGATCAAAAAAACTTTGCCAGAGTCACTTCATAGCCAAAATACCCATTTAAGGGCTCGATTTAGGCAAAACTAGTAAATAAGACTTAGTTTTTGTGCGAGTTAGTTTTTAAGGCTTGTTGGAGGTAAAAAGGAGTCCCTAAGAATTATTTTAGTATATTATATCTTCAATACTTCTTTGGTATCAAAACAACTTTGCTAGTGTCACTTCGGAGCAAAATACCCATTTTAGGTCTCGATTAGGCAAAACTAGGCATAAGGACTTAGTTTTTGTGCGAGGTGAGTTTTTAACTTTTTTTGGAGCCCAAAGTGATTCAGTACGACTTATTATAATATATTATATTAAAATACAATTTTGGACAAACACAACTTTGCTATATTCACTTCGGAGCTAAAAAAGTCCTTAAACGGCTCGATTTTGGCAGAGGCTAGTTATAATGACATGGTTTTAGCGCGAAGTGAGTTTCTAAGCTTGTTGGAGCTCAAAATGAGACCCTAAAACTTATCATAAAATATTATAAGTTTAAATACTTATTTGGGATCAAAACAACTTTGCTAGAGTCACTTCGGAGCCAAAATACCCATTTAAGGGCTCCATTTAGGGCAAAACTAGTTATCTGGACATTAGTTTTTGCGCGACGTGAGTTTTTAAGGCTTGTTTGATCTCAAAATGAGTCCATAAGAATTATTTTAGTATATTATATCTTCAAATACTGATTTGGTATCAAAACAACTTTGCTAGTGTCACTTCGGAGCAAAAATACCCATTTTAGGTCTCGATTTAGGCCAAAACTAGTTATAAGGACTTAGTTTTTGCGCGAGGTGAGTTTTTAACTCTTGCTGGAGCCGAAGTAATTCACTAAGACTTATTATAATATATTATATTAAAATACACATTTTGGGCAAACCACAACTTTGCTATATTTACTTTGGAGCCAAAAAAGCCCTTATGCGGCTCGATTTTGGCTGAACTAGTTATAATGACATTGTTTTAGCGCGAAGTGAGTTTCTAAGGCTTGTTGGAGCTCCAAATAAGACCCTAAAACCTATTATAATATATTATATGTTTAAACACTGATTTGGGATCAAAATAACTTTGCCGAGTCACTTCATAGCCAAAATGCGCATTTAAGGGCTCGATTTAGGCAAAACTAGTAATAAAGACTTAGTTTTTGTGCGAGGTTAGTTTTTAAGGCTTGTTGGAGGTAAAAATGAGTCCCTAAGAATTATTTTAGTATATTATATCTTCAAATACTTCTTTGGTATCAAAACAACTTTGCTAGTGTCACTTGAGCAAAAATACCCATTTTAGGTCTCGATTTAGGCAAAACTAGGCATAAGGACTTAGTTTTTGTGCGAGGTGAGTTTTTTAACTTTTTTGGAGCCCAAAGTGATTCAGTAAGACTTATTATAATATATTATATTAAAATACAAATTTTGGACAAACACAACTTTGCTATATTCACTTCGGAGCTAAAAAAGTCCTTAAACGGCTCGATTTTGGCAGCTAGTTATAATGACATGGTTTTAGCGCGAAGTGAGTTTCTAACGCTTGTTGGAGCTCAAAATGAGACCCTAAAACTTATCATAAAATATTATAAGTTTAAATACTTATTTGGGATCAAAACAACTTTGCTAGAGTCACTTCGGAGCCAAAATACCCATTTAAGGGCTCCATTTAGGCAAAACTAGTTATCTGGACTTAGTTTTTGCGCGACGTGAGTTTTTAAGCTTGTTTGATCTCAAAATGAGTCCATAAGAATTATTTTAGTATATTATATCTTCAAATACTGAATTTGGTATCAAAACAACTTTGCTAGTGTCACTTCGGAGCAAAAATACCCATTTAGGTCTCGATTTAGGCAAAACTAGTTATAAGGACTTAGTTTTTGCGCGAGGTGAGTTTTTTAACTCTTGCTGGAAGCCGAAAGTAATTCACTAAGACTTATTATAATATATTATATTAAAATACACATTTTGGGCAAACCACAACTTTGCTATATTTACTTTGGAGCCAAAAAAGCCCTTATGCGGCTCGATTTTGGCTGAACTAGTATAATGACATTGTTTTAGCGCGAAGTGAGTTTCTAAGGCTTGTTGGAGCTCAAATAAGACCCTAAAAACCTATTATAATATATTATATGTTTAAACACTGATTTGGGATCAAAATAACTTTGCCAGAGTCACTTCATAGCCAAAATGCGCATTTAAGGGCTCGATTTAGGCAAAACTAGTAATAAAGACTTAGTTTTTGTGCGAGGTTAGTTTTTAAGGCTTGTTGGAGGTAAAAATGAGTCCCTAAGAATTATTTTAGTATATTATATCTTCAAATACTTCTTTGGTATCAAAACAACTTTGCTAGTGTCACTTCGGAGCAAAAATACCCATTTTAGGTCTCGATTTAGGCAAAACTAGGCATAAGGACTTAGTTTTTGTGCGAGGTGAGTTTTTAACTTTTTTGGAGCCCAAAGTGATTCAGTAAGACTTATTATAATATATTATATTAAAATACAAATTTTGGACAAACACAACTTTGCTATATTCACTTCGGAGCTAAAAAGTCCTTAAACGGCTCGATTTTGGCAGAGCTAGTTATAATGACATGGTTTTTAGCGCGAAGTGAGTTTCTAACGCTTGTTGGAGCTCAAAATGAGACCCTAAAACTTATCATAAAATATTATAAGTTTAAATACTTATTTGGGATCAAAACAACTTTGCTAGAGTCACTTCGGAGCCAAAATACCCATTTAAGGGCTCCATTTAGCAAAACTAGTTATCTGGACTTAGTTTTTGCGCGACGTGAGTTTTTAAGGCTTGTTTGATCTCAAAATGAGTCCATAAGAATTATTTTAGTATATTATATCTTCAAATACTGATTTGGTATCAAAACAACTTTGCTAGTGTCACTTCGGAGCAAAATACCCATTTTAGGTCTCGATTTAGGCAAAACTAGTTATAAGGACTTAGTTTTTGCGCGAGGTGAGTTTTAACTCTTGCTGGAGCCGAAAGTAATTCACTAAGACTTATTATAATATATTATATTAAAATACACATTTTGGGCAAACACAACTTTGCTATATTTACTTTGGAGCCAAAAAAGCCCTTATGCGGCTCGATTTGGCTGAACTAGTTATAATGACATTGTTTTAGCGCGAAGTGAGTTTCTAAGGCTTGTTGGAGCTCCAAATAAGACCCTAAAACCTATTATAATATATTATATGTTTAAAACACTGATTTGGGGATCAAAATAACTTTGCCAGAGTCACTTCATAGCCAAAATGCGCATTTAAGGGCTCGATTTAGGCAAAACTAGTAATAAAGACTTAGTTTTTGTGCGAGGTTAGTTTTTTAAGGCTTGTTGGAGGTAAAAATGAGTCCCTAAGAATTATTTTAGTATATTATATCTTCAAATACTTCTTTGGTATCAAAACAACTTTGCTAGTGTCACTTCGGAGCAAAAATACCCATTTTAGGTCTCGATTTAGGCAAAACTAGGCATAAGGACTTAGTTTTTGTGCGAGGTGAGTTTTTAACTTTTTTTGGAGCCCAAAGTGATTCAGTAAGACTTATTATAATATATTATATTAAATACAAATTTTGGACTAACACAACTTTGCTATATTCACTTCGGAGCTAAAAAAGTCCTTAAACGGCTCGATTTTGGCAGAGCTAGTTATAATGACATGGTTTTAGCGCGAAGTGAGTTTCTAACGCTTGTTGGAGCTCAAAATGAGACCCTAAAACTTATCATAAAATATTATAAGTTTAAATACTTATTTGGGATCAAAACAACTTTGCTAGAGTCACTTCGGAGCCAAAATACCCATTTAAGGGCTCCATTTAGGCAAAACTAGTTATCTGGACTTAGTTTTTGCGCGACGTGAGTTTTTAAGGCTTGTTTGATCTCAAAATGAGTCCATAAGAATTATTTTAGTATATTATATCTTCAAATACTGATTTGGTATCAAAACAACTTTGCTAGTGTCACTTCGGAGCAAAAATACCCATTTTAGGTCTCGATTTAGGCAAAACTAGTTATAAGGACTTAGTTTTTGCGCGAGGTGAGTTTTTAACTCTTGCTGGAGCCGAAAGTAATTCACTAAGACTTATTATAATATATTATATTAAAATACACATTTTGGGCAAACACAACTTTGCTATATTTACTTTGGAGCCAAAAAAGCCCTTATGCGGCTCGATTTTGGCTGAACTAGTTATAATGACATTGTTTTAGCGCGAAGTGAGTTTCTAAGGCTTGTTGGAGCTCCAAATAAGACCCTAAAACCTATTATAATATATTATATGTTTAAACACTGATTTGGGATCAAAATAACTTTGCCAGAGTCACTTCATAGCCAAAATGCGCATTTAAGGGCTCGATTTAGGCAAAACTAGTAATAAAGACTTAGTTTTTGTGCGAGGTTAGTTTTTAAGGCTTGTTGGAGGTAAAAATGAGTCCCTAAGAATTATTTTAGTATATTATATCTTCAAATACTTCTTTGGTATCAAAACAACTTTGCTAGTGTCACTTCGGAGCAAAAATACCCATTTTAGGTCTCGATTTAGGCAAAACTAGGCATAAGGACTTAGTTTTTGTGCGAGGTGAGTTTTTAACTTTTTTTGGAGCCCAAAGTGATTCAGTAAGACTTATTATAATATATTATATTAAAATACAAATTTTGGACAAACACAACTTTGCTATATTCACTTCGGAGCTAAAAAAGTCCTTAAACGGCTCGATTTTGGCAGAGCTAGTTATAATGACATGGTTTTAGCGCGAAGTGAGTTTCTAACGCTTGTTGGAGCTCAAAATGAGACCCTAAAACTTATCATAAAATATTATAAGTTTAAATACTTATTTGGGATCAAAACAACTTTGCTAGAGTCACTTCGGAGCCAAAATACCCATTTAAGGGCTCCATTTAGGCAAAACTAGTTATCTGGACTTAGTTTTTGCGCGACGTGAGTTTTTAAGGCTTGTTTGATCTCAAAATGAGTCCATAAGAATTATTTTAGTATATTATATCTTCAAATACTGATTTGTTATCAAAACAACTTTGCTAGTGTCACGAGGTGAGTTTTTAAGGCTTGTTGGATCTCAAAATGAGTCCCTAAGAATTATTTTAGTATATTATATCTTCAAATACTGATTTGGTATCAAAACAACTTTGCTAGTGTCACTTCGGAGCAAAAATACCCATTTTAGGTCTCGATTTAGGCAAAACTAGTTATAAGGACTTAGTTTTTGCGCGAGGTGAGTTTTTAACTCTTGCTGGAGCCGAAAGTAATTCACTAAGACTTATTATAATATATTATATTAAAATACACATTTTGGGCAAACACAACTTTGCTATATTTACTTTGGAGCCAAAAAAGCCCTTATGCGGCTCGATTTTGGCTGAACTAGTTATTATGACATTGTTTTAGCGCGAAGTGAGTTTCTAAGGCTTGTTGGAGCTCCAAATAAGACCCTAAAACCTATTATAATATATTATATGTTCAAACACTGATTTGGGATCAAAAAAACTTTGCCAGAGTCACTTCATAGCCAAAATACCCATTTAAGGGCTCGATTTAGGCAAAACTAGTAATAAAGACTTAGTTTTTGTGCGAGGTTAGTTTTTAAGGCTTGTTGGAGGTAAAAATGAGTCCCTAAGAATTATTTTAGTATATTATATCTTCAAATACTTCTTTGGTATCAAAACAACTTTGCTAGTGTCACTTCGGAGCAAAAATACCCATTTTAGGTCTCGATTTAGGCAAAACTAGGTATAAGGACTTAGTTTTTGTGCGAGGTGAGTTTTAACTTTTTTTGGAGCCCAAAGTGATTCAGTAAGACTTATTATAATATATTATATTAAAATACACATTTTGGACAAACACAACTTTGCTATATTCACTTCGGAGCCAAAAAAGTCCTTAAACGGCTCGATTTTGGCAGAGCTAGTTATAATAACATGGTTTTAGCGCGAAGTGAGTTTCTAACGCTTGTTGGAGCTCGAAATGAGACCCTAAAACTTTTTATAAAATATTATAAGTTCAAATACTTATTTGGGATCAAAACAACTTTGCTAAAGTCACTTCGGAGCCAAAATACCCATTTAAGGGCTCCATTTAGGCAAAACTAGTTATCTGGACTTAGTTTTTTGCGCGAGGTGAGTTTTTAAGGCTTGTTTGATCTCAAAATGAGTCCCTAAGAATTATTTTACTATATTATATCTTGAAATACTGATTTGGTTTCAAAACACTTTGCTAGTGTCACGAGGTGAGTTTTTAAGGCTTGTTGGATCTCAAAATGAGTCCCTAAGAATTATTTTAGTATATTATATCTTCAAATACTGATTTGGTATCAAAACAACTTTGCTAGTGTCACTTCGGAGCAAAAATACCCATTTTAGGTCTCGATTTAGGCAAAACTAGTTATAAGGACTTAGTTTTTGCGCGAGGTGAGTTTTTAACTCTTGCTGAGCCGAAAGTAATTCACTAAGACTTATTATAATATATTATATTAAAATACACATTTTGGGCAAACACAACTTTGCTATATTTACTTTGAGCCAAAAAAGCCCTTATGCGGCTCGATTTTGGCTGAACTAGTTATTATGACATTGTTTTAGCGCGAAGTGAGTTTCTAAGGCTTGTTGGAGCTCCAAATAAGACCCTAAAACCTATTATAATATATTATATGTTTCAAACACTGATTTGGGATCAAAAAAACTTTGCCAGAGTCACTTCATAGCCAAAATACCCATTTAAGGGCTCGATTTAGGCAAAACTAGTAATAAAGACTTAGTTTTTGTGCGAGGTTAGTTTTTAAGGCTTGTTGGAGGTAAAAATGAGTCCCTAAGAATTATTTTAGTATATTATATCTTCAAATACTTCTTTGGTATCAAAACAACTTTGCTAGTGTCACTTCGGAGCAAAAATACCCATTTTAGGTCTCGATTTAGGCAAAACTAGGTATAAGGACTTAGTTTTTGTGCGAGGTGAGTTTTTAACTTTTTTTGGAGCCCAAAGTGATTCAGTAAGACTTATTATAATATATTATATTAAAATACACATTTTGGACAAACACAACTTTGCTATATTCACTTCGGAGCCAAAAAAGTCCTTAAACGGCTCGATTTTGGCAGAGCTAGTTATAATAACATGGTTTTAGCGCGAAGTGAGTTTCTAACGCTTGTTGGAGCTCGAAATGAGACCCTAAAACTTTTTTATAAAATATTATAAGTTCAAATACTTATTTGGGATCAAAACACTTTGCTAAAGTCACTTCGGAGCCAAAATACCCATTTAAGGGCTCCATTTAGGCAAAACTAGTTATCTGGACTTAGTTTTTGCGCGAGGTGAGTTTTTAAGGCTTGTTTGATCTCAAAATGAGTCCCTAAGAATTATTTTACTATATTATATCTTGAAATACTGATTTGGTTTCAAAACAACTTTGCTAGTGTCACGAGGTGAGTTTTTTAAGGCTTGTTGGATCTCAAATGAGTCCCTAAGAATTATTTTAGTATATTATATCTTCAAATACTGATTTGGTACCAAAACAACTTTGCTAGTGTCACTTCGGAGCAAAAATACCCATTTTAGGTCTCGATTTAGTCAAAACTAGTTATAAGGACTTAGTTTTTGCGCGAGTGAGTTTTTAACTCTTGCTGGAGCCGAAAGTAATTCACTAAGACTTATTATAATATATTATATTAAAATACACATTTTGGGCAAACACAACTTTGCTATATTTACTTTGGAGCCAAAAAAGCCCTTATGCGGCTCGATATTGGCTGAACTAGTTATTATGACATTGTTTTAGCGCGAAGTGAGTTTCTAAGGCTTGTTGGAGCTCCAAATAAGACCCTAAAACCTATTATAATATATTATATGTTCAAACACTGATTTGGGATCAAAAAACTTTGCCAGAGTCACTTCATAGCCAAAATACCCATTTAAGGGCTCGATTTAGGCAAAACTAGTATAAAGACTTAGTTTTTGTGCGAGGTTAGTTTTTAAGGCTTGTTGGAGGTAAAAATGAGTCCCTAAGAATTATTTTAGTATATTATATCTTCAAATACTTCTTTGGTATCAAAACAACTTTGCTAGTGTCACTTCGGAGCAAAAATACCCATTTTAGGTCTCGATTTAGGCAAAACTAGGTATAAGGACTTAGTTTTTGTGCGAGGTGAGTTTTTAACTTTTTTTTGAGCCCAAAGTGATTCAGTAAGACTTATTATAATATATTATATTAAAATACACATTTTGGACAAACACAACTTTGCTATATTCACTTCGGAGCCAAAAAAGTCCTTAAACGGCTCGATTTTGGCAGAGCTAGTTATAATAACATGGTTTTAGCGCGAAGTGAGTTTCTAACGCTTGTTGGAGCTCGAAATGAGACCCTAAACTTTTATAAAATATTATAAGTTCAAATACTTATTTGGGATCAAAACAACTTTGCTAAAGTCACTTCGGAGCCAAAATACCCATTTAAGGGCTCCATTTAGGCAAAACTAGTTATCTGGACTTAGTTTTTGCGCGAGGTGAGTTTTTAAGGCTTGTTTGATCTCAAAATGAGTCCCTAAGAATATTTTACTATATTATATCTTGAAATACTGATTTGGTTTTCAAAACAACTTTGCTAGTGTCACGAGGTGAGTTTTTAAGGCTTGTTGGATCTCAAAATGAGTCCCTAAGAATTATTTTAGTATATTATATCTTCAAATACTGATTTGGTACCAAAACAACTTTGCTAGTGTCACTTCGGAGCAAAAATACCCATTTTAGGTCTCGATTTAGTCAAACTAGTTATAAGGACTTAGTTTTTGCGCGAGGTGAGTTTTTAAACTCTTGCTGGAGCCGAAAGTAATTCACTAAGACTTATTATAATATATTATATTAAAATACACATTTTGGGCAAACACAACTTTGCTATATTTACTTTGGAGCCAAAAAAGCCCTTATGCGGCTCGATATTGGCTGAACTAGTTATTATGACATTGTTTTAGCGCGAAGTGAGTTTCTAAGGCTTGTTGGAGCTCCAAATAAGACCCTAAAACCTATTATAATATATTATATGTTCAAACACTGATTTGGGATCAAAAAAACTTTGCCAGAGTCACTTCATAGCCAAAATACCCATTTAAGGGCTCGATTTAGGCAAAACTAGTAATAAAGACTTAGTTTTGTGCGAGGTTAGTTTTTAAGGCTTGTTGGAGGTAAAAATGAGTCCCTAAGAATTATTTTAGTATATTATATCTTCAAATACTTCTTTGGTATCAAAACAACTTTGCTAGTGTCACTTCGGAGCAAAAATACCCATTTTAGGTCTCGATTTAGGCAAAACTAGGTATAAGGACTTAGTTTTTGTGCGAGGTGAGTTTTTAACTTTTTTTGGAGCCCAAAGTGATTCAGTAAGACTTATTATAATATATTATATTAAAATACACATTTTGGACAAACACAACTTTGCTATATTCACTTCGGAGCCAAAAAAGTCCTTAAACGGCTCGATTTTGGCAGAGCTAGTTATAATAACATGGTTTTAGCGCGAAGTGAGTTTCTAACGCTTGTTGGAGCTCGAAATGAGACCCTAAAACTTTTTATAAAATATTATAAGTTCAAATACTTATTTGGGATCAAAACAACTTTGCTAAAGTCACTTCGGAGCCAAAATACCCATTTAAGGGCTCCATTTAGGCAAAACTAGTTATCTGGACTTAGTTTTTGCGCGAGGTGAGTTTTTAAGGCTTGTTTGATCTCAAAATGAGTCCCTAAGAATTATTTTACTATATTATATCTTGAAATACTGATTTGGTTTCAAAACAACTTTGCTAGTGTCACGAGGTGAGTTTTTAAGGCTTGTTGGATCTCAAAATGAGTCCCTAAGAATTATTTTAGTATATTATATCTTCAAATACTGATTTGGTACCAAAACAACTTTGCTAGTGTCACTTCGGAGCAAAAATACCCATTTTAGGTCTCGATTTAGTCAAAACTAGTTATAAGGACTTAGTTTTTGCGCGAGGTGAGTTTTTAACTCTTGCTGGAGCCGAAAGTAATTCACTAAGACTTATTATAATATATTATATTAAAATACACATTTTGGGCAAACACAACTTTGCTATATTTACTTTGGAGCCAAAAAAGCCCTTATGCGGCTCGATATTGGCTGAACTAGTTATTATGACATTGTTTTAGCGCGAAGTGAGTTTCTAAGGCTTGTTGGAGCTCCAAATAAGACCCTAAAACCTATTATAATATATTATATGTTCAAACACTGATTTGGGATCAAAAAAACTTTGCCAGAGTCACTTCATAGCCAAAATACCCATTTAAGGGCTCGATTTAGGCAAAACTAGTAATAAAGACTTAGTTTTTGTGCGAGGTTAGTTTTTAAGGCTTGTTGGAGGTAAAAATGAGTCCCTAAGAATTATTTTAGCATATTATATCTTCAAATACTTCTTTGGTATCAAAACAACTTTGCTAGTGTCACTTCGGAGCAAAAATACCCATTTTAGGTCTCGATTTAGGCAAAAACTAGGTATAAGGACTTAGTTTTTGTGCGAGGTGAGTTTTTAACTTTTTTTGGAGCCCAAAGTGATTCAGTAAGAATTATTATAATATATTATATTAAAATACACATTTTGGACAAACACAACTTTGCTATATTCACTTCGGAGCCAAAAAAGTCCTTAAACGGCTCGATTTTGGCAGAGCTAGTTATAATAACATGGTTTTAGCGCGAAGTGAGTTTCTAACGCTTGTTGGAGCTCGAAATGAGACCCTAAAACTTATTATAAAATATTATAAGTTCAAATACTTATTTGGGATCAAAACAACTTTGCTAAAGTCACTTCGGAGCCAAAAAACCCATTTAAGGGCTCCATTTAGGCAAAACTAGTTATCTGGACTTAGTTTTTGCGCGAGGTGAGTTTTTAAGGCTTGTTTGATCTCAAAATGAGTCCCTAAGAATTATTTTAGTATATTATATCTTCAAATACTGATTTGGTTTTAAAACAACTTTGCTAGTGTCACGAGGTGAGTTTTTAAGGCTTGTTGGATCTCAAAATGAGTCCCTAAGAATTATTTTAGTATATTATATCTTCAAATACTGATTTGGTACCAAAACAACTTTGATAGTGTCACTTCGGAGCAAAAATACCCATTTTAGGTCTCGATTTAGTCAAAACTAGTTATAAGGACTTAGTTTTTCCGCGAGGTGAGTTTTTAACTCTTGCTGGAGCCGAAAGTAATTCACTAAGACTTATTATAATATATTATATTAAAATACACATTTTGGGCAAACACAACTTTGCTATATTTACTTTGGAGCCAAAAAAAGCCCTTATGCGGCTCGATTTTGGCTGAACTAGTTATTATGACATTGTTTTAGCGCGAAGTGAGTTTCTAAGGCTTGTTGGAGCTCCAAATAAGACCCTAAAACCTATTATAATATATTATATGTTCAAACACTGATTTGGGATCAAAAAAACTTTGCCAGAGTCACTTCATAGCCAAAATACCCATTTAAGGGCTCGATTTAGGCAAAACTAGTAATAAAGACTTAGTTTTTGTGCGAGGTTAGTTTTTAAGGCTTGTTGGAGGTAAAAATGAGTCCCTAAGAATTATTTTAGTATATTATATCTTCAAATACTTCTTTGGTATCAAAACAATTTTGCTAGTGTCACTTCGGAGCAAAAATACCCATTTTAGGTCTCGATTTAGGCAAAACTAGGTATAAGGACTTAGTTTTTGTGCGAGGTGAGTTTTTAACTTTTTTTGGAGCCCAAAGTGATTCAGTAAGACTTATTATAATATATTATATTAAAATACACATTTTGGACAAACACAACTTTGCTATATTCACTTCGGAGCCAAAAAAGTCCTTAAACGGCTCGATTTTGGCAGAGCTAGTTATAATAACATGGTTTTAGCGCGAAGTGAGTTTCTAACGCTTGTTGGAGCTCGAAATGAGACCCTAAAACTTATTATAAAATATTATAAGTTCAAATACTTATTTGGGATCAAAACAACTTTGCTAAAGTCACTTCGGAGCCAAAATACCCATTTAAGGGCTCCATTTAGGCAAAACTAGTTATCTGGACTTAGTTTTTGCGCGAGGTGAGTTTTTAAGGCTTGTTTGATCTCAAAATGTGTCCCTAAGAATTATTTTAGTATATTGTATCTTCAAATACTGATTTGGTTTCAAAACAACTTTGCTAGTGTCACGAGGTGAGTTTTTAAGGCTTGTTGGATCTCAAAATGAGTCCCTAAGAATTATTTTAGTATATTATATCTTCAAATACTGATTTGGTACCAAAACAACTTTGATAGTGTCACTTCGGAGCAAAAATACCCATTTTAGGTCTCGATTTAGTCAAAAACTAGTTATAAAGGACTTAGTTTTTCCGCGAGGTGAGTTTTTAAACTCTTGCTGGAGCCGAAAGTAATTCACTAAGACTTATTATAATATATTATATTAAAATACACATTTTGGGCAAACACAACTTTGCTATATTTACTTTGGAGCCAAAAAAAGCCCTTATGCGGCTCGATTTTGGCTGAACTAGTTATTATGACATTGTTTTTAGCGCGAAGTGAGTTTCTAAGGCTTGTTGGAGCTCCAAATAAGACCCTAAAACCTATTATAATTATTATATGTTCAAACACTGATTTGGGATCAAAAAAACTTTGCCAGAGTCACTTCATAGCCAAAATACCCATTTAAGGGCTCGATTTAGGCAAAACTAGTAATAAAGACTTAGTTTTTGTGCGAGGTTAGTTTTTAAGGCTTGTTGGAGGTAAAAATGAGTCCCTAAGAATTATTTTAGTATATTATATCTTCAAATACTTCTTTGGTATCAAAACAATTTTGCTAGTGTCACTTCGGAGCAAAAATACCCATTTTAGGTCTCGATTTAGGCAAAACTAGGTATAAGGACTTAGTTTTTGTGCGAGGTGAGTTTTTAACTTTTTTTGGAGCCCAAAGTGATTCAGTAAGACTTATTATAATATATTATATTAAAATACACATTTTGGACAAACACAACTTTGCTATATTCACTTCGGAGCCAAAAAAGTCCTTAAAACGGCTCGATTTTGGCAGAGCTAGTTATAATAACATGGTTTTAAGCGCGAAGTGAGTTTCTAACGCTTGTTGGAGCTCGAAATGAGACCCTAAAACTTATTATAATATATTATAAGTTCAAATACTTATTTGGGATCAAAACAACTTTGCTAAAGTCACTTCGGAGCCAAAATACCCATTTAAGGGCTCCATTTAGGCAAAACTAGTTATCTGGACTTAGTTTTTGCGCGAGGTGAGTTTTTAAAGGCTTGTTTGATCTCAAAATGAGTCCCTAAGAATTATTTTAGTATATTATATCTTCAAATACTGATTTGGTTTCAAAACAACTTTGCTAGTGTCACGAGGTGAGTTTTTAAGGCTTGTTGGATCTCAAAATGAGTCCCTAAGAATTATTTTAGTATATTATATCTTCAAATACTGATTTGGTACCAAAACAACTTTGATAGTGTCACTTCGGAGCAAAAATACCCATTTTAGGTCTCGATTTAGTCAAAACTAGTTATAAGGACTTAGTTTTTCCGCGAGGTGAGTTTTTAACTCTTGCTGGAGCCGAAAGTAATTCACTAAGACTTATTATAATATATTATATTAAAATACACATTTTGGGCAAACACAACTTTGCTATATTTACTTTGGAGCCAAAAAAAGCCCTTATGCGGCTCGATTTTGGCTGAACTAGTTATTATGACATTGTTTTAGCGCGAAGTGAGTTTCTAAGGCTTGTTGGAGCTCCAAATAAGACCCTAAAACCTATTATAATATATTATATGTTCAAACACTGATTTGGGATCAAAAAAACTTTGCCAGAGTCACTTCATAGCCAAAATACCCATTTAAGGGCTCGATTTAGGCAAAACTAGTAATAAAGACTTAGTTTTTGTGCGAGGTTAGTTTTTAAGGCTTGTTGGAGGTAAAAATGAGTCCCTAAGAATTATTTTAGTATATTATATCTTCAAATACTTCTTTGGTATCAAAACAACCTTACTAGTGTCACTTCGGAGCAAAAATACCCATTTTAGGTCTCGATTTAGGCTAAACTAGGTATAAGGACTTAGTTTTTGTGCGAGGTGAGTTTTTAACTTTTTTGGAGCCCAAAGTGATTCAGTAAGACTTATTATAATATATTATATTAAAATACACATTTTGGACAAACACAACTTTGCTATATTCACTTCGGAGCCAAAAAAGTCCCTTAAACGGCTCGATTTTGGGAGAGCTAGTTATAATAACATGGTTTAGCGCGAAGTGAGTTTCTAACGCTTGTTGGAGCTCGAAATGAGACCCTAAAACTTATTATAAAATATTATAGTTCAAATACTTATTTGGGATCAAAACAACTTTGCTAAAGTCACTTCGGAGCCAAAATACCCATTTAAGGGCTCCATTTAGGCAAACTAGTTATCTGGACTTAGTTTTTGCGCGAGGTGAGTTTTTAAGGCTTGTTTGATCTCAAAATGAGTCCCTAAGAATTATTTTAGTATATTATATCTTCAAATACTGATTTGGTTTCAAAACAACTTTGCTAGTGTCACGAGGTGAGTTTTTAAGGCTTGTTGGATCTCAAAATGAGTCCCTAAGAATTATTTAGTATATTATATCTTCAAATACTGATTTGGTATCAAAACAACTTTGCTAGTGTCACTTCGGAGCAAAAATACCCATTTTAGGTCTCGATTTAGTCAAAACTAGTTATAAGGACTTAGTTTTTGCGCGAGGTGAGTTTTTAACTCTTGCTGGAGCCGAAAGTAATTCACTAAGACTTATTATAATATATTATAGTAAAATACACATTTTGGGCAAACACAACTTTGCTATATTTACTTTGGAGCCAAAAAAGCCCTTATGCGGCTCGATTTTGGCTGAACTAGTTATTATGACATTGTTTTAAGCGCGAAGTGAGTTTCTAAGGCTTGTTGGAGCTCCAAATAAGACCCTAAAACCTATTATAATATATTATATGTTCAAACACTGATTTGGGATCAAAAAAACTTTGCCAGAGTCACTTCATAGCCAAAATACCCATTTAAGGGCTCGATTTAGGCAAAACTAGTAATAAAGACTTAGTTTTTGTGCGAGGTTAGTTTTTAAGGCTTGTTGGAGGTAAAAATGAGTCCCTAAGAATTATTTTAGTATATTATATCTTCAAATACTTCTTTGGTATCAAAACAACTTTGCTAGTGTCACTTCGGAGCAAAAATACCCATTTTAGGTCTCGATTTAGGCAAAACTAGGTATAAGGACTTAGTTTTGTGCGAGGTGAGTTTTTAACTTTTTTTGGAGCCCAAAGTGATTCAGTAAGACTTATTATAATATATTATATTAAAATACACATTTTGGACAAACACAACTTTGCTATATTCACTTCGGAGCCAAAAAAGTCCTTAAACGGCTCGATTTTGGCAGAGCTAGTTATAATAACATGGTTTTAGCGCGAAGTGAGTTTCTAACGCTTGTTGGAGCTCGAAATGAGACCCTAAAACTTATTATAAAATATTATAAGTTCAAATACTTATTTGGGATCAAAACAACTTTGCTAAAGTCACTTCGGAGCCAAAATACCCATTTAAGGGCTCCATTTAGGCAAAACTAGTTATCTGGACTTAGTTTTTGCGCGAGGTGAGTTTTTAAGGCTTGTTTGATCTCAAAATGAGTCCCTAAGAATTATTTTAGTATATTATATCTTCAAATACTGATTTGGTATCAAAACAACTTTGCTAGTGTCACGAGGTGAGTTTTTAAGGCTTGCTGGATCTCAAAATGAGTCCCTAAGAATTATTTTAGTATATTAAATCTTCAAATACTGATTTGGTATCAAAACAACTTTGTTAGTGTCACTTCGGAGCAAAAATACCCATTTTAGGTCTCGATTTAGGGAAAACTAGTTATAAGGACTTAGTTTTTGCGCGAGGTGAGTTTTTAACTCTTGCTGGAGCCGAAAGTAATTCACTAAGACTTATTATAATATATTATATTAAAATACACATTTTGGGCAAACACAACTTTACTATATTTACTTTGGAGCCAAAAAAGCCCTTATGCGGCTCGATTTTGGCTGAACTAGTTATAATGACATTGTTTTAGCGCGAAGTGAGTTTCTAAGGCTTGTTGGAGCTCCAAATAAGACCCTAAAACCTATTATAATATATTATATGTTTAAACACTGATTTGGGATCAAAATAACTTTGCCAGAGTCACTTCATAGCCAAAATGCCCATTTAAGGGCTCGATTTAGGCAAAACTAGTAATAAAGACTTAGTTTTTGTGCGAGGTTAGTTTTTAAGGCTTGTTGGAGGTAAAAATGAGTCCCTAAGAATTATTTTAGTATATTATATCTTCAAATACTTCTTTGGTATCAAAACAACTTTGCTAGTGTCACTTCGGAGCAAAAATACCCATTTTAGGTCTCGATTTAGGCAAAACTAGGTATAAGGACTTAGTTTTTGTGCGAGGTGAGTTTTTAACTTTTTTTGGAGCCCAAAGTGATTCAGTAAGACTTATTATAATATATTATATTAAAATACACATTTTGGACGAACACAACTTTGCTATATTCACTTCTGAGCCAAAAAAGCCCTTAAACGGCTCGATTTTGGCAGAACTAGTTATAATGACATTCTTTTAGCGCGAAGTGAGTTTCTAAGGCTTGTTGGAGCTCCAAATGAGACCCTAAAACTTATTATAATATATTATAAGTTCAAATACTTATTTGGGATCAAAACAACTTTGCTAGAGTCACTTCGGAGCCAAAATACCAATTTAAGGGCTCCATTTAGGGAAAACTAGTTATCTGGACTTAGTTTTTGCGCGAGGTGAGTTTTTAAGGCTTGTTGGATCTCAAAATGAGTCCCTAAGAATCATTTTAGTATATTATAACTTCAAATACTGATTTGGTATCAAAACAAATTTGCTAGTGTCACTTCGGAGCAAAAATACCCATTTTAGGTCTCGATTTAGGCAAAACTAGTTATAAGGACTTAGTTTTTGCGCGAGGTGAGTTTTTAACTCTTGCTGGAGCCGAAAGTAATTCACTAAGACTTATTATAATATATTATATTAAAATACACATTTTGGGAAACACAACTTTGCTATATTTACTTTGGAGCCAAAAAAGCCCTTATGCGGCTCGATTTTGGCTGAACTAGTTATAATGACATTGTTTTAGCGCGAAGTGAGTTTCTAAGGCTTGTTGGAGCTCCAAATAAGACCCTAAAACCTATTACAATATATTATATGTTTAAACACTGATTTGGGATCAAAACAACTTTGCCAGAGTCACTTCATAGCCAAAATGCCCATTTAAGGGCTCGATTTAGGCAAAACTAGTAATAAAGACTTAGTTTTTGTGCGAGGTTAGTTTTTAAGGCTTGTTGGAGCTAAAAATGAGTCCCTAAGAATTATTTTAGTATATTATATCTTCAAATACTTCTTTGGTATCAAAACAAATTTGCTAGTGTCACTTCGTAGCAAAAAATACCCATTTAGGTCTCGATTTAGGCAAAACTAGGTATAAGGACTTAGTTTTTGTCGAGGTGAGTTTTTAACTTTTGTTGGAGCCCAAAGTGATTCAGTAAGACTTATTATAATATATTATATTAAAATACACATTTTTGACGACACAACTTTGCTATATTCACTTTTGAGCCAAAAAAGCACTTAAACGGCTCGATTTTGGCAGAACTAGTTATAATGACATTGTTTTAGCGCGAAGTGAGTTTCTAACGCTTGTTGGAGCTCGAAATGAGACCCTAAAACTTATTATAAAATATTATAAGTTCAAATACTTATTTGGGATCAAAACAACTTTGCTAAAGTCACTTCGGAGCCAAAATACCATTTACGGGCTCCATTTAGGCAAAACTAGTTATCTGGACTTAGTTTTTGCGCGAGGTGAGTTTTTAAGGCTTGTTTGATCTCAAAATGAGTCCCTAAGAATTATTTTAGTATATTATATCTTCAAATACTGATTTGGTATCAAAACAACTTTGCTAGTGTCACGAGGTGAGTTTTTAAGGCTTGTTGGATCTCAAAATGAGTCCCTAAGAATTATTTTAGTATATTAAATCTTCAAATACTGATTTGGTATCAAAACAACTTTGTTAGTGTCACTTCGGAGCAAAAATACCCATTTTAGGTCTCGATTTAGGCAAAACTAGTTATAAGGACTTAGTTTTTGCGCGAGGGTGAGTTTTTAACTCTTGCTGGAGCCGAAAGTAATTCACTAAGACTTATTATAATATATTATATTAAAATACACATTTTGGGCAAACACAACTTTGCTATATTTACTTTGGAGCCAAAAAAGCCCTTATGCGGCTCGATTTTGGCTGAACTAGTTATAATGACATTGTTTTAGCGCGAAGTGAGTTTCTAAGGCTTGTTGGAGCTCCAAATAAGACCCTAAAACCTATTATAATATATTATATGTTTAAAACACTGATTTGGGATCAAAATAACTTTGCCAGAGTCACTTCATAGCCAAAATGCCCATTTAAGGGCTCGATTTAGGCAAAACTAGTAATAAAGACTTAGTTTTTGTGCGAGGTTAGTTTTTAAGGCTTGTTGGAGCTAAAAATGAGTCCCTAAGAATTATTTTAGTATATTATATCTTCAAATACTTCTTTGGTATCAAAACAACTTTGCTAGTGTCACTTCGGAGCAAAAATACCCATTTTAGGTCTCGATTTAGGCAAAACTAGGTATAAGGACTTAGTTTTTGTGCGAGGTGAGTTTTAACTTTTGTTGGAGCCCAAAGTGATTCAGTAAGACTTATTATAATATATTATATTAAAATACACATTTTGGACGAACACAACTTTGCTATATTCACTTCTGAGCCAAAAAAAACCCTTAAACGGCTCGATTTTGGCAGAACTAGTTATAATGACATTCTTTTAGCGCGAAGTGAGTTTCTAAGGCTTGTTGGAGCTCAAATGAGACCCTAAAACTTATTATAATATATTATAAGTTCAAATACTTATTTGGGATCAAAACAACTTTGCTAGAGTCACTTCGGAGCCAAAATACCAATTTAAGGGCTCCATTTAGGGAAAACTAGTTATCTGGACTTAGTTTTTGCGCGAGGTGAGTTTTTAAGGCTTGTTGGATCTCAAAATGAGTCCCTAAGAATCATTTTAGTATATATAACTTCAAATACTGATTTGGTATCAAAACAAATTTGCTAGTGTCACTTCGGAGCAAAATACCCATTTTAGGTCTCGATTTAGGCAAAACTAGTTATAAGGACTTAGTTTTTGCGCGAGGTGAGTTTTTAAACTCTTGCTGGAGCCGAAAGTAATTCACTAAGACTTATTATAATATATTATATTAAAATACACATTTGGGAAACACAACTTTGCTATATTTACTTTGGAGCCAAAAAAGCCCTTATGCGGCTCGATTTTGGCTGAACTAGTTATAATGACATTGTTTTAGCGCGAAGTGAGTTTCTAAGGCTTGTTGGAGCTCCAAATAAGACCCTAAAACCTATTACAATATATTATATGTTTAAACACTGATTTGGGATCAAAACAACTTTGCCAGAGTCACTTCATAGCCAAAATGCCCATTTAAGGGCTCGATTTAGGCAAAACTAGTAATAAAGACTTAGTTTTTGTGCGAGGTTAGTTTTTAAGGCTTGTTGGAGCTAAAAATGAGTCCCTAAGAATTATTTTAGTATATTATATCTTCAAATACTTCTTTGGTATCAAAACAAATTTGCTAGTGTCACTTCGTAGCAAAAAATACCCATTTTAGGTCTCGATTTAGGCAAAACTAGGTATAAGGACTTAGTTTTTGTACGAGGTGAGTTTTTAACTTTTGTTGGAGCCCAAAGTGATTCAGTAAGACTTATTATAATATATTATATTAAAATACACATTTTTGACGAACACAACTTTGCTATATTCACTTTTGAGCCAAAAAAGCCTTAAACGGCTCGATTTTGGCAGAAATAGTTATAATGACATTGTTTTAGCGCGAAGTGAGTTTCTAACGCTTGTTGGAGCTCGAAATGAGACCCTAAAACTTATTATAAAATATTATAAGTTCAAATACTTATTTGGGATCAAAACAACTTTGCTAAAGTCACTTCGGAGCCAAAATACCCATTTACGGGCTCCATTTAGGCAAAACTAGTTATCTGGACTTAGTTTTTGCGCGAGGTGAGTTTTTAAGGCTTGTTTGATCTCAAAATGAGTCCCTAAGAATTATTTTAGTATATTATATCTTCAAATACTGATTTGGTATCAAAACAACTTTGCTAGTGTCACGAGGTGAGTTTTTAAGGCTTGCTGGATCTCAAAATGAGTCCCTAAGAATTATTTTAGTATATTAAATCTTCAAATACTGATTTGGTATCAAAACAACTTTGTTAGTGTCACTTCGGAGCAAAAATACCCATTTTAGGTCTCGATTTAGGCAAAACTAGTTATAAGGACTTAGTTTTTGCGCGAGGTGAGTTTTTAACTCTTGCTGGAGCCGAAAGTAATTCACTAAGACTTATTATAATATATTATATTAAAATACACATTTTGGGCAAACACAACTTTGCTATATTTACTTTGGAGCCAAAAAAGCCCTTATGCGGCTCGATTTTGGCTGAACTATTTATAATGACATTGTTTTAGCGCGAAGTGAGTTTCTAAGGCTTGTTGGAGCTCCAAATAAGACCCTAAAACCTATTATAATATATTATATGTTTAAACACTGATTTGGGATCAAAATAACTTTGCCAGAGTCACTTCATAGCCAAAATGCCCATTTAAGGGCTCGATTTAGGCAAAACTAGTAATAAAGACTTAGTTTTTGTGCGAGGTTAGTTTTTAAGGCTTGTTGGAGCTAAAAATGAGTCCCTAAGAATTATTTTAGTATATTATATCTTCAAATACTTCTTTGGTATCAAAACAACTTTGCTAGTGTCACTTCGGAGCAAAAATACCCATTTTAGGTCTCGATTTAGGCAAAACTAGGTATAAGGACTTAGTTTTTGTACGAGGTGAGTTTTTAACTTTTGTTGGAGCCCAAAGTGATTCAGTAAGACTTATTATAATATATTATATTAAAATACACATTTTGGACGAACACAACTTTGCTATATTCACTTCTGAGCCAAAAAAACCCTTAAACGGCTCGATTTTGGCAGAACTAGTTATAATGACATTCTTTTAGCGCGAAGTGAGTTTCTAAGGCTTGTTGGAGCTCCAAATGAGACCCTAAAACTTATTATAATATATTATAAGTTCAAATACTTATTTGGGATCAAAACAACTTTGCTAGAGTCACTTCGGAGCCAAAATACCAATTTAAGGGCTCCATTTAGGGAAAACTAGTTATCTGGACTTAGTTTTTGCGCGAGGTGAGTTTTTAAGGCTTGTTGGATCTCAAAATGAGTCCCTAAGAATCATTTTAGTATATTATAACTTCAAATACTGATTTGGTATCAAAACAAATTTGCTAGTGTCACTTCGGAGCAAAAATACCCATTTTAGGTCTCGATTTAGGCAAAACTAGTTATAAGGACTTAGTTTTTGCGCGAGGTGAGTTTTTAACTCTTGCTGGAGCCGAAAGTAATTCACTAAGACTTATTATAATATATTATATTAAAATACACATTTTGGGAAACACAACTTTGCTATATTTACTTTGGAGCCAAAAAAGCCCTTATGCGGCTCGATTTTGGCTGAACTAGTTATAATGACATTGTTTTAGCGCGAAGTGAGTTTCTAAGGCTTGTTGGAGCTCCAAATAAGACCCTAAAACCTATTACAATATATTATATGTTTAAACACTGATTTGGGATCAAAACAACTTTGCCAGAGTCACTTCATAGCCAAAATGCCCATTTAAGGGCTCGATTTAGGCAAAACTAGTAATAAAGACTTAGTTTTTGTGCGAGGTTAGTTTTTAAGGCTTGTTGGAGCTAAAAATGAGTCCCTAAGAATTATTTTAGTATATTATATCTTCAAATACTTCTTTGGTATCAAAACAAATTTGCTAGTGTCACTTCGTAGCAAAAATACCCATTTTAGGTCTCGATTTAGGCAAAACTAGGTATAAGGACTTAGTTTTTGTACGAGGTGAGTTTTTAACTTTTGTTGGAGCCCAAAGTGATTCAGTAAGACTTATTATAATATATTATATTAAAATACACATTTTTGACGAACACAACTTTGCTATATTCACTTTTGAGCCAAAAAAGCCCTTAAACGGCTCGATTTTGGCAGAAATAGTTATAATGACATTGTTTTAGCGCGAAGTGAGTTTCTAACGCTTGTTGGAGCTCGAAATGAGACCCTAAAACTTATTATAAAATATTATAAGTTCA
Source organism: Boehmeria nivea var. tenacissima (assembly GCA_018132145.1). Taxonomy (NCBI): domain Eukaryota; kingdom Viridiplantae; phylum Streptophyta; class Magnoliopsida; order Rosales; family Urticaceae; genus Boehmeria; species Boehmeria nivea. Next base: position 709,785 of record CM030877.1, read on the forward strand.
AATACTTATTTGGGATCAAAACAACTTTGCTAAAGTCACTTCGGAGCCAAAATACCCATTTACGGGCTCCATTTAGGCAAAACTAGTTATCTGGACTTAGTTTTTGCGCGAGGTGAGTTTTTAAGGCTTGTTTGATCTCAAAATGAGTCCCTAAGAATTATTTTAGTATATTATCTCTTCAAATACTGATTTGGTATCAAAACAACTTTGCTAGTGTCACGAGGTGAGTTTTTAAGGCTTGCTGGATCTGAAAATGAGTCCCTAAGAATTATTTTAGTATATTAAATCTTCAAATACTGATTTGGTATCAAAACAACTTTGTTAGTGTCACTTCGGAGCAAAAATACCCATTTTAGGTCTCGATTTAGGCAAAACTAGTTATAAGGACTTAGTTTTTGCGCGAGGTGAGTTTTTAACTCTTGCTGGAGCCGAAAGTAATTCACTAAGACTTATTATAATATATTATATTAAAATACACATTTTGGGCAAACACAACTTTGCTATATTTACTTTGGAGCCAAAAAAGCCCTTATGCGGCTCGATTTTGGCTGAACTATTTATAATGACATTGTTTTAGCGCGAAGTGAGTTTCTAAGGCTTGTTGGAGCTCCAAATAAGACCCTAAAACCTATTATAATATATTATATGTTTAAACACTGATTTGGGATCAAATAACTTTGCCAGAGTCACTTCATAGCCAAATGCCCATTTAAGGGCTCGATTTAGGCAAAACTAGTAATAAAGACTTAGTTTTTGTGCGAGGTTAGTTTTTAAGGCTTGTTGGAGCTAAAAATGAGTCCCTAAGAATTATTTTAGTATATTATATCTTCAAATACTTCTTTGGTATCAAAACAAATTTGCTAGTGTCACTTCGTAGCAAAAAATACCCATTTTAGGTCTCGATTTAGGCAAAACTAGGTATAAGGACTTAGTTTTTGTACGAGGTGAGTTTTTAACTTTTGTTGGAGCCCAAAGTGATTCAGTAAGACTTATTATAATATATTATATTAAAATACACATTTTTGACGAACACAACTTTGCTATATTCACTTTTGAGCCAAAAAAGCCCTTAAACGGCTCGATTTTGGCAGAACTAGTTATAATGACATTGTTTTAGCGCGAAGTGAGTTTCTAACGCTTGTTGGAGCTCGAAATGAGACCCTAAAACTTATTATAAAATATTATAAGTTCAAATACTTATTTGGGATCAAAACAACTTTGCTAAAGTCACTTCGGAGCCAAAATACCCATTTACGGGCTCCATTTAGGCAAAACTAGTTATCTGGACTTAGTTTTTGCGCGAGGTGAGTTTTTAAGGCTTGTTTGATCTCAAAATGAGTCCCTAAGAATTATTTTAGTATATTATATCTTCAAATACTGATTTGTTATCAAAACAACTTTGCTAGTGTCACGAGGTGAGTTTTTAAGGCTTGCTGGATCTCAAAATGAGTCCCTAAGAATTATTTTAGTATATTAAATCTTCAAATACTGATTTGGTATCAAAACAACTTTGTTAGTGTCACTTCGGAGCAAAAATACCCATTTTAGGTCTCGATTTAGGCAAAACTAGTTATAAGGACTTAGTTTTTGCGCGATGTGAGTTTTTAACTCTTGCTGGAGCCGAAAGTAATTCACTAAGACTTATTATAATATATTATATTAAAATACACATTTTGGGCAAACACAACTTTGCTATATTTACTTTGGAGCCAAAAAAGCCCTTATGCGGCTCGATTTTGGCTGAACTATTTATAATGACATTGTTTTAGCGCGAAGTGAGTTTCTAAGGCTTGTTGGAGCTCCAAATAAGACCCTAAAACCTATTATAATATATTATATGTTTAAACACTGATTTGGGATCAAAATAACTTTGCCAGAGTCACTTCATAGCCAAAATGCCCATTTAAGGGCTCGATTTAGGCAAAACTAGTAATAAAGACTTAGTTTTTGTGCGAGGTTAGTTTTTAAGGCTTGTTGGAGCTAAAAATGAGTCCCTAAGAATTATTTTAGTATATTATATCTTCAAATACTTCTTTGGTATCAAAACAAATTTGCTAGTGTCACTTCGTAGCAAAAAATACCCATTTTAGGTCTCGATTTAGGCAAAACTAGGTATAAGGACTTAGTTTTTGTACGAGGTGAGTTTTTAACTTTTGTTGGAGCCCAAAGTGATTCAGTAAGACTTATTATAATATATTATATTAAAATACACATTTTTGACGAACACAACTTTGCTATATTCACTTTTGAGCCAAAAAAGCCCTTAAACGGCTCGATTTTGGCAGAACTAGTTATAATGACATTGTTTTAGCGCGAAGTGAGTTTCTAACGCTTGTTGGAGCTCGAAATGAGACCCTAAAACTTATTATAAAATATTATAAGTTCAAATACTTATTTGGGATCAAAACAACTTTGCTAAAGTCACTTCGGAGCCAAATACCCATGTACGGGCTCCATTTAGGCAAAACTAGTTATCTGGACTTAGTTTTTGCGCGAGGTGAGTTTTTAAGGCTTGTTTGATCTCAAAAGAGTCCCTAAGAATTATTTTAGTATATTATTCTTCAAATACTGATTTGTTATCAAAACAACTTTGCTAGTGTCACGAGGTGAGTTTTTAAAGGCTTGCTGGATCTCAAAATGAGTCCCTAAGAATTATTTTAGTATATTAAATCTTCAAATACTGATTTGGTATCAAAACAACTTTGTTAGTGTCACTTCGGAGCAAAAATACCCATTTTAGGTCTCGATTTAGGCAAAACTAGTTATAAGGACTTAGTTTTTGCGCGAGGTGAGTTTTTAACTCTTGCTGGAGCCCGAAAGTAATTCACTAAGACTAATTATAATATATTATATTAAAATACACATTTTGGGCAAACACAACTTTGCTATATTTACTTTGGAGCCAAAAAAGCCCTTATGCGGCTCGATTTTGGCTGAACTAGTTATAATGACATTGTTTTAGCGCGAAGTGAGTTTCTAAGGCTTGTTGGAGCTCCAAATAAGACCCTAAAACCTATTTAATATATTATATGTTTAAACACTGATTTGGGATCAAAATAACTTTGCCAGAGTCACTTCATAGCCAAAATGCCCATTTAAGGGCTCGATTAGGCAAACTAGTAATAAGACTTAGTTTTTGTGCGAGGTTAGTTTTTAAGGCTTGTTGGAGCTAAAAATGAGTCCCTAAGAATTATTTTAGTATATTATATCTTCAAATACTTCTTTGGTATCAAAACAACTTTGCTAGTGTCACTTCGGAGCAAAAATACCCATTTTAGGTCTCGATTTAGGCAAAACTAGGTATAAGGACTTAGTTTTTGTGCGAGGTGAGTTTTTAACTCTTTTTGGAGCCCAAAGTGATTCAGTAAGACTTATTATAATATATTATATTAAAATACACATTTTGGACAAACACAACTTTGCTATATTCACTTCTGAGCCAAAAAAGCCCTTAAACGGCTCGATTTTGGCAGAACTAGTTATAATGACATGCTTTTAGCGCGAAGTGAGTTTCTAAGGCTTGTTGGAGCTCCAAATGAGACCCTAAAACTTATTATAATATATTATAAGTTCAAATACTTATTTGGGATCAAAACAACTTTGCTAGAGTCACTTCGGAGCCAAAATACCCATTTAAGGGCTCCATTTAGGGAAAACTAGTTATCTGGACTTAGTTTTTGCGCGAGGTGAGTTTTTAAGGCTTGTTGGATCTCAAAATGAGTCCCTAAGAATCATTTTAGTATATTATATCTTCAAATACTGATTTGGTATCAAAACAACTTTGCTAGTGTCACTTCGGAGCAAAAATACCCATTTTAGGTCTCGATTTAGGCAAAACTAGGTATAAGGACTTAGTTTTTGCGCGAGGTGAGTTTTTAACTCTTGCTTGGAGCCGAAAGTAATTCACTAAGACTAATTATAATATATTATATTAAAATACACATTTGGAGAAACACGACTTTACTATATTCACTTCGGAGCCAAAAAAGCCCTTATGCGGCTCAATTTTGGCTGAACTAGTTATAATGGCATTGTTTTAGCGCGAAGTGAGTTTCTAAGGCTTGTTGGAGCTCCAAAGGAGACCCTAAAACTTATTGTAATATATTATATGTTCAAACTCTTATTTGGGATCAAAACAACTTTGCTAGGGTCACTTCATAGTCAAAATACCCATTTAAGGGCTCGACTTAGGTAAAACTAGTAATAAGGACTTAGTTTTTGCGCGAGGTTAGTTTTTAAGGCTTGTTGGAGCTAAAAATGAGTCCCTAAGAATTATTTTAGTATATTATATCTTCAAATACTTCTTTGGTATCAAAACAAATTTGCTAGTGTCACTTCGTAGCAAAAAATACCCATTTTAGGTCTCGATTTAGGCAAAACTAGGTATAAGGACTTAGTTTTTGTACGAGGTGAGTTTTTAACTTTTGTTGGAGCCCAAAGTGATTCAGTAAGACTTATTATAATATATTATATTAAAATACACATTTTTGACGAACACAACTTTGCTATATTCACTTTTGAGCCAAAAAAGCCCTTAAACGGCTCGATTTTGGCAGAAATAGTTATAATGACATTGTTTTAGCGCGAAGTGAGTTTCTAACGCTGTTGGAGCTCGAAATGAGACCCTAAAACTTATTATAAAATATTATAAGTTCAAATACTTATTTGGGATCAAAACAACTTTGCTAAGTCACTTCGGAGCCAAATACCAATTTACGGGCTCCATTTAGGCAAAACTAGTTATCTGGATATGGACTTAGTTTTTGTGCGAGGTTAGTTTTTTAAGTTTTGTTGGAGCTAAAAATGAGTCCCTAAGAATTATTTTAGTATATTATATCTTCAAATACTGATTTGGTATCAAAACAAATTTGCTAGTGTCAATTCGGAGCAAAAATACCCATTTTAGGTCTCGATTTAGGCAAAACTAGGTATAAGGACTTAGTTTTTGCGCGAGGTGAGTTTTTAACTCTTGTTGGAGCCCAAAGTAATTCACTAAGACTAATTATAATATATTATTTTAAAATACACATTTTGGAGAAACACGACTTTACTATATTCACTTCGGAGCCAAAAAAGCCCTTAAGCGGCTCAATTTTGGCAGAACTAGTTATAATGGCATTGTTTTAGCGCGAAGTGAGTTTCTAAGGCTTGTTGGAGCTCCAAATAAGACCCTAAAACCTATTATAATATATTATATGTTTAAACACTGATTTGGGATCAAAATAACTTTGCCAGAGTCACTTCATAGCCAAAATGCCCATTTAAGGGCTCGATTTAGGCAAAACTAGTAATAAAGACTTAGTTTTTGTGCGAGGTTAGTTTTTAAGGCTTGTTGGAGCTAAAAATGAGTCCCTAAGAATTATTTTAGTATATTATATCTTCAAATACTTCTTTGGTATCAAAACAAATTTGCTAGTGTCACTTCGTAGCAAAAAATACCCATTTTAGGTCTCGATTTAGGCAAAACTAGGTATAAGGACTTAGTTTTTGTCGAGGTGAGGTTTTAACTTTTGTTGGAGCCCAAAGTGATTCAGTAAGACTTATTATAATATATTATATTAAAATACACATTTTTGACGAACACAACTTTGCTATATTCACTTTTGAGCCAAAAAAGCCCTTAAACGGCTCGATTTTGGCAGAACTAGTTATAATGACATTGTTTTAGCGCCAAGTGAGTTTCTAACGCTTGTTGGAGCTCCAAATGAGACCCTAAAACTTATTATAAAATATTATAAGTTCAAATACTTATTTGGGATCAAAACAACTTTGCTAGAGTCACTTCAGCCAAAATACCCATTTACGGGCTCCATTTAGGCAAAACTAGTTATACGGACTTAGTTTTTGCGCGAGGTGAGTTTTTAAGGCTTGTTTGATCTCAAAATGAGTCCCTAAGAATTATTTTAGTATATTATATCTTCAAATACTGATTTGTTATCAAAACAACTTTGCTAGTGTCAAGGGAGTGTTTTAAGGCTGTGGATCTCAAATGAGTCCCTAAGAAATTAATTTAGTATATTAAATCTTCAAATACTGATTTGGTATCAAAACAACTTTGTTAGTATCATTGAGCAAAAATACCCACTTTAGGTTCGATTTAGGCAAAACTAGTTATAAGGACTTAGTTTTTTTGCAACACGAGTGATTTTAACTCTTGTTGGAGCCCAAAGTAATTCACTAAGACTTATTATAATATATTATATTAAAATACACATTTCAGACAAACACAACTTTGCTATATTCACTTCGGAGCCAAGAAAGCCCTTATGCGGCTCGATTTTGGCAGAACTAGTTATAATGACATTGTTTTAGCGCGAAGTGAGTTTCTAAGGCTTGTTGGAGCTCCAAATGAGACCCTAAAACTTATTATAATATATTATATGTTCAAACACTGATTTGGGATCAAAACAACTTTGCCTAGAGTCACTTCATAGCCAAAATACCCATTTAAGGGCTCGATTTAGGCAAAACTAGTAATAAGGACTTAGTTTTTGCGCGAGGTTAGTTTTTAAGGCTTGTTGGAGCTAAAAATGAGTCCCTAAGAATTATTTTAGCATATTATATGTTCAAATACTGATTTGGTATCAAAACAACTTTGCTAGTGTCAATTCAGAGCAAAAATACCCATTTTAGGTCTCGATTTAGACAAAACTAGGTATAAGGACTTAGTTTTTGTGCGAGGTGAGTTTTTAACTCTTGTTGGAGCCCAAAGTAATTCACTAAGACTTATTATAATATATTGTATTAAAATAAACATTTTGGAAAAACACAACTTTGCTATATTCACTTCGGAGCCAAAAAAGCCCTTAAGCGGCTCGATTTTGGCAGAACTAGTTATAATGACATTGTTTTAGCGCAAAGTGAGTTTCTAAGGCTTGTTGGAGCTCCAAATGAGACCCTAAAACTTATCATAATATATTATATGTTCAAACACTGATTTGGGATCAAAACAACTTTGCTAGAGTCACTTCATAGCAAAAATACCCATTTAAGGGCTCGATTTAGGCAAAACTTGGAATAAGGACTTAGTTTTTGCGCGAGGTGAGTTTTTGACTCTTGTTGGATCCCAAAGTAATTCACTAAGACTTATTATAATATATTATATTAAAATACACATTTCAGACAAACACAACTTTGCTATATTCACTTCGGAGCCAAGAAAGCCCTTAAGCGGCTCGATTTTGGCAGAACTAGTTATAATGACATTGTTTTAGCGCGAAGTGAGTTTCTAAGGCTTGTTGGAGCTCCAAATGAGACCCTAAAACTTAATATAATATATTATATGTTCAAACACTGATTTGGGATCAAAACAACTTTGCTAGAGTCACTTCATAGCCAAAATACCCATTTAAGGGCTCAATTTAGGCAAAACTTGGAATAAGGACTTAGTTTTTGCGCGAGGTGAGTTTTTGACTCTTGTTGGATCCCAAAGTAATTCACTAAGACTTATTATAATATATTATATTAAAATACACATTTCAGACAAACACAACTTTGCTATATTCACTTCGGAGCCAAGAAAGCCCTTAAGCGGCTCGATTTTGGCAGAACTAGTTATAATGACATTGTTTTAGCGCGAAGTGAGTTTCTAAGGCTTGTTGGAGCTCCAAATGAGACCCTAAAACTTATTATAATATATTATATGTTCAAACACTGATTTGGGATCAAAACAACTTTGCTAGAGTCACTTCATAGCCAAAATACCCATTTAAGGGCTCGATTTAGGCAAAACTAGTAATAAGGACTTAGTTTTTTGCGCGAGGTTAGTTTTTTAGGCTTGTTGGAGCTAAAAATGAGTCCCTAAGAATTATTTTAGCATATTATATGTTCAAATACTGATTTGGTATCAAAACAACTTTGCTAGTGTCAATTCAGAGCAAAAATACCCATTTTAGGTCTCGATTTAGACAAAACTAGGTATAAGGACTTAGTTTTTGTGCGAGGTGAGTTTTTAACTCTTGTTGGAGCCCAAAGTAATTCACTAAGACTTATTATAATATATTGTATTAAAATAAACATTTTGGAAAAACACAACTTTGCTATATTCACTTCGGAGCCAAAAAAGCCCTTAAGCGGCTCGATTTTGGCAGAACTAGTTATAATGACATTGTTTTAGCGCAAAGTGAGTTTCTAAGGCTTGTTGGAGCTCCAAATGAGACCCTAAAACTTATCATAATATATTATATGTTCAAACACTGATTTGGGATCAAAACAACTTTGCTAGAGTCACTTCATAGCAAAGCAAAAATACCCATTTAAGGGCTCGATTTAGGCAAAACTTGGAATAATGACTTAGTTTTTGCGCGAGGTGAGTTTTTGACTCTTGTTGGATCCCAAAGTAATTCACTAAGACTTATTATAATATATTATATTAAAATACACATTTCAGACAAACACAACTTTGCTATATTCACTTCGGAGCCAAGAAAGCCCTTAAGCGGCTCGATTTTGGCAGAACTAGTTATAACGACATTGTTTTAGCGCGAAGTGAGTTTCTAAGGCTTGTTGGAGCTCCAAATGAGACCCTAAAACTTATTATAATATATTATATGTTCAAACACTGATTTGGGATCAAAACAACTTTGCTAGAGTCACTTCATAGCCAAAATACCCATTTAAGGGCTCGATTTAGGCAAAACTAGTAATAAGGACTTAGTTTTTGCGCGAGGTTAGTTTTTTAGGCTTGTTGGAGCTAAAAATGAGTCCCTAAGAATTATTTTAGCATATTATATGTTCAAATACTGATTTGGTATCAAAACAACTTTGCTAGTGTCAATTCAGAGCAAAAATACCCATTTTAGGTCTCGATTTAGACAAAACTAGGTATAAGGACTTAGTTTTTGTGCGAGGTGAGTTTTTAACTCTTGTTGGAGCCCAAAGTAATTCACTAAGACTTATTATAATATATTGTATTAAAATAAACATTTTGGAAAAACACAACTTTGCTATATTCACTTCGGAGCCAAAAAAGCCCTTAAGCGGCTCGATTTTGGCAGAACTAGTTATAATGACATTGTTTTAGCGCAAAGTGAGTTTCTAAGGCTTGTTGGAGCTCCAAATGAGACCCTAAAACTTATCATAATATATTATATGTTCAAACACTGATTTGGGATCAAAACAACTTTGCTAGAGTCACTTCATAGCAAAAATACCCATTTAAGGGCTCGATTTAGGCAAAACTTGGAATAATGACTTAGTTTTTGCGCGAGGTGAGTTTTTGACTCTTGTTGGATCCCAAAGTAATTCACTAAGACTTATTATAATATATTATATTAAAATACACATTTCAGACAAACACAACTTTGCTATATTCACTTCGGAGCCAAGAAAGCCCTTAAGCGGCTCGATTTTGGCAGAACTAGTTATAATGACATTGTTTTAGCGCGAAGTGAGTTTCTAAGGCTTGTTGGAGCTCCAAATGAGACCCTAAAACTTATTATAATATATTATATGTTCAAACACTGATTTGGGATCAAAACAACTTTGCTAGAGTCACTTCATAGCCAAAATACCCATTTAAGGGCTCGATTTAGGCAAAACTAGTAATAAGGACTTAGTTTTTGCGCGAGGTTAGTTTTTTAGGCTTGTTGGAGCTAAAAATGAGTCCCTAAGAATTATTTTAGCATATTATATGTTCAAATACTGATTTGGTATCAAAACAACTTTGCTAGTGTCAATTCAGAGCAAAAATACCCATTTTAGGTCTCGATTTAGACAAAACTAGGTATAAGGACTTAGTTTTTGTGCGAGGTGAGTTTTTAACTCTTGTTGGAGCCCAAAGTAATTCACTAAGACTTATTATAATATATTGTATTAAAATAAACATTTTGGAAAAACACAACTTTGCTATATTCACTTCGGAGCCAAAAAAGCCCTTAAGCGGCTCGATTTTGGCAGAACTAGTTATAATGACATTGTTTTAGCGCAAAGTGAGTTTCTAAGGCTTGTTGGAGCTCCAAATGAGACCCTAAAACTTATCATAATATATTATATGTTCAAACACTGATTTGGGATCAAAACAACTTTGCTAGAGTCACTTCATAGCAAAAATACCCATTTAAGGGCTCGATTTAGGCAAAACTTGGAATAAGGACTTAGTTTTTGCGCGAGGTGAGTTTTTGACTTTTGTTGGATCCCAAAGTAATTCACTAAGACTTATTATAATATATTATATTAAAATACACATTTCAGACAAACACAACTTTGCTATATTCACTTCGGAGCCAAGAAAGCCCTTAAGCGGCTCGATTTTGGCAGAACTAGTTATAATGACATTGTTTTAGCGCGAAGTGAGTTTCTAAGGCTTGTTGGAGCTCCAAATGAGACCCTAAAACTTATTATAATATATTATATGTTCAAACACTGATTTGGGATCAAAACAACTTTGCTAGAGTCACTTCATAGCCAAAATACCCATTTAAGGGCTCGATTTAGGCAAAACTAGTAATAAGGACTTAGTTTTTGCGCGAGGTTAGTTCTTAAGGCTTGTTGGAGCTAAAAATGAGTCCCTAAGAATTATTTTAGTATATTATATGTTCAAATACTGATTTGGTATCAAAACAACTTTGCTAGTGTCAATTCAGAGCAAAAATACCCATTTTAGGTCTCGATTTAGGCAAAACTAGGTATAAGGACTTAGTTTTTGTGCGAGGTGAGTTTTTAACTCTTGTTGGAGCCCAAAGTAATTCACTAAGACTTATTATAATATATTATATTAAAATAAAGATTTTGGAAAAACACAACTTTGCTATATTCACTTCGGAGCCAAAAAAGCCCTTAAGCGACTCGATTTTGGCAGAACTAGTTATAATGACATTGTTTTAGCGCAAAGTGAGTTTCTAAGGCTTGTTGGAGCTCCAAATGAGACCCTAAAACTTATCATAATATATTATATGTTCAAACACTGATTTGGGATCAAAATAACTTTGCTAGAGTCACTTCATAGCCAAAATACCCATTTAAGGGCTCGATTTAGGCAAAACTAGTAATAAGGACTTAGTTTTGGTGCGAGGTTAGTTTTTAAGGCTTGTTGAAGCTAAAAATGAGTCCCTAAGAATTATTTTAGTATATTATATCTTCAAATACTGAGTTGGTATCAAAACAACTTTGTTAGTGTCACTTCGGAGCCAAAATACCCATTTAAGTGCTCGATTTAGGCAAAACTAGTTATCTGGACTTAGTTTTTGTGCGAGGTGACCTTTTAAGGCTTGTTGGATCTCAAAATGAGTCTCTATGAATTATTTTAACGTATTATATGTTCAAATTTTGATTTGGGATCAAAACAACTTTACTAGGGTCACTTCGGAGCAAAAATACCCATTTAAGGGCTTGATTTACGCAAAACTAGTTATCAGGACATAGTTTTTCCGCGAGGTGAGTTTTGAAGGGTTTTTGGAGCTCAAAATGGGTACCTAGGAATTATTTTAATATATTATATGTACAAACACTGATTTGGTATCAAAACAAATTTGCTAGAGTCACTTCATAGCCAAAATACCCATTTAAGTGCTCGAATTAGGAAAAACTAGTAATAAGGACTTAGTTTTTGCGCGAGGTTAGTTTTTTAGTTTTGTTGGAGCTAAAAATGAGTCCCTAAGAATTATTTTAGTATATTATATCTTCAAATACTGATTTGGTATCAAAACAACTTTGCTAGTGTCAATTCGGAGCAAAAATACCCATTTTAGGTCTCGATTTAGGCAAAACTAGGTATAAGGACTTAGTTTTTGCGCGAGGTGAGTTTTTAACTCTTGTTGGAGCTCAAAGTAATTCACTGAGACTAATTATAATATATTATATTAAAATACACATTTTGGACAAACACAACTTTGCTATATTCACTTCGGAGCCAAAAAAGCCCTTAAGCGGCTTAATTTTGGCAAAACTAGTTATAATGACATTGTTTTAGTGCGAAGTGAGTTTCTAAGGCTTGTTGGAACTCCAAAGGAGACCCTAAAACTTATTGTAATATATTATATGTTCAAACACTTATTAGGGATCAAAACAACTTTGCTAGAGTCACTTCATAGCCAAAATACCCATTTAAGGGCTCGACTTAGGTAAAACTAGTAATAAGGACTTAGTTTTTGCGCGAGGTTAATTTTTAAGGCTTGTTGGAGCTAAAAATGAGTACCAAAGAATTATTTTAGTATATTATCTCTTTAAATACTGAGTTGGTATCAAAACAACTTTGCTAGTGTCACTTCGGAGCCAAAATACCCATTTAAGTGCTCGATTAGGCAAAACTAGTTATCTGGACTTAGTTTTTGTGCGAGGTGAGTTTTTAAGGCTTGTTGGATCTCAAAATGAGTCCCTACGAATTATTTTAACATATCATATGTTCAAATTTTTATTTGGTATCAAAACAACTTTACTAGGGTCACTTCGGAGCAAAAATACCGATTTAAGGGCTTGATTTACGCAACACTAGTTATCAGGACATAGTTTTTCTGCGAGGTGAGTTTTTAAGGCTTTTTGGAGCTCAAAATGGGTCCCTAGGAAATATTATAATATATTATATGTTCAAACACTGATTTGGTATCAAAACAACTTTGCTAGTGTATATTCGGAGCAAAAATACTAATTTTAGGCCTCGATTTTGGCATAACTAGGTATAAGGACTTAGTTTTTGCGCGAGGTGAGTTTTTAACTCTTGTTGGAGCCCAAAGTAATTCACTAAGACTAATTATAATATATTATATTAAAATACACATTTTGGACAAACACAACTTTGCTATATTCACTTCGGAGCCAAAAAAGCCCTTAAGCGGCTCAATTTTGGCAGAACTAGTTATAATGACATTGTTTTAGCGCGAAGTGAGTTTCTAAGGCTTGTTGGAGCTCCAAAGGAGACCCTAAAACTTATTGTAATATATTATATGTTCAAACACTTATTTGGGATCAAAACAACTTTGCTAGAGTCACTTCATAACCAAAATACCCATTTAAGGGCTCGATTTAGGTAAAACTAGTAATAAGGACTTAGTTTTTGCGCGAAGTTAGTTTTTAAGTTTTGTTGGAGCTAAAAATGAGTCCCTAAGAATTATTTTAGTATATTATATCTTCAAATACTGATTTGGTATCAAAACAACTTTGCTAGTGTCAATTCGGAGCAAAAATACCCATTTTAGGTCTCGATTTAGGCAAAACTAGGTATAAGGACTTAGTTTTTGCGCGAGGTGAGTTTTTAATTCTCGTTGGAGCCCAAAGTAATTCAATAAGACTTATTATAATATATTATATTAAAATAAACATTTTGGAAAAACACAACTTTGCTATATTCACTTCGGAGCCAAAAAAGCCCTTAAGCGGCTCGATTTTGGCAGAACTAGTTATAATGACATTGTTTTAGCGCAAAGTGAGTTTCTAAGGCTTGTTGGAGCTCCAAATGAGACCCTAAAACTTATCATAATATATTATATGTTCAAACACTGATTTGGGATCAAAACAATTTTGCTAGAGTCACTTCATAGCCAAAATACCCATTTAAGGGCTCGATTTAGGCAAAACTAGTAATAAGGACTTAGTTTTGGTGCGAGGTTAGTTTTTAAGGCTTGTTGAAGCTAAAAATGAGTCCCTAAGAATTATTTTAGTATATTATATCTTCAAATACTGAGTTGGTATCAAAACAACTTTCCTAGTGTCACTTCAGAGCCAAAATACCCATTTAAGTGCTCGATTTAGGCAAAACTAGTTATCTGGACTTAGTTTTTGTGCGATGTGAGTTTTTAACTCTTGTTGGAGCCCAAAGTATTTCACTAAGACTTATTATAATATATTATATTAAAATACACATTTTGGACAAGCACAACTTTGCTATATTCACTTCGGAGCCAAAAAAAGCCCTTAAGCGTCTCGATTTTGGCAGAACTAGTTATAATGACATTGTTTTAGCGCGAAGTGAGTTTTAAGGCTTGTTGGAGCTCCAAATGAGACCCTAAAACTTATTATAATATATTATATGTTCAAATACTGATTTGGTATCAAAACAACTTTGCTAGTGTCACTTCAAAGCCAAAATACCCATTTAAGTGCTCGATTTAGGCAAAACTAGTTATCTGGACTTAGTTTTTGTGCGAGGTGAGTTTTTAAGTCTTGTTGGATATCAAAATGAGTCCGTATGAATTATTTTAACATATTATATGTTCAAATTTAGATTTGGGAACAAAACAACTTTACTAGGGTCACTTCGGAGCAAAAATACCCATTTAAGGGCTTGATTTACGCAAAACTAGTTATCAGGACATAGTTTTTCCGCGAGGTGAGTTTTGAAAGTTTTTTGGAGCTCAAAATTGGTACCTAGGAATTATTTTAATATATTATATGTTCAAACACTGATTTGGGACCAAAACAACTTTGCTAGAGGCACTTCATAGCCAAAATACCCATTTAAGGGCTCGATTTAGGCAAAACTAGTAATAAGGACTTAGTTTTTGCGCGAGGTTAGTTTTTAAGGTTTGTTGGAGCTAAAAATGAGTCCCTTAGAATTATTTTAGCATATTATATCTTCAAATACTGATTTAGTATCAAAACAACTTTGCTAGTGTCACTTCGGTGCAAAAATACCAATTTTAGGTCTCGATTTAGGCAAAACTAGGTATAAGTACTTAGTTTTTGCGCGAGGTGAGTTTTTAACTCTTGTTGGAGCCCAAAGTATTTCACTAAGACTTATTATAATATATTATATTAAAATACACATTTTGGACTAGCACAACTTTGCTATATTCACTTCGGAGCCAAAAAAAGCCCTTAAGCGTCTCGATTTTCGCAGAACTAGTTATAATGACATTGTTTTAGTGCGAAGTGAGTTTTAAGGCTTGTTGGAGCTCCAAATGAGACCCTAAAACTTATTATAATATATTATATGTTCAAACACTGATTTGGGATTAAAACAACTTTGCTAGAGTCACTTCATAATCAAAATACCCATTTAAGGGCTCGATTTAGGCAAAACTAGTAATAAGGACTTAGTTTCTGCGCGAGGTTAGTTTTTAAGGTTTGTTGGGGCAAAAAATGAGTCTTTTAGAATTATTTTAGTATATTATATCTTCAAATACTGATTTGGTATCAAAACAAATTTGCTAGTGTCACTTCGGTACAAAAATATACATTTTAGGTCTCGATTTCGGCAAAAATAGGTATAAGGACTTAGTTTTTGCGCGAGGTGAGTTTTTAACTCTTGTTGGAGCCCAAAGTATTTCACTAAGACTTATTATAATATATTTTATTAAAATACACATTTTGGACAAGCACAGCTTTGCTATATTCACTTCGGAGCCAAAAAAAGCCCTTAAGCGTCTCGATTTTGGCAGAACTAGTTATAATGACATTGTTTTAGCGCGAAGTGAGTTTTAAGGCTTGTTGGAGCTCCAAATGAGACCCTAAAACTTATTATAATATATTATATGTTCAAATACTGATTTGGTATCAAAACAACTTTGCTAGTGTCACTTCAAAGCCAAAATACCCATTTAAGTGCTCGATTTAGGCAAAACTAGTTATCTGGACTTAGTTTTTGTGCGAGGTGAGTTTTTAAGGCTTGTTGGATCTCAAAATGAGTCCGTATGAATTATTTTAACATATTATATGTTCAAATTTAGATTTGGGATCAAAATAACTTTACTAGGGTCACTTCGGAGCAAAAATACTCATTTAAGGGCTTGATTTACGCAAAACTAGTTATCAGGACATAGTTTTTCCGCGAGGTGAGTTTTGAAAGGTTTTTGGAGCTCAAAATTGGTACCTAGGAATTATTTTAATATATTATATGTTCAAACACTGATTTAGGATCAAAACAACTTTGCTAGAGGCACTTCATAGCCAAAATGCCCATTTAAGGGCTCGATTTAGGCAAAACTAGTAATAAGGACTTAGTTTTTGTGCGAGGTTAGTTTTTAAGGTTTGTTGGAGCTAAAAATGAGTCCCTTAGAATTATTTTAGTATATTATATCTTCAAATACTGATTTGGTATCAAAACAACTTTGGTAGTGTCACTTCGGTGCAAAAATACCCATTTTAGGTCTCGATTTAGGCAAAACTAGGTATAAGGACTTAGTTTTTGCGCGAGGTGAGTTTTTAACTCTTGTTGGAGCCCAAAGTAATTCACTAAGACTTATTATAATATATTATGTTAAAATACACATTTTGGACAAGCCCAACTTTGCTATATTCACTTCGGAGCCTAAAAAAGCCCTTAAGCGGCTTGATTTTGGAAGAACTAGTTATAATGACATTGTTTTAGCGCGAAGTGAGTTTTAAGGCTTGTTGGAGCTCCAAATGAGACCCTAAAACTTATTATAATACATTATATGTTCAAACACTGATTTGGGATCAAAACAACTTTGCTAGAGTCACTTCATAGCCAAAATACCCATTTAAGGGCTCGATTTAGGCAAAACTGGTAATAAGGACTTCGTTTTTGTGCGAGGTTTGTTTTTAAGGCTTGTTGGAGCTAAAAATGAGTCCCTAAGAATTATTTTAGTATATTATATCTTCAAATACTGATTTGGTATCAAAACAACTTTGCTAGTGTCACTTCGGAGCAAAAATACCCATTTTAGGCCTCGATTTAGGCAAAACTAGGTATAAGGACTTAGTTTTTGCGTTAGGTGAGTTTTTAACTCTTGTTGGAGCCCAAAGTAATTCACTAAGACTTATTATGATATATTATATTAAAATACACATTTTGGACAAACACAACTTTGCTATATTCACTTCGGAGCCAAAAAAGCCCTTAAGCGGCTCGATTTTGGCAGAACGAGTTATAATGACATTGTTTTAGCGCGAAGTGAGTTTCTAAGGCTTGTTGGAGCTCCAAATGAGATCCTAAAACTTATTATAATATATTATATGTTCAAACACTGATTTGGGATCAAAACAACTTTGCTAGAGTCACTTCATAGTCAAAATACACATTTAAGGGCTCGATTTAGGCAAAACTAGTAATAAGGACTTAGTTTTGGTGCGAGGTTAGTTTTTCAGCCTTGTTGAAGCTAAAAATGAGTCCCTAAGAATTATTTTAGTATATTATAAGTTCAAATACTGATTTGGTATGAGAACAACTTTGCTAGTGTCACTTCGGAGCCAAAATGCCCATTTAAGTGCTCGATTTAGGCAAAACTAGTTATCTCGACTTAGTTTTTGTGCGAGGTGAGTTCTTCAAGCTTGTTCGATCTCAAAATGAGTCCCTATGAATTATTTTAATATATTATACGTTCAAATTTTTATTTGGGATGAAAACAACTTTACTAGGGTCACTTCGGAGCCAAAATACCCATTTAAGGGCTTGATTTACGCAAAACTAGTTATCAGGACATAGTTTTTCCGCGTGGTGAGTTTTGAAGGGTTTTTGGAGCTCAAAATGGTTACCTAGGAATTATTTTAAAATATTATATGTTCAAACACTGATTTGGGATCAAAACTACTTTGCTAGAGTCACTTCATAGCCAAAATACCCATTTAAGGGCTCGATTTAGGCAAAACTAGTAATAAGGACTTAGTTTTTGCGCGAGGTGAGTTTTTAACTCTTGTTGGAGCCCAAAGTAATTCACTAAGACTTATTATAATATATTATATTAAAATACACATTTTGGACAAACGCAACTTTGCTATATTCACTTCGGAGCCAAAAAAAGCCCTTAAGCGGCTCGATTTTGGCAGAACTAGTTATAATGACATTGTTTTAGCTCGAAGTGAGTTTCTAAGGCTTGTTGGAGCTCCAAATGAGACCTTAAAAGTTATTATAATATAATATATGTTCAAACACTGATTTGGGATCAAAACAACTTTACTAGAGTCACTTCATAGCCAAAATACCCATTTAAGGGCTCGATTTAGGCAAAACTAGTAATAAGGACTTAGTTTTTGTGCGAGGTTACTCTTTAAGGCTTGTTGGAGCTAAAAATGAGTCCCTAAGAAATATTTTAGTATATTATATTTTCAAATACTGATTTGGTATCAAAACAACTTTGCTAGTGTCACTTCAGAGCAAAAATACCCATTTTAGGTCTCGATTTGGGCAAAACTAGGTATAAGGACTTAGTTTTTGCATGCAGGTGAGTTTTTAACTCTTGTGGAGCCCAAATAATTCACTAAGACCCCATTATAATATATTGTGTGGAAATAAACATTTTGAAAAACACAGCACAGCCATATTCACTTGAGCCAAAAA